>JAUBOD010000276.1:425917-488817 GCA_032353885.1 Nothura maculosa | reverse complement strand
CAACACTGTGCTCATAAATTCTTTATTCCTCCCAGAAGTTATTTGCAGTTACAATTTAGGTTTAGATCAGTAACAGTAATGGTCCTTGAGTCTACAGTGATTTGTACGTGCAAGAGCAAAAAGGCAACTTAAGGATACACTACAAATATAACCCAGGCTGCTTACTTGCCCCCTTCCGTGCATTCTGTCCTGGGATGTGTCAGATACCTTCTTGTGTGTTTTAAACCCAGATCCTCAGTTAACAGCTGAGAAGTGGACACAACCTAATTATGGAGAAGCAACAACTAAATAAGGAAACAAAGCTAGGACACAGCAAATTCTTAAGAACTGTCTTCATTTTTTGATGGCAGAAAGAATATTCACAGCAATTTTAAGCTTTTTAAACAACAATGGAGAGGGGGAAAGACAGAAGACTGTAAACAAAAAGATCACAGTTTGAAAAGTTAAATACACAGTAGCTTTTTCAAAAAAAAAATATTCACAAGCATCAGTAAGTAGCTAGAGAACACAGAAAAAAATATGTAAACTCAATAGTGAAGAACAAAAAATCCTCAACTACAACTCACAGCCTATTCCTACAACACAGAGATTTCAGTTTGAATAATCTGAGGAATTTCTGTCTGAGGAAATAATCTGTCAAAATACAATACTAAAAAAAATGAATAATTTTTTAAGAAAACAACAGAAGCATCAATAGATAAGCCTCTATCAAAGCAACATTTGCCTAGGGATGCCACCATGTCCTATTGCTCAGTTATGCTTACAGGGCCCCTTTCAGGAGAGACCCACATAAACACAGCAGGAAACAGTATGCAATATTCAAAATTCAATTCTTGGATGTTGCATTGTCATGACTATGACAATCTTTTAAAAATTCATACAGCCTGAAAGGATATGGTAAAACTCTAAGTACAGTATTTGCAGTACAGTAAATATAGTAAGTATTTACAGGCTCGTGCTCCTTAGGTGTATGCCACAGTGTATGCCCCTTAGGTGTATTACCTTGCCTGAGAAGGTGCTTCTGTCAGAAATGTCAAAAGAAAAAAGTGAGAAAGGCAGAAATAGGGAGGGAATTGAGGCTCAGCTGCCATCCTGTGGATTGAAGGCATTCCTGCATGGCAGAAACCTTTTGCACGATGCTCCGAGGAGAAATGGGAGAGAAGCAAGAAGTTCTTTGAAATAGGAAAAAATAAATATGGTAGCAAAAGAGCAAGACCATAAAGAACTGACATAAGACTTCCTTGAATGGGTGCTCACAAACAAGAAGGTGGAAATGGATACCTTGAAAGAGTCTGAGTAACAAAGCAAGCACAGTGTGTGATCAGATACCTCAAGCTTCCTATCTTTAAACCATTAAACTGCAACAAGCGACCAAACTTTTATTACTCTACCAAAAAGCAATGAAAGAATTCAACTCCTCTCTTTCCTAAGCACTGAATATCACTAGGCGTAAACACATAGGTAAAAAGCTGGTAGTGACAGGAAGGGCTTCTCCAATATGTGTGTGTTAATACCACACTGCCCACTGTTTATCATTGTAGACTGAGGAGTATCAAGCGCAGGAGACTGGGCTAGCTGGACCAGCGCAGCCTGGGCTGTCAGCTTCTTTATTATTTTCCTTTTCTGAAGCAATGGCCATAGAGAACCACAACTGTTCCACTGATTGGTATTACAAAATTTCTGTGGCAAATGCAGAATGGTAAAAAGGGTTGGCTTTTTCATGGTTTAGATTCTATGTAATTCAAGCTATTCACTGCCCTAAATCAGCAAATTATAGCAGCAATGACAGACTTCTGCAATTTCTATTCTGTTCCCCTGATTCCCAGCAGGGCCCAGGAAAAATAGAAAATGTTGAAATTTCTGTGATTCAACTTCAGCTAAATTCCTATCTAGCACACTCTGCTGCAAAAGGAACACCGAGTACGGCCATCAGGAAGATTTCAAATTTGCTCTGTGCCGGTTTAGTCTACAGGGTCCATTCCCACCTCCTTCTATGAACTTGAGATTTCAGGCCTCTGAATTCCTTATTTGTATCAATCTTTATATCATTATTAAGATTTGTTTTTCCTGGTAAATATTGCAGTTTTCGGGGCAAAGGGCTGTTAAGATATTATAACACCTTCAGGTATACTCAGCGGTGTTGGTCTAACTGTTTAACTAAAAATAGAATAGGAACACTTTTTTTTTTTCTTAAAAGCCTGGCAGTAAAGGGTAACTGACTCCCTTCTAAACTCTTTTCCTCTTTTACAGGAACCTCCTTGTACATTTTGGACCTATTTTTTTTGTCCGTAAATTTTCACCTATGATGGACCAGGTAAGAGGTCTCTTTCACAAAATCACAAAGAATCTCAAACAGTCTCTCTGTGCCTATGAGGATTCCCATATATTATGAAATACAAGGTCAAACATTCATGCGCCTCCTGCTGCTTCTTGAGAAATGCAGACAGAAGAGAGAACGTGCTCTAATAACAAGAAGGACAACGGGACAAGAGGCAAGGGGGAAACAATCCAGACATTATCATCCAAAATTGTACAACTTCAGGTTACTTGGCACCACAACAAATCTCAAATTTTGGTAACACTAAAGTCAGGATCTAGAATACAAAATTAAGTTCTCTGGAAAGCACATATCACTCTGACCCAAAGCAAAATGATTTGTTAACGTAAGTACTTCAATCTTCAACACCAGAATAAATTCACAGACTGAGTGAGCACTAAGAAGGCATCTAATCCCCTCCCTGATCTGGCTGTAAGGGCTCATTCTTTCAGTGGGAGAGGTGATAGCTCCTCAGCCAAAAAAAAAATTCCCTTTGGAAAAGTGTGTCCAGAGGAGACCACCTGCTGCCCTTTGACAACACAGAAGCCACCATTCTCTACTGAGGGTGTAGCGAAGCTTCCTGAGGAATTCCTATGTCAAAGCCAGTTCCTTAAATCATTGCTTTCATTCTAGGCTATGGGTTTATGACACTGTTACGCTCCCAGTGAGCTGCCACTTCATTCAGGCTATTGCTATCTACTCCACAACAAAGATCAGCCTAGGTACTCTCTGCCTTATTTTCCTCATACGGAGATTCTGCCATTTCTTGGGAACCTGAGTCTCTCCACAGATAAATTCTAGGAAACCATGCATTCTTCTTGCTCCTCTAATCCATCTTAACAACTGTTCTCTCTACACCTGTCTGTCTCTCATTGTCCTAGAAGTTATTTCAGTCACTGTCATAAAAAAATGTACACTAAATATTTTTTGTTCAGAGCCTTCTTCAGTGCAGTACTGGATTTCTGGAAGCACTCCCACAGATCATGTTTTGAATTAAGAATTTTCATATTCCTTTAACAGAAGGCAGCTTAAGAAGGGAACTGGGTTTGCAGAATATTCTATCTTGCACATGACCTGTAAAGGCAATGTAAAACATGAGTGCCAACAACACAAGGTTTGCATTTCCTGTCTCCATAACAAACTATCTGCTCACATTGCAGTACTGCGATTAAGACACTGAGTCTTTACAGATCACTTAACAAAATCTTTGCAAGACCTAATTAACTTCCAGCTCACAACAAGATGTCACCAGGACGATTTTGCCTACACTACACAAAAATAAATAAGTTTTCTGAGTCTGAGTTCCTGAACTTTACTTTTACTTTTCAATGGGACTGTATGCAGAATAAGCAGATGAAGAAACCCATCTGAACAAGAAATATTATTCCAGATGCATCATTTGGGAATCAACTGCAGTCTGTAATTTCAGGGTTGGGGATAAGGGGGGAAAGCAAAGAGAACAAGCAATGTTACTAAAATATGAGGCAGTTAGAGAGTCAATACCTTAGTATGGTGACTATGTGAAACTCATATAAGAAGTAAAGACTTTGGAATTTGATTTGAATCATCCTTCCATTAGTAAAGGTCTAAAAAATTACATACGTGAACCACGAACAAGAGTGGTCTTTCAGGAGCTACTCCACATCAGTGGATATGCTCACACTGGCAAATAATTTAAACTAAAGATAATCTCACAAGTTAGGTACCAAAGCACTGTTTATAGAAAAGCCCCTTTTACCCATGTGATCCTGCATAGTAGCAATGATAATAAAAAAATAATGTCAGTGTTTCTCCTGAAATACTTGCACACCGTAAATTAGGTTAGTGATGACTTAATAACAAAAAACACACATACAGCAATCCTCCATCAATTAATTCTTCATGATAACTCTTTGCTGCTATGGTCACAAATTACCATAGCAACCATTAGACACATCTATATCTTTAGACTAAAATTGCTTTTATTTTCACATAATACAAATTCAATTGAAAAAAAATTTTTCATACCAGAAAATTTTACTGGAAATAAAATTCCAAGGATAAATCAGAATAACACTACGGGAGCACAAACACAGAGAAACTGTTTAATTGCAAAAAGCATATTACAAACATAGCTACTGATAACACAGCTGCTTCTAAGAACGGAGTCTCAGCAAGCCTCACTGGAAAACAGCTCAACTAAAAAGCTCAAAGGGCCTTCTCATGCTGGGTTTGACTGCAGTAGTTCTTCGTGTTCTCTGTTAAAGACTCATTTTTTCTCCACTTCCTCTTTCTAAGCAGGACCCAACTTAATCCCCAAAACACAGCGAGTTCAACCAGTCATAATTCGGCTAACACTAAACAGGTCCTTGCTGTTGTAGTTTCCTTGATGGTATATGGTGCTTGTACCCTCTAGTGGACAAAAAGCAGTTTGCGCCTCAGTTTACTGACCAAATTAGCACTGTGTCAATAGAAAATCTGTCACGAAACTATGGAATAAAAGCCACCCATTGCTACACATCTCTAACAGGAGAATTAAAGGAAGGCCTTGCAGTCATCTTCAGCAGACTAAATATGTCCCAGCCTTTCATATTCTCATTGGGCTCTAATTTGACAAACCCTGTCTTCTCTGCATGCCTGCACTTAGACATGAATTCATGGTCACATAAAACAAACAAACAAACAAAAATACCCTCTATGGCATTCATAATATTTAAGAAATAATACAACAAAGGAGTCCAAATTGAAGTATCCATCTACTTGGTGTCTCTAAAATGCAGCAGCATTAACAAAGAATGAGGTTTGAAAACTGTATAATCTATGACATAAGCTTACAAGGTCACTAAGAAAATTAAACTTGCCTTCATTTTGGTAACTCACTAAGCACTACATGAAATAAAGGTATAGTTTCTTTGTATTTATTTTTTTAATCTAATCTCTACAACAAAGAACTATATGAAGGGCTTGCGTAGGTTTTTCAACTGAGAGAATACACCAGTGCCAAATTTGACAATTATCACTTTAACTGATTCCATTTAGATTTTGTCATTGTTTTATTGTGATCAGAAATAGATTTTTCAAAAGTCTTTAAAAAAAAAAAAAAGAAAAGAAAAGAAAAAAAGTTCTTGATGGGTATTTTTGTCCTCCTTCCTCAGGACAAGCTATCACAGTTCTCTCAATTGCCTCTTGACACATGTGCCTTCCTGGACTCTTGTTATCAGAAGACTCAATTTCTGTGACTGCACTGTGATGAAACTCAATGTTCCAAGTAAAGATCCTTTATGAGAGCACACACACAATGAAACGAATTTTTCCTCACTACTATGTGCAATGTTGCCTATACCCTTCCTGAAAACTCTTAAGAGTCACTTGGGATTAACAAGTAAATATAAATTGTCAGAAACAGTGACTCAAATGAATGCTCTCTGATCGCCTTCAGGTGTGTTTCTCCGCATTCCATACCATTCCATCCATTTTTGACATATGTGCTCTGCCTTCTCTCTAAATTTCTGAAAACTTAGAGTCAGAAATTAACACTTGCACTCTAATAGAAATGACTCTAGTCTATTAGACTCTTAAGAATCAAATGCATATGTATGAATATTATTGTAGGAAGATTGGAGAAATTAGGTAAGTACAGTGATTTCAGATGGAAGGCACTTTTGAATAACTCACACTTTCCGGTGGGAAAATCTCGCTATGTTACCTGGGCTGCCCTACTACCTTTACCTCACTCCTTTTCTATTTTTTTTAAAGACACTAATTTGTTAGGGAGGATTCATTCAGTTCTTATAGTCATGACACTTTTCTCACTAGAAAGTGTTAATATTCGATTAAAATGCTCCTATTTTAATCACTCCCTTCTCCTGAAATGTGTCATCTGTGCGAAAGAATTCCTTCAGTGCTTATTTATGCATTTCTGATACTTACTGCCACAAAACTGATAGCACATACCAGTCATCCTCATCAATTTTGCTATACAGTGAAGTCTAAAAAACTCTTGTCCTTGTAGAAATTATCAGAAGACAAAATACTATGTATCAGCAAAAGTGTTTGTTACTCTCATCCCGAGAACAGTTTTTTTCAATAAACATCTACTCTATATGCTACAGAAGCATTATCAATCAAAATCCAAAGGGGAAAAAAAAAAAAAAAAAAAGTCAACATCTCCCACTCCTTGGTAGTGCAGAGAGGCTCTATACCCATCTTCTCTGTGGCAGTACAACATTTTGTCCAAAAAACTGAATAAAAGGCAGAAAACTTTAATTTTACCAATTGACAAAGAAAAACAGGTTATAGGAAGTCTCTGTTTTCCATCTGGGCAAATGGCTAGCAAGATGTCTGCTGAGATCTTGAACTTGCCTGAATCACAGGAAATTGATGAAATGCCAGTATCCACAGATGGCACTTGCAGAGAACTGTCAGGCTGACCTGCCTTGTCAAGAAACAAGGTTAAGCAGTAGGCTAAAGTTTACTGTATACAGACTTTTTTGTACCAGTACTAAAATGAACCTAACCTGCTAGTTCTACAATATTGCAATTGCAATGAAGTTGCAGTATTCCAACAGTAGTGTTTATGGTTAAATGCTTGCCACTGAGTCTCTCACCTCTGATTTGTTTTACATGGAACACAACTCAAGTTTCCTATCTTTGATGACTCAGAATAGCAATGCATTTTTATACTTGGTGCAAATCCTTCCAACAATAACACGTTACAGAAGGCTCAGCCTCTTGTAGCTTAACAGACATTACTTCTAACATTGGTTAACATAGAATACTACTGTCCAAAGGGTTACCAGTAGGCAGACTGCAGCCAGAATGACTTCAAGGAAAGGGAAATAGCGCAAACTATGCCAAAAAGTAGCATGTTCAGGTTCTCCTTGGGTCTCAGTCTGAGGCCTTCTTGCACAAGTCACTTCATGAATTCATGTCATAAGACTGGATAATGATAATGGAAAAAGGCTGAATTTTGGCTTTTAATGGCGGCATTTTTGTGTCCCCACAAAATGTAATCCTTAATCTAAGAAAATGTAAGAACTGTAACTACGGCATGAAAGGACAGGAGCTGAGAAACACAGCAGAGGTTTATAGAGCAGATAATAGGTTTACTTGCAAGGAGTTTAAGGAAATGTGTTGGGTAAGGCAGTAGTAAAGACTCAAATTTACCTGCAATATTCAGAAGAAATAAGAGCAAGTTCATATTTTTTGTGCATTCTGTATTTCGAATTGCAGTTCTTCACTGTAAACAGAAAAATGGCAGCCTGCACTGAACTGGATTCTGCAGATACCTGTGTATAAGAGTGCAGTAAAGCTGAGAGTTCAGTTCATCATTCTGGTCCAAAAATACAGCCAAGGGAGCGAGGTGTGGGGAGAGAGATGTAAGATAATTTCCCAGATTGTTTCCTTTGGAGCTTTGATCTGCTGCTTCCCCAACATAATACATCTAAAACAAAATGACAGAAGATACTCGATACTCATCCATTTTTCCTACAGTCTATATGACTGCTGAGAAAGAATTCAAACTTTATTGTTCTGACACGGTAAAAGGTTCAAGAGTCTGAATGCGCGTTGCTAAAGTCCAGCTTAGAAATATAAAACACAGAGTCAGAGGTGCTGTGAGAAATCAGGTTAATGTACATGGTGTTTGAGGTGCAGAAAGAGTCAGAGATATTTCCTGGACAAATCTTTCCTGTGCATAACCCCATTTTCTGTACTAAGTTGCAATGGAGGTTCTTAGTCACTATATAATTTTAGTCTTTTCAGTTACCATTTAAATGGGTTGTTCCCTCACACCTCTTAAGATCCTCTTTTGATGACTCTAGACTCGACAACATTTTCATAAAAGTACCTTTAAATAACATAAGACTGTCATGTTTACAGCTTCTTGTAATAGGGCCAAATTCCAGAGGAAGGGTGACTAGACATCCTTCCTCCTCAGTAATACTAAAGCATATCGTCACATAGCATACACACACATGCACATACGGTCTCTTAAAAATTAAATTCAGTAGGCTTCAGAGCACACACTGGGCATACAAACTCATACAGCTTCAGAATACTGTATTGGTTTTCCCATAACTGACTTCACAGGGCAAGCTAGAGAGCAGCAGCACATGATGCCTCAGCTAACTGGCAGATTACAGATTCCTAGTGGGTTGAGCAGGAAAAACTAGAGTATTGAACAGTTCCATGCAGCAGTGTGATTCACCATCTCCCCAGCAAGTTGCAGAGTAACACGATAATATAGTATTTCCATTCAAGAGATGGATAAGAATATTCTTGTTCAGATTTCTCTCTTTGTCAACAAGCTACATTTTCCAGCATCATGTACAAGTTCAGGAAATGGGAATACCTAGCTCAGTTTAACAGCTGCTCTCAGACATAAAATAACATTTCACATTTAACATGCAAGCCTCCTTGGTACAGAACTGAGAACTGAGTTCTCTGTGCAGAACTGAGAACCAGTAATGTTTCTGTAATTACCCTTTCTTCCTAAGGCACTGTATATCCTGCTGATTAAGATGGTAAATTAAATAAAACTGAAAAACATCAATTTCTGGAAAGCCTGGGTTGTCTGGATATCTTGCTTTTCAAGAAGAGATGGCATGGGAATATATTGTGAATTGGTCATACCTGCAAGTGGGATGTATAAAGAACAGGGGAAAGGACAAGGAATGAAACACACGACACTAAACTGGGGGAAGATGTGATTTTCCCTGGAACAAGCTTTACAGTTTTAAGAACTCTAGCATCGACTTCTCTAATATTCCCTCTACTCTAAATCTACTAAAAAAAAAAAAAAGAAAGAAAAAGGAGGGCACTGTAAAGACAGAAAACATTCTTCCATTTTATGCAGCAATTCACTGTGTTTCTCAGAAGGAAAACCATGTTTCACAGTTTTCCAGCTGCAGAACACTGATTTGGTATTTTAACATGCGGAGGTATGACACTTCCTTATGAAAGGAAGTCATGGCTTCACCTAATATCTCGAGGTGCAGGTACTTTTGGTTAGTTTTTAGGCACACAAACTTAAAACCTCAGATATCATTTTCTCTTATTGTATTTATCTGTGTGCCTAGGCATACTAAGAATAGGGTATAAACACTGAACAACACAGTGGGTTCTATTGTGAGGTGATGATTTAACCACTTCTTTCACAACACAATGAAGCCCACAGAAGATATTGAATAGGAACAGCATTTTCTGCTGAAGACAGTGAACAACAGTTGCTAAAAGCATTTTATCAAAACAGCACATTCAGCATGTTCATTAACAAGAAAATTTCTATGAAAGATCATGTCATCCAGTGCAGAAACTGTATCTAGAAACTACCTAAGGCGGCAAATCCTCAGAGGCTTTGATCAAGCAGAGGGAAATCTAGCATGTACCTTTATATTGGAAGAAGAATACATTAGCCATGCTAAGACACAATTCTTGCTCTGGTTAAGTTCTGCTGCCCGACATTATCAGCTTCGTATCTCATAATAGACGTAGTCCCCGATTCCACTCCAGACTCTTATGGCAAAAATTTATTGATTTTCTCCATACAACAAGTCAGAGTAGAACTGACCCATCCTCACTCATAGGTTAATGTCATTAAATATCAAGGCTAAGAGATATTTAGCACACAATCTACTTCAGGAAGAGGGGTAAATTCCAACACCCAAGCTAAGTCTTCATAAATTCTTTCTGTATCTCAAAACAGGGGAAATGAACTGATTTTAGATAGCATTCTCAAATGTAATGTGAGACTAGCAAAAGACACATACAAAGAACAGGCAGGAAAATCAGCACAAGAACATACTACCTAACTCTTTGTTTCCGAATCAAGTTCCTCACAATCATTTTTATCAATAATTTGCTATGGAGATTTTCTATGTTAAAAGAAAACAAGTTATATGGTCATAGAGGTACTCAGTGGATAGAGAATAATAATTCTTTTTTGCTTTATAGCATAGACTAGGACAGCAGTTCTTCACAACTGAATATTCTATACATTCAATAAAGACTTTCTCTCCTATATTTTATCACTCATATGGAAAGAGAGATTTTCTGCTTCAGTACAAGCAATTGCATGTACAATACTGGTGACATATGGATACACTGTTTGGTAACAAAAAGAACAAACTACCGTGTGTGTGTGTGTGTGTGTGTGTGTGTGTGTGTGTGTGTGTGTGTGTGTGTGTGCAATATATATATAAATAAAAAGCCAAATCAAATAGGCTCTCAAAGGATTTATGTGTAATTTAGAACAAGCATTTTTGACAAAATAAACGTTTCTCACATGGCTTGTAAAGCTACCAGTAAAAGCAAAAGTAATTTGTTTTCCCTGAATAGCTAAGCAATTCATAAAAGTCTGCCATCAAGACAATGGAAACAAGCAAAAATGCAGTCCCAATCTTCACAGCTGCAAATTACCGAAAGGATATCTTCAGAACACAAATAGTATCACAAGAAATATGCCTTATCTGTAGATGTAGTTCTACAGATGCTACCATCAGCAGCAAAACACCAGGATATTGCAGAGTTCATCCCAGTTCAGAAATATGACAATGAAAGGCATAGGCAAACAAGAATGCCTGCACCTATAGTCAGGAGTGGTCTTCAGTTGGGAAGGAGGAGATAAGTTTGCTTTGGTCGCTATTTTCAGTAAATTAAGACCATGGAGCATTTGTTCAGCCAGCCATGTTTATAATGGTGGTCCCCCATTATGTATCTCAACAGCAGGAACTTTACTCATCTCATAAATCCCCAGTGAACCTGCTGGTATGTGTGCAGGGCCATGTGCGTGCAGTCTCAGTGCCAAAAAATATACCCTACTTTGCAGCTCTGCATCAAGTGTTACACGTTGCTCGTATCTCAGGATATGGATAAATATGGTATATGGACAGAGAGAAAAAAAAAAAGAAATGTTCAAGGGCAGAAGTACGATGAAGCAAGAGAGCTGATTAATCTCAAAACTGTGCCCCACTCTCTTTCCCCCCCACCCCCCCCTGTAAATGGAATTCCAAGATTAGTGAAATTCATACTTTAACTGTTCTTCTTTTTTCACTTGCTATGCTCTCCTAAAGTTAAGAGACAAGGACTTCTTGAAAAATTCCAAGTATGTCTGAAGGCTGTATTAATGCTATGCTTTCCCCAGCATCAAGATAATGAAAGAATTTGTAGTAACAACCATCAGGACGATGCAGAGTTCAAACACTCCCTTCCCACATTCCCTCTGCCAATTTTTCCTTCTCTCACTGAGGTTCTTACAGGTATTAAAGTGAACAACAGAACTTGAAATTAAATTCAAGCAGTTTCAAGGAGCAAGCCAAAAATCTTATGGATATCCCACCTTCCTTCTCAAGTTAACTCTTAAAAATACCTGTATCTGCTTCATCACATGTGTGTATACTAGACCTTTTTCTTCGTAACTCAGCTTTCAATTCCCTCATGCGACCTTCTGAAAAAATAAAATAAAACAAAAATCAAACTCTCTTATCTTCCAGTACTAGGAACTGGAATCTGCAACATTCCTCCAAGAAGCCAGTCCTTCTTATGTTCAAAAGTACTCAGCACACACAACTTCAGTCCCCTTGTGAAAGGGACTTGATATGACAGGTGTTTGTCATTCTAAAGGAGAGTGAATTATCTTGGGCACTTCTTAACAACATGCAGCTGCAGAAGGAAACCCAGAGCAAGACATGACATTCTGGGGAGCCACCACCCCTGTGGAACTCCAGTGTCTAATATCTTTTCCAGTTTTTGTACAAAGGATGTCTCTAACCCTAGTCAGTTCTTCCAGCAAAGATTCTCCTCAACAAGGGTTATACAGAGGGAATCCCAAAGCAATAGATTATGTACAGACATACTGGCATCCCCTCCAGCAGAAAGATGAAAAGGAGAAAATTCCAGAGGATATGCATCCTCTAATTCGTATTCTAAATCTCAGCCTCCCCCTTGCCTTGGAAAGAGCTCTACAAAGC
This sequence comes from Nothura maculosa, assembly GCA_032353885.1. NCBI lineage: Eukaryota > Metazoa > Chordata > Aves > Tinamiformes > Tinamidae > Nothura > Nothura maculosa. Next base: position 476,553 of record JAUBOD010000276.1, on the reverse strand, counting down.
AGCAGCTGTTATGTACATGAATCTCAGCTCCCTTCCTTTGAAGCTTCCCCTCGAAGGTGGGAAAGGCAAATCCTGGGACAGAGACAGATGCTAGGGATGGGGAAGTCTCCTTAGGATGACTCAACAGAAGCAACAGAGACTGTAGCTTTCTTCTTGGGGCGAGCTTTCACACTTCTTACTGGAAGCTGAGGAGAAAGAAAAAGAGACATCTTATGTCAGTTTACTTTAACACTTTAATTTTTAAACAGAAGAAAAGGTGCAGACGTATGTCACGTGCTAGAGTGCCTAATTACATATAATTGGTTTTGTACACTGTAAACTCAAGGTCAAAAGCACAACCTAAAAATAATTAGCAAAGCGTGTGTTATCTAGATTACTCAATTACTACACTTAGCCTGAAAAGCTCTACAATGTGATCTAGTCATATATCACTCTTCATGATAAAAATAAATAAAAAAGTAATAGAAGCTTGAGTTAAGCCAAGCAAACAATGCAAGATGACTCCAACTTAAGGAGGAGATGTACTTTATCATGTACAAATCAAACCAAAAAAAATCTGGGAAGCATCAGCTTGAAGGGCATATTCCACAAATCACGTTAGCTTCTGAATGGAAAGATGATTAAACTACTACAAAACACAACTGCACTCGTTTTTATATTTGGTGTGTTTCAGTGATATGAATACAGGCAGCTCACGCCCATGTGATATGGCTGCAAACACCTGGGAGCATCACATGGCTCAACAATGACTAGTTACTTTGGCAGGACAAAACCTAAACAAGCCCCAAATTATAATTTTGCCAAATCAAGTATGCAGAAGTTCAGGAAGGCTTAAGAGGATAGAGAACATCTGTATTTTAGATGATGACCCAGGAATAAAGGTCACAGTAGTACTATGTATTCAGAGGGCCGGTAATAGACAGGAGAGATAGCCAACAAAATGTGCTAACAACAACAAAAATCTAATGTCCTGACCTTAAACACAACATATGAATGAAAGAAAAATTCAGGTCCTGTGTTATGTCAGCGATTTCCAGGCATCAAAGGACTAGAGAAGCTGGACACCTGCGTAGTAGCTGCACTTTAAGACTGAGAGTGCTCTCATGTAGGACTCTTCTAGCAAAGCTTACTCCAGCAAAATTGACATACAAACAGCTTTTAAACTCTGTGAGACTGTGAGGCAAACACCTCCCAACAAAGTTCACAAATCAGTGCCTGTACTGGAAGTAACTTGCACAGTAGCTCACCTCAGTTTTTGACATCTTCTTTGATGCTTTGAGGCTCTGGGTACGTTTAGGCAGTTTGTCTCCTGCATCTTCATCTGATGGGTCTGTTCTAGTCTCAGATGGGTTTCCAGTAGATCTCTGTGTCACAATGCTCTCCTCTCCTGAGGAGTAACAGGAAGCTAAGGAAAAACAAGGAAAAGTTTTATTGATGACTTTTGGAAAAAAAAGAAGTATATGAAATCTCAAGTGGAAATCATCAAGGATCGTACGAAGGAGAGATATCAACAATCCTTATGAAAAATAACCCAAACAGCAAAGAGATGTTTTAGAAGATGGGAAAGGACTACAGAGGATAACACAGCTTCCTCTAGGTAATCTGCAGTCCTGTAGTTCTTGTGGGACTCAAAGCATGAAGCACAGGGATCCTGTCCCAGCTTACCATACAAGACCTCAGAGAATGGAATAGCAGTTGTGTTCTGTACCTGAATCCTCAATGGTTTCAAGGAGGCTCCCAGCAGAGGGGCGCAACTGTGGCTCGTGGCTTCGCAAATGGACAGTATCCTCATCCCGGATTAGAGTGAGATCCTGCATGCTGAAACTTCGCAGCTTCTCAGACAAAACTCCCTGACCCTAAAAGGACGTGAAAATCGTGTCAAGGACACTTTGTCTTCACCAAGATCATCTCAGAAGTAGGAAGGTGCCTCATTCCACAACTAGGGTATTCCAAAAAGAACAGAGAAAGGACAAAAAAAAGGTACACCTCCATGACCAAAAAGAAGCAGCAAACTACAGGAAAACTTCATCCTCCCCTACCTCCCCTTCCAGCAAGTCAGGACAGGATTAACTGGAAGAAAAACTGGAAGAAAGGAAAAGTTGACTGGTCTGAAAAACTAAAAGCATCAACAAAAGACACATAGCACTAACTGATTGGTACAAAGCTAAACTGCTGGCAAATTCTTGCATGTCACAGAAGCTTACGTTTTGTTTGCAGTACACACACATGGCATTACCTTTGCAGCTGCAGTAACTGCTGCATTGGCAGCAAGGTTTAACCCTCTCTTGCCAACTCGCATCATGGTTTCATAGCTCTTGTCACGAGCCTGAGTGATATATTCATCAATTTCCTAGGAAAGCAATGGGGAACAAAGCATTTCAGTTCTGGTTACAAATATGAGCAAAGTCTTTCCCAATATCACCTTTAAAAACACAGAGTTCTTCAGAATCCTTTTACCAAGGCTACCAGCATTAGCTGCCATTGATCAAGTATGTATCTTGCCATTTACAAAAGTTTGCAGCAATACTGATTTACAGAAAGCTACTTCAATTTATACCAACTGAAACAATGTGCTCGCTTACACTGAGATCATGAAGGAACAGTCTGGCTACAGAATATGGTGCTTCTGTTGTGATTCAGTAAGATTAACTCATGGTGACTAGATGGGTTCATGTCACTGGATTAATTAAACATGCTTTCTAAGCATTAGGGAAACAACTGGCTACACTGTCATCTTTAGTAAGCTGTAGTATGACATCTTTATGTCAGAGACAAAATCATTCTACATCCACTAATGTCAGCACAACCATGACTCAGACATTTCAGTTTTTGTTGTGGCATAACTGAATCAGAAGTCAGTCGACTTCCGGACAGGTCAATATCTTCTGACAAGAAACAAATACCTTCTCCTTATTGGAGAGCGTTGGATGCACAAACTTCCTGTAGAGGACACTGGAGCCCTTGGTGTAAGGGGACAGCAGCCAAATCACAAATGCGATTTTCAACTCGAAATAAAAGGGAAACCTGAGAGAAAGAAAGCGAAGAAAAAACAAGAGAGAGAAAGATGGAGAATTGGAATCAAGATCAGTACAGAGAGAGAGGGAGACAACTGGTAGAGAGCAGCATAAGCAGAAAAAAAAACAAAGTAAAGAGTAAAGACTCAAGGAAAAAAAAAAAAGTATCAGTATGTCATGTCAGAAGAGCAAACCCCTCTTTGAAACCTTAGGACATACCTCCTTCAAGTGTCATTTAGTCTTTCATCCATAGCCATGAATACTTCATAAACAGGGCATCCCTCAGCCCTGCAAACACACCAAGTTACAATCTGATAGCCATTCTCACCATTATGAAGTTTGCTTAGAGACCATTCATTGGAAGTTAATGTTACAGTAGTTTCCCTCTTATTTTCCAAGACTTACAACTAGGTTTTCAAGAACTTTAAAGTACTTGCTAAGGCTGATGGCTCAGTTTCTAAAACTTCCAGCAGATACTTCTCAGATGAGACAAAAAATGAGGATCAGCGTAAATGAAAAATAGCTGACAATGTAAGTCAAAGACTTTAGCCTTCATTCAGTAAAGTCTCTGGGAAAGACTGCAGAGTTTCAAGGACTTGAATGCAAACTTTCTACTGCATATATTTGTAGTAAGAGACTTCTGTATTTTGTGCGCTATTTTTAATACATAAACAAGCCAAAGTTCTTGTACGTTTTAGATCTTCATTTACTTTTCAAAGTTCATGCAGGAAGAGGCAAAACTCCTGAGTACTTCTGCAAGACAGTCGTAGCCAAATTATGCTTCTTTAAAAGATGCAACTTGGACTAGGGTGGATTGTTTCAGAGATATGTGCAAAGCAAAAATACTAAAGCAATGAAGAAACAGAAGACTTCCTGTTCCAAAGATCAGTCCAGTTGAAGATGTGAAACAATTATTTGCCAGTTTTGGTGGTCTCCATACAGATACTGTCAAGCACAGTAAGTAGCACTGAAAAGCTTAAGAACTTGCTCTTTCTTCTCCACCCCTGACAGCAGAAGAAACTCTTGAAGTATAAAACACCACTCAGACACCACTCTGACATGCATCTGATCTGCTTCTCCAAACAAGAGTCTTGCAATGGAAAACAGATTTCCTCCCACTCTTTTTTTTTTCAAATATGTCTTCTAAATCATCATTTCCTGAATTCTACTAGTTGATCTAAGAGCTTCTCAAAAGCATTTTGTGCAACAAATGGATGAAAACTACCTTACGGATCCATCCTAGCTGTTTGCAGCTACAGGAGACAAAACAGCTAAAAGAACAGCTGCTACCCACAGTGTCTAGAAACCTTCAAACTCTTCATGGGGGTTGAAAAGGCCTAGAGGAGAGATGGGGTTTACTCTTAGTATCCCATCACTACTTCTCTCCCCTATATAAAAAATCAGCCACCAAGATACTCACCAAGAAAGCACAATGTCTGTTAGTGTTTCTGCTGTGGTGAAAAAGGCAAACACAATCCAGTACATCATCCACTTCACCTACAAAAGAGCAGTCACTCACTAGACATTCATCAGAACCCAGAAAGAAAGCAACACATCTTATCTGTAAAGATGACTTATCACTTCTACAAATTAACAAAAATTAAAGAGCAAGAAGGCATACATAATTGTTGGTGGAGGGTCACGTACCAGATGTTACACTACAATTTGGGAAAACATGGAGAGTTAATGTTCTGTAAACAGATAAATGAGTACCGATATATTGGAGAATGTCTATCTTGTAGCAGTATCATGACATAAAAATAGTGGTGTGATCCCAAATAAGAGATTTTAAAATATTCAGCAGTTCTCATTAAAAAGTTATATTTTTCAATACATAGTGACTACATTAATAATATTACATAAGGGACCTTTTTTTTTTTTTTTTAAAATAACATCTCAGTAAAATGGGTAGGAAAAGAAAGACATGTCACTATCTTCTTGTTTAAGCTCTAGTCTAGTGTACCAAGTGTATTTAGTGCTCTTAAGGGACACTTGCAGCATATTGTTCACCTTCCTACTTCCTCACATTCTTCCCTGAAGTAGGAAATACTTCTTCCAAAGTAAGTACAAAATAACCTTTCCCCTCTCCTCAACCCTTCATCTACCGTTTTTTGTAACAAATTTCTCAGTTACACACCAAATGCCAATAGTCCCTAAGAAGGCCAAGCCAAATTATAAAACTTGCTACCCCAAAATTTCCAGCAGCAAAGTCAGGATCTTTGGGATGTGGATGCAGTCTTCTGTCTCTTCCTAGAAATGTGCAGCAGATAATGGAGGTCACCTTTACTTAAAGCAAATGTGACTCTCAGTGTCAAGACTAGGAGACATGATTGGAGTTATGGAAATTTTGAACTTTCTATGAATTTAAAAAAAGTATCATATTTGGTTTAGTTTTCCTCTATCAAATATTTAAAAATATTTTGCATCTTGTACAGTTACACCTGTTAGTTTGTAGAGTTAGGCAATTCTACCACTGCGATTTTTTTGGCAATAGGGAGTAGATTTTTAGCAGTAATTCACATGCTGAAACGACATAAAAAGCTTAGCAACATTCTCAATTACAGTAAGTAAAGTTACAAAGGCTGATATTTCCCCAAATCTACACGAGATGGTAAATTTGGTGATCTGTAATAGAAAGAAGCTCAGAAAAATTTATAGATATATAGATATATACAGATAATTGCCTCCAACCTTCCAAAAAAGTTGACTGTTTTTAGATATTCATTAGTAATATAGTTGGTTTCCACTTCCTGTGTAACTTTTCAAAACACAATGTAGTAAAACTGGTATTCTCTGTCTCTCTCCCTGCTTTTTTTCCCCTGATGTCACCAGTTTGGACAGAACAAAGAATTATGCACTTGACTTATAAAGCAACCCTAAGGAATAAGTCATTAATGTCTGGATTCAGCAACTTAAACCAGCCCTTGTAGAGAAAAGAGTGCAAATAATGACAAATGAAAGGCAGGCAGGACCTCACCACAGGCAAGAAAGAGATTTCTGGGATGCTACATACCAGTAAACCTACCTTTAGGCAAAGGAAATCGTAATAAGGAAATCATAACAAAAGCGATTAGTAGATAAATAGATAAGGAATGATAACGAAGAATATGGTTGTTTGAGCTTAAATGAGGAAAAAATAAAAAAGTAACCTCACAAACCTGGTTTACAGCATTCCTGCTGTTTACAGCAGGATAAGACTATCAGAGAATTAAACTGTCAAGGATAAAAAGTGAAAGGGCTCCTGAGCGTTAGTGACTATTTAAAAGATAGGCAACAAGAAATAAAAAAAGATGGCCACTCTTCACAATGCTGAAAGTAGCTACTGGAATCCCAAAGGAATCAGCGTAGAGATTGGCAATGCACATCTTCCTGAAAGACGTGGTAGAAGGTGTGATGATTATATGACAAAAGGGTGACACATCCTTTTTGCTGATGATACCAAGCTGGGTGGAGTGGCCAACATCCCAGAGGGCTGTTTTGCCATCCAGAGGGACCTGGACAGGCTGGAGAGCCGGGCAGAGAGGAACCTCATGAGATTCAACAAGGACAACTGCATGGTCCTGCACCTGGGCAGGAATAACTCCAGGCACCAGTACAGATTAGGGGTTAACCTGTCGGAGAGCAGCTCCGTAGAGAGACCTAGGGGTCCTGGTTGATAAGAAGTTAGCCATGAGGCAGCAGTGTCCTCATGGCCAAGGAGGTCAATGGGATCCTGGTCTGCATCAGGAGGATATTGCAAGCAGGGCGAGGGAAGTGATCCTTCCCCTCTGCTCAGCTCTGCTGTGGCTGCACCTGGAGTATTGTGTGCAGTTCTGGGCTCCCCAGTACAACAGGGATTTGGAGCTTATAGAGAGGGTCCAGTGGAGGGCAACAAAGATGATTAAGGGACTGGAGCATCTGTCATACAAGGAAAGACTGAGTGAGTTCAGCCTGCTTTCCCTGGAGAAGGCTGAGAGGGGATTTGATTAATATGTATGAATATCTGAAGGCTGAATGTAGGGAGAATGGGGCCAAGCTCTTCCCAGCGGCGGCCAGTGACAGGACAAGAGCCAATGGGTATAAGTTGATAAACAGGCAGTTAGATCTCCATGTGAGGAAGAATGTCTTCACTGTGAGGGTGCCAGAGTCCTGGTACAGGCTGCCCAGAGAGGCTGTTGAGTCTCCTTCTCCGGAGGTCTTCAAAGCACACCTGGATGCGACCCTGTGCCACGTGCTCTGGGTGTCCCTGCTGGAGCAGGGTGGTTGGACTAGATGGACGTCTTTAGGTTGCTTCCAACCTTAATGATTCTGTGACAACAGCATTTGCAGAACATACCTTTCCACCCAGAGAATTAGCTGAACACTGGTGAAAGAGTTCAGAAGCAGGCATTTAAACTGACTGCTGTTCAGCTGACCATTTAATCGCTCAGTGTCATTAAATACAAAGTAATGACCAAGCAGTTTCTGTTTTTCCCTAGTGACAGCTATTGGGGGTATGCAAATGAGTTCCTAACCTCATCACAGCCAGACTTGGGAAACAACAAGCCCAATGCTCATTAGATATGTTAAATGCTAGCAGAATGTCCATGAAACAAGTACAATCAAAAACATCATTATGTTACTGTTTAAACACATAATATGTTCACAGTTTCAATGCTGGACACAGGCCGGGTTCCTGCCTGCTGCTGCTTACTGCTACCTCTATTATCTACCACGTTTCTCTATGGAGAAAGGAAAGAGAAATATAGCTGAACACACAAGGTATGTAACTACTTCTCTACAGAGAGGCATTAAATAGACTCTTTGGCCTGCAAAAGAGAAAATGAAGAGAGGACACAAAGGGTGTCTCTAAAAGCCAGTTTCCTACAGTAGTTCTGGAGGTGCTAAATATTCATTACTTTTCACAGTAAGAATCCAGAGGAGCCAAACAAAAAGTGTGAACATTTAAAAACATCTCCTGTTACCCCCACTTGATTAAAACAAGATAGCAGTTGTCATGAGTAAAGAAGGTCCTGGAAGATTAGTACACAGAAAAAAAATACTGCATAAACAAGAGGAATCCAGCTAGCTCTAGGAGTCCTTGAACTGTAGATTACAGGAAGTAGGGGAAGAATCAACATTTTCTTTCTTAGAAAGTTTGTTTTTGACAAACTGTTGAGTACAAAGTCAAACAAAGTTGTAATTTTTGCAAGCCATTAAAAAGGCATGAAGCCTTTGCCACTCAAATGATAATTATCAACATCAGCTCACACAGAGCATATCAATCTTCCCAGTTTTCAGTAAGAACCTACATAATTTAGTGAATACAAATGCAGTTGGATTGAACAAAATTGTGGATCATAAGCACAGAGAAACTAGTCGCTTTTTTTTTAAAAGAGTCTGAAATACAAGTAGTAGTTTATCACAACTGCCCAAGAAGCTACCACAAATGGATTTATATCATTAGCAGAGGAGGGAAAAAAGTGTTTTTTTTTTTAAAAAAAAAAAGAAAAGGTTTTCACTGTGTTTTGTGATGCTATAGCTGAACTGCTTTCGATACCTTCATCTTCATCAATGAAGTCCTCAGCACGCTCTCTAGCACAGATGTTGCCCTGTGAGTCCTTCCTCTCTTCTTCCCCTTGCATTAGCTCCTCAGCATCATGAGGAAACAGTGAGGTTCGGATCGTTGGCAGCGCACAGAATCACAGAATCATTAAAAGTAGAAAGGACCTTTAGGTATCACCTAGTCCAGTCTCCTGCACACGCAGGGTCACCTAGAACATGTGGCACAGATTGCATCCAAGTGGATTTTGATGATCTCCAGAGAAGGAGATTCCACAATCTGTCTTGCTACTTGTTCCAGGGCTCTGTCACCCTTCCTGAAGTTCTGGTAGAACTTCCGGTGCTTTAATTTGTGGTCATTTCCTCTGGTTCTATCAGTGGCCACCACCACCAAGGGGCCATCCCCATCCTCCTGCCTCCTTCCGTTAAGGTATTTGTATACACCGATCACATTCTCCCTCTGCCTTCAGCTGCACAGGTCTAGCTCTCAGCCCTTCCTCATAGGGTAGATGTTCCTGGTCCAAACATGCAGCACAGCATTCCAATTTTCCACTACCTTTTCATGTGAAGAATGCTGTGAACAGATACTTCCCCCTTGCTTGTATTTAATCATACTTCTATTTACTGGGCATCAAAAAGTCATCCTATCTCATTTCTTTTTTGAAGTCGAATTAGTGACTTTTTTTGAGTAATTTAGATATCACCTACCTCCCCCCCCCAAAAAAAAACAAACCAAAATCATGTCACTACAACATCTGCATTCTGCAAAACGGACAGTAATACATGCTTCAAAAACTCTGCAGCTCACAGAAAATAAGCAAGTTTTCTGTAAAGAACGCCTACAAACTGAAGAGTCCCGTATTTGCTAGATTTCTGAACTTCAGAACAAGCATACCAGAAGATATTTTTAAAAAAAAAGATCATTTTTTTTTCAAATTTCTCAACAGCGCAATTTCAAACTATGAAATTTGAGTCTGTCATAAAGTTAACACAGACCCTGTGACTAGAACACAATCCTTCTGTGACAGACGCTCAGGAGCAAGACTGAAATTTTGAGTAAAATCTGTATTTGCTTAAACAAACAAGAGTCATAAACAACTGCAAGGAAAGAGAGGAGGAAGACCAAGAAAGGCAGCAATAGGACTGCAAAAATAATTATGAAATCATAAAATCATATGATAGTTCTGATAGTTTCTCCCCTCCAGTAACCATGAATAAACTTAGCAGTTTAGAAAGGAATACAGTGTTCCTGACCAACAGTATCAAAATATTCAACCAAAACTCAAAAGATCAGTTAAGTCATATGTTTTGCTCTGTAAAACTGTGTGCTACAAGCTAGACTCTCACGCCAGGGACAGTCCTTGCAAAATAGCCGGCTAAATTTTAAGCCAATGCACAGAATGAGCCTGTGCAATTCCTGCAGATGGAAACATGAGACGCAGTAAGTCTAGATCCTGCAGTGCATATCGTTAACACGTCACACTGTAAGAGGTGAACAGAGCAGGGAAATGGAGAGTCATCAGCTGCACCAACAAGCTATGACTGAGCTGTATTGACAAGGTGAACATCCTAGTGCCTGTGTTTCCTCTGAGCTCCATCCAGCTGCTGCTTTCCCTGCACAGAAACCCATCCCACCCCAAGCCAAACGGCCCTCGGCCCCAATGGCCACCTCGGGGCAGGTCTCTGCAGGCACAAGGTGTGCCAGCGTCACTGAAAAATGCCTGCTGCTTCAGGCACTGCCATGGTGGCAGCGGTACAGGCAGAGGGGAGCTCACACGGGGCAGTGCTGGCCACCAGGAAACACTGACCACGCATGCAGGGAGATGAAATCCAAGAATTACTTGGCTTTTTGAAGTAAAAGAGGAGAAAAGGGAGTGTCAGGCAAAGGCTGAGGTGGAGAACAGAATTTGTGGCCACGCTCCAAAGCGTCTCGCGGGGCACCCTTCCTTCTGACTCTCCTCCCTCGCCCAGCACTCTGCTTCTGGCAGTGCCCGCTCCCTGTGGCGGCGAGGAGGCCTCCCTACTCACATATTCCTTCACGTTCTTGGTCTTCACGGCCTTGTAAGAGGAGTACGCGGGGTAGAGTGTGCCGAAGATCAGCCTGCGGCAAGAACAGACCCTCAGGGCCACCGCCCCGCCGGGACCCGCCGCCTCAGAGGCCACACGGCGGCCGCCGCCCCGGCCGCGCCCCGCCACAACCGCAGCCCCAACCGCCCCACACCGCCGGCTTCGCCGCACTGCTCCCGCGCCCCCCGGCCCAGCCCCGCGCCCCCCTCCCCGCCCTGGGGCAGAGCACTCACACCACAAGGCGAGAGATGATCCAGGAGACCATGGCGGCGGCAGGGCCAGCACGCAGCGCGGCAGCGGCGCGAGGCGGCGCGCGACGGGTAGGTTCCCGCAGCGGCGCAGCCCCGCCCGGCCCCCGCGGGGGAGGAGCCGCTGCGTCTGGGCCGGAGAGCCGCGCAGAGCCGCAGAGCGCCCCCAGCATCCCCAGCCCGCCCCGAGGCGGGGGAGGGCGACGCCTGAGGCGCGGCGGGCGGGCGTCTCCCGCGCCGCGCTCCTCTGAGGCGGCTCTCGGCCTCCCGGCAGCGCCAAGGCCACGGCGGGGGCTGCGGCGGGAGGCGGCGCTGCGCAGCCGAGGCGCAACCAGTTGTTCCCAGCAAGCGCCAGGCCTCCTGGGCAGGAGGGTCATCACCTCCCATCCCGCAGCGGGGCCTGCCGAGGAGCTCACCCGCGAGCACCAGGAGCCTTTTGCTGCGCAGGACACCGCGTCTGTTGCCCCGAGGCACCACTGCCCCCAGCTCTGAGGACAGAGGTGGGTTTGTGCATGCAGCACTGAACCCCAGCGTTACATAAAATCACTGTTATTGTGCAAGAGAACTTAATGGGATTTTTCATAAGAGGCGGACAAGGAAACTGCAGCAGCACCATGGCAAAACCTTGCTGCTTGCCAAATGCCCATGCCCCTCTGTGCAGCCGAGGGTCAGGTGAGGCAGAGCGGAACAAAGGGACAGGAATGTTCTCAGGGCTGCAGGAGCGCCAGCCTAACAAGCTGCAATGAGAAACAATGCCAGCAGCTCCTCCTTCTAAAGCCGTCCTTACACAGGGCAACTGAGTGGATAAATGACCTACCACGAGGAAGGCATCTGCCCAACACATTCAGACTGTACAAACATGCACAACCCTTCCCTTTACTTACAGACCACTAACTTCATCCGGGCACCAGAGCAACTGTGGCTTTGGTGCCCAAATGATGCATTATGTGTCATGGCTGGAGTGTGTGGCGACCGGGACGTTTGGTTTGTGAAGAGGCCATGAGTGCTGAACAGCACAGGTAAGCGACTGTGCTGTCTTAAACGGTACAACGAGCTGCCTATGGAGCCATATAGGATCATGTATGGTGCATTACCATTGGTAAGAACAACAGAATATGAACATGAGCAAAGCTGGCAGGCCTTGCAGATGTCACAAGCAGGAGCTCAGTGCCAAGAGGCAATGCAGAGCTTTAGAACAGGTATTTTAACCTAGCAATTTACAGGTAACAATGAGCTTGCTTTCTTTTTCTATCATAAAGATGGCTGAGAAATTAATTCATTAACCTATGGTCTCTCAAGGAGAAGCTCCATATACTTGAAGGGCTGGGTAAAAGACATAATGAGACCTAGCTGCTGGTCAGAGTAAACTAGAATAAAACATTCTTAGTAGTATTTTTATTGTCATCAAGTTATTTGTAATATTGCAAAATGTTGTGAAATAAGATATTAATAGCAATCAATTTGCAACTAATTTGTTAATTAATTGTTTTCAAATTAAGACCATTTCTTTTTCTAGCAGGTACGCTGCTGCTAGAGTAGGCTCAGACAGTTATTTGTGTTCTACAGCTGGTTAAAGTTGACAACTAAGGATCCATTACGGCCCCAAAAAGTAAGATGTTAAAATTAAGTTAACTTGTTCCTTAAGAGCCACTCGAGCAAAGCCACAGTTGGAATATGCCTGGTTGGAGCTAGAGGTTAAGCTGCTACAATAAGGAAAAACATGAGGTCAGTTGGGACTGGGAGCACTAAAGTGACTGGAAAAGCTTAGAAGGGTAAGTAAGTGTCCTCAGAAGAAAGGCGAAGTAGAACACAGCAAGAATCCTCTCTCTGAAGCTTGAAGGTGCAGAATGCAACAAAGGAGAACCAAACTCCCAAAGGGGTGAAAGAAAACACAGAAAATAAAGTGTAAACTTACAGTCTCACAAGTAAGTGTAAACTTAGAAACTCATATAACACTCTCGTGGATATTCTAAAATTCCAGATTGCTGCATATTTTGGTTTTAACACACAATTTGTGTGCTAATAATTCCTTGGCTTTTGGCCAAATATTGTTTTACATTGATTGCACTGCATGATCACTGACAGAGATCAGTGGACCCAATCCACGCAGAAAGTTTCAATGCAAGATACAGAACTCTTGTGCAAATCACTACACTTGGCGTGACCCAAGCTATTGCATTACATGTAGCCAAATTGTTGACCCTCTGGCCAATTGTAACAACTGATGGCATACAACAAAAGAAAACACCTCAGCTATAATTAACTACTCAGAATGGTTTTTATGCATAGAGCTCAGCAGGAATGCAGAGACGCTTCACAACTGAAATATGCTGTTGAATGGTTCACGGGCTAGGATGATTATTTTGAAAGACTAGCTGAGGTTGAAAGATATCTCCAGAGACCACTTAGACCAACTCCCTGCTCAAGAAGGTTTATCATGCATGGGCATGATGTGCAGGCATGTGTCCAGTTCATTTCTGAGCATCTATTCAAGGATGGAGATTCTGCAACCTCCTCTGGACATTCTGTTTCTCATAGTAAAGAGGTTTTTCTTACGGTCAGAGAGAATTTCCTTTTCAACTGCAGTGGACTGAGATGCTATTCGCAGAGCAGTTGTAAAAGCTAAAGAATTATCTACTTGCACTCGGAAATCTACCTCAGAGACTGCCAGCCAACAGATCAGAAACTGGAATTGTTGTCTCCAAGGGATCCAACCTGGGATCTTTGCCACCTCACCATAGCTCTTCAGGGGAGGGCAACACTGACACGTAGCCTTTTGGATGACAATGAGAAAAGCGGAGCACATCATGGGAGATGTGCTTTATGACAGGATAGATTCTCTAATCAAAGTATCTCTGAGAACACTGTGCCACTTGAGAATCCAGCCTTCTAAAAAGTAAAAACAAAACAAGCCCTCTGGTTGGGCATAGGACAACTTGTTATCAAGTGGCATATACCACCCAAGGGCAGAAGCCAAGACAGCCTAGAGGCAAGAAGGTCAGAGCCATGATCTGGGGAAAAAAAAAAAAAAAAGTAAGAAAAAAAAGAAAAAAAAACCCACAAAGGCTGTTACAGTAAATGACTTTTATTTAAAAAAAATGAAATAACCGTGAACATATTAACAGGCCTGCAGGTGGCACTACAGTACAGCTGGATATAAGGTAGATATATTTCCCCATGTACCCAGACAATGAAATCCATTGCATCGATGCTGACATTAGTAAATTCTGAATACGGTTCTATCAAGCAGGAACGTTTTACTTAAAATAGCTCTGGACAAAGTTGATACTGAAAATTAAATTTTCCTTCACTTTTGGAAAGGATACAGATCTTGAACTAGCACTGGCATTAGGTAAACTATTGCCTGTGGTTACCAGTGCAGGGAGAGATGCACAACATCTCCACATGAGAACAGAGTTCATATTCCTACTTCCTTCTCGTTTTGAGGAAGCAGGGGAATAGAGGGACAGGGTAGAAAAGAGGGACAAGGAATATGGGCAAGGGAGGTGGGGTGTCAATTTCTATTCACTCCCCTTTGGCTGCTTTTGTGCTATTTTGGACTGCTTTCTAAAAATCACTTCTTGATTTTATTGAAAGGAAGACTAAATGTAATGCGCCTTTCCTTGGAAATCCAGGGACAGTTGTGGTATTTCAAAAATACTAAAAATATCTACTTTCATGAGATATTAACTGTATCACTACAAACCTAGTTTTTCACTAAATACACAATTCTCCTATTTTAGGAGTCTCCTGGGGGAAAAAAGAAAGTGGGTTCTCCCTTTATTTCTGCAACTCTACAGTGTATAGAGAAATGGCTACAAGAAGGGGAGTGCAGAGAACAGATTTGTCATTTTCCTTGGCCTGTATTTCATATGGGAAGATTGCTTTAATTTCTGCAATTTGGCTACTGCTGGTCACACTCCTTCAGCAGCTATCAGCTAAGGCTGCAGTAGGACAACCCACCTCCAGCACATTCCTTCTAACTCTGTGCAGACTAACTAGGCATGAGGGGAAAAAAAAAAATCCACGCTCTTTATACCATTTCTAATCAAATTATGCAGCAACACCTTGCAGTTTCCTCATTATTTCAATTTGCAAAAGGCCACAGGAAAGGGACATGGCACCTTTCATTAGAATCTGGAATTCTGCATGTAAGTGTGACCTTCCTTTAGGCCTTCAGTGTTGAGGCAGCATAGAAAACAGTGGCTGAAGAGTGTGTGTAATACTGACCACACCAGCTCTTAGTGAGAAGCCTCTACTCCTGCAGAGGCAGTCATGTGCAGTCCCTGTATATACTGTGAGCAAAAGGCTTACTTCACAGGGGATTTGGAATTAGCAACTCCTACGACCTAGCTAGTTTGGACTCATGAGCTTTCAGTGTGCCAACTGCATCTTTCACTGCGTGGTAGATAATATTCTTCACCTGTAATGGAAAAAAAAAAAATCAGCACCTGCAGACTAACAAGAAAAGTCTTGCATACCTATGCAGTCAATGCTGGCATTGATTCATAATAATAATTCAGTTAAATTCAGAAGAGCTGGGAAGTATATATGAAGATGTACAACACTGAGTTGCACTAAAAATTCAGTGGAAGTTAGCAGTACTACAGCTGCACGATACGAACAGCACAAATTTTAACTCTCAAGTCTACATCAGTATTTTAGAAAACTGCACTGCCTTATTAAATCATCTTCTGGTCAGTCAGCAGCTCATTTACTCATAATTTTAGAGTAAAGTTATTTTTCCGTGAACACCTAAGAAAAAGTACACAATTAAGTCACTGACATAAATTTGAAAGAAAGTGTGATGAATCACTTGCTCAGATTAATATGAATCCGGCACCCAAGAGAAGAAAGAAAATAACAGAGTTTAATCCTAAAGTGAAAGAATGCAGCAAACTGTCGTGTTGTCTTCCTGTGACTTCCAAAGACTCTACTTCGTGCAAATTTTGTCTATACTAATTTTTTGCTGACTTCTCTGAAAGAATTAATATGGCAAATTCTTGAGTGATATGCTGAAAGATGGTTATGTATTGAATACAAACTTTTGCAAGAAAAGCCATCCTTGCAGATGTCCATCCCTCCACTTTACATGCATACAGTTACTAATACACAAAAAATGCTAGCGGGAAAGTTAACAACTTATTTATAAATTTTTACTATGTGGGATTAATTAAAATTTAAATAAACCAGCCTTGATCTCCAGGGCATTTCTCCTTCAGGCAACTAATGAAGAAACAAATATAAATGACCTCAGTTAAATACAAATTCTCTTCAAAACAAAGTTTTTTGAAAAGTATTTTAATATGGATCTTTTTCACAGAATCAGAGAATCACAGAATGGTTAAGGGTGGAAGGGGCCTCTAGAAATCATCTAGTCCAGCTCTCCTGCTCTAGCAGGGACACCCAGAGCATGTGGTACCCGGTAGCATCCCAGTAAGTTCTGAAGACCTCCAGAGAAGGAGACTCCACAGCCTCCCTGGGCAGCCTGTTCCAGGGCTCTGGCACCCTCACAATGAAGACATTCTTCCTCACATGGAGATGGAAATTCCTGTGTTTCAACTTATACCCATTGCCCCATGTCCTGTCACTGGCCACCACTTTTTATGTGCTTTACTTTACTCTCATTTAGGATTTGGCCATTCATAGACTACTTAATACTGATACATGTCCTAGTTCAGAGAAAAACTTCTCTGGAAAGCAAGAAATTAATACTCATTTTTGTTTGCATAATATTTTAGATGTAAATGCATTACTTTTAAAAGTATTTATCAAATGAGATAAACCTTCAGTTTTTCTTGTAAATCATAAGTAATTTGTTTCTTACGCAGAACAAACCTAGCAAAACACAAGATATATATATAATGACTACCCCCAAAATAGTTACCTGCAGTTTATCTTCATGGTTCGTATGAGTATTAGACAAATGCCTGAACTCTTGGGTCAGACGGAAGCAGTGCTTCACATGCTCTGGAGATACAAAATCTTCTGCCACTTTGATACAGCTGTACAAATTATGGACCTAAAAAAAAAACAAACAAAAAAAGCCAAAACAAACAAACAAACAAACAAAAGCATACCAAGTGGCAGATGCATCAAAACTGAGTGAATCATACAGAGTGTGTGTGTGTGTGTGTGTGTGTGTGTGTTTGTGTGTGTGTGTGTGTTTGTGTGTGTGTGTGTGTTTGTGTGTGTGTTTGTGTGTGCATAGAACTGAAGCCTATTTAATTTCACACACAATTGTGTGCCATATCTGTTCTTTGTATTTTTCTGTTACTCTATTCCCTCGGCTAAAGTTTCACTAGTAGGAATGTTTCCTCACTATTTACCCTAAATATTCTCTCTCTTATTTCTATCAAATTACACATTATTTAGATTTTTATATAATTTTCACTAACAAAGATTAACAGCCAAATCAAAATAGTTCCTATAAGAATTGTCCTCACAGAAAAAGGAACTAAGGTCAGCAACAAGCTAATAGTTATTTGGGAGTCTCAGTTCTATTTTGCTCTAGTTTTAATTCTATTCGTCCATATGGCATCTAAAGTAGCACACTTACCTGATGGGGAGCACCTGCAGGAATGAACACAGCATCTCCTAGGAACTGCACTATTGCCCAACCTTGAACACCATATTCATCATAGAGTCGCTTACGCAAGGTCTGGTCCAGGTACCAGCTTTGGTCATGAATAGGGTCATGATCTGGGGGATTTTCTTGGCCTTGTTCTTCTCCTACCTAGTGCCAGGATATGGAGAAACAAAAACAAAAACATAATATGACACAACTTTATCCTGCTGGCCCACAAAACGGCAAGTGTCAAAACACACAATAAAGTTAACTTTAAACTACTTCAAAGTGTAACACTACTTTCATTAAGATGATTCAGATCTTAACTAATAGTATTAGCAGGAAGCAGATGAGGTGCAAAAGTTTCGGGGTGGGGATGGGGAGTTGGGGGGAGGGAGTTCATGTCCTAAAGGAGAGCATGTGAATGCCTATGCACTTGACGACCACAGCAATTTGTATCATTTAGCTGCTACAAGTAAGCTCATCATGGAATGTACTAAGACCAATCTTCCTTGGTCACAAACATACTTTCCGGAGAAGTTCCCGTATCTTTTCAGCATCCTTGGCAGCATAGATGTGCCACAATGCTCCAGGTTTTTCTTTTCCTTCATGGATTCGCTGCTTTGTTACATCATCAGCATCTCCCTCATCAATTGTTTTCAGAACCTCTGAAAGAAGATCCGCATGAAAACAATATCACTACATAACTTCTGATTTTTGATATACAGAACAGGAATGACCCTTTTGATTCACAAAATCCAGTCATACATCTATTGTAACTGCTATCTTACAACACTCTTCCTAAGTACATCAAGCTTCATCTTAACAAAATTCAGGAATTGTATCCATCAACAGCTGATCAACTCCCACTCCACTGAACCAAACTACACTAATGCAGTTATTCGAATATCATGAGAGGGAAGAGGAACATCACAATTTTCTGTACTTTCTTGAGGATGTATCCAATTTACAGCAAAACACCACTGCTTTCACTACTGGGAATCAATGAAACACTGCCACAATTTAAATATGCACAGCAGACAGAACCTGAATATCAAAGACAGCTTGTTTTGCTTCATAGTTACGACACTTGACGTTTTGGATACATTCTTCTTCTTAACATATATTATCAATTTTCAAAGAAAATAGATTTCCTCAAACATTACCATCATCATGGGTTCCTTCCCCAATGGGAATGCCCACATACACCATGACATTAACAGCATCAGACACATCCAAGTGCAGGTTGGTTGTACCAACTCGTCTGTCTTCTGCAGTAATCAAACCTATTAAAAAGATAAAAAATACGTATTATAACAAAGCTCTCACAAAAATAATCTCTTTGAAAAGTTTTTTTCCCCTCTAGAATGCTACTTCTATTTAAAGATA
Source organism: Nothura maculosa (assembly GCA_032353885.1). Lineage (NCBI taxonomy): Eukaryota > Metazoa > Chordata > Aves > Tinamiformes > Tinamidae > Nothura > Nothura maculosa. The sequence continues at coordinate 457,747 of JAUBOD010000276.1, read as the reverse complement.
AACGTAGAAATCAGTGTTAGAGTGTAGTTGCAGTAGCTCAAGTTTCAATATATTCATTACATGCAAAAAAGTTTAGGTTAGTTACTGACTTAAGGTGAAAGCTCTTATAACTCCAGCTTCAAAACTCTACTTTGCCAGATGCAGTGTGATACAATGAAAATGAGTTACTATAAGCATTTACCATAAAGTATGCTGGAATACATTATTCTATGATCAAAGGCCATTATGGTAAATAACTTGATACTTCTGACTGTGTCCTAGGCAAGTAAGCAACATGGACTATTGATTAACACAACAGCGCTGCAATCTAACATGAAGTCACAAAAAAAAAAAAATCAACATTTAGAACTACTAGTAAAACTATTTTCACATACCATAGGCATTGTACATTTTAGGACCCAGGTCAGGACGGACAAAGTAGCTTGGCAGCCTCGAAGCCAAATTCAGTCTGCCATCCCTTTTGGTATACTCAGGAAGAGGAAGATTTTCCATCAAGTCCTCAAATCTAGAGAATAACAAAATCTCATTTTCCTCTGCTCCATTTTCAGTATGCCTGTATCTCTAAGCTGATTACAGCCTATGCAGATACAAGTGCTCTATGCACTGGTTCTAAGCCTTACTTACCTTGTGGGCATCATATCTCGAAAGTCCTCTCCTGGAGGCCAGTCCTTTAGCTTTAGTACCATTGGTTGACCATCGTCTGACCTGAGCCGTTCTGCAAGAAACGTATTAAGATTATGTATACCTCATTATTTATTACAACCCATTACCTTGTTTATGCTATAAATTATTTGTAGCAATATCTCTTTTCCATAAGACAGCAAAACAGATATGGATTTTTTTTCTTTGGGCTCCGAAATACTACAATACATGGCCAAATAAGACTGTAACATTAGATACAGAGTAGTATTACTGCCTATAGCAGAGGTTTAGAAGATCCTACACAGCTGCCAAATCTTGGAGTTTTAATTCCAAAAACAAATTTCTAAAACATTCTGCCTTACCTCTTTGAGTATAAAGGAATTTTGTGTTTCATTTCAAGAGGAGCAGTGCTTCTATAAGACAATCAGCTCATGTTTTGAGATCAACTTAAAACTAGTGCCTTATAAGATAAAAAAAATGATGTTACATCACACTCAAAAAGGTAAAGGACAAAAGGGAGTTACCAAGGAGGGCTACCATCAGGCATCAAACAGAAGACTTTTCTCCTAATTCACAGGGTTGGATATTTGAGAATTGCTGAAGATGACTGAATTGTAACAGAGGCCACTTTGATTAAGACGGAATGTTGAGGGAAGACTGGAATCATTCAGACAGACTAACCACATATTAAGATGAACGACATCCGTTAGTCTTCTCTAAAACACAAGCTTCATCTAAGAATTCATTTTTCAAGAATGTGGGAGAAAAGGCTTCTGGTTTTCAAAATTCTTCCTTGTAGGAGTCTAACTGGAAGGATGCCAAATTCAACCTTCTTCAAAAGTCTTTCCCTGAGACCAGACTGTTAGCACAGAAAGAAGAGACTGCATATGTAATAGCAAAAGTTTTCTAAACTGGATGTACGATATGGCAGATTGACCATAATATAAACTGCTGTTTTGCCTCAAATGCTAGAGTGGCTAAGAAAATATCCAAAAGTGAGTAAATGCAGCACCTTCAAAAACCCTCAGTATTTATAGGAAACAAAGTTCACAGCTCAGATACTTTGCAGCTCTATATGACACCATCATTTGGAAAACAAAAAGGACCACAGCCTGATACCTTCACATCTCTTCGCCCCCAAAATGGAAAATACCTTCACCACATCAAAAATTATCAGTTGAACATGAAGTAACTAGTTGTATCTAAGAATCTGTAACATTCCTGCTGGCAGAACCTAATGAGAAAAAACGTCTAAAACTTCGACTTTTGGACCTGTGAGTCATTCCTGTAGTACCTATCAAGAAGATATGGAAAACATCTCTGGGTTACAGTATTAAAAATAATCTGACAGAAATTAAAAGGAAGAAAGAATTGCAGCTATGTAGGTCAAAATGACTCATTTAAAGGATTTTTTTTTTTTTAATAAACTAAGGATTTTAGACTGGGAAGTAAGCTAGAATCAGGTCCCCAGGGACTTAAATCATGAATATGAGAAGTTCTGAAACCTCTTTGAATTTAAAATCATGCACCTTTGATCCAAACAAGGAGAAGCATCTTTTAGGAAGGTATTCAGAAACGATAGAGTGAACAGCTACTTAAAGGAGAGTAATGTTCTCACAAACTACATGAAAGAGTATGAAAACCAGAAAACTGTTTAACAAAAGCAAGCAGGTTTAAGAATCAAGATGAAAAAGTCTTTAGTTTTACAATAAAGGTTGATACTGAAAGGAGAGTAAGGGTAGTCAAATGCCAGGCTGACTTAAATAATGGTTACAGATTGTGATCATCATTTTTACTGAGGAAAAAAAAATCAAAAAAATAGTTTTCCCATGATATGGATTATCTCCTGATACATGAAAATAACTCATGAAACATGCTATAATAGAGCCAAAATTTTGTATTTGGAACTACATTGGCAGCCCAGCCTTAGTCCTCACCAGTAAAATGTTTTATAGGGTGCCCTACACTTAAGGGGGAAGACTGACAGCTATGAAGAACTATTTTTTTTTTCTTCCTCTGCCCCTTAAGAAAACAGGAGGAAAAGCAGGAGGTAGTCAAGGTAATAAGACATTGCTCAAGCAAACTAGTTAGCCATTAGGCATTACTTACTAGATATTATCTCAAAGCCATCCCAGAAGTCACGTACTTTCACATCTGAAATTATGGCACAGTTCCTGCAGTTCACCAAATCTACATCTTGATCTCCAAATTCCAAGCTGAAAGCTTCTGGTTTCCAGAGCTCTGGCTTCAGCTTCTTATGAACACCAGATACCAACACAGGCTGAGAATACAAAGAACAAGTGCTTCATCACAATCAATTTTCTTAGAGATGCAACCACAGTTTAAGAGCTGAAATTACTTGATACCATCACACCAAAAATACTAGAAATTATTTTCACCCATATGTCCAACTTTTGTATATCAAAAAAAAAAAGGGGGAGTCAAACCAACCTTCAGTTTCAGACAATGTGCAGCTACCTTAGTCTAATATATCAGTAGTTTGCTGATGCAGTGGTTGAGAAAACTACCAAGGGATACTTACCAGAAGCTTCCAAGTGTTCTTAGCCATGACAAGAAAAATACATCTGACTGACACCATGGGGGTGCAAAAGAATGATCAGAAATCCTTCATGAATAAGAGGAATGCAACAAGTTCAAAACAGGAGGGATCCCTGCACATGGCAAAAAAAATTCAGGAGGACAAGAAGATAACTTTAATTAGGGGGAAAGCTGACATCAGCAGTAGCAAGCTAAGTTTCTAGTCAGACAAGTGAGAAAGAAGAGATTACTGTGCAGCACAATCTGCTAAGACTTGGCTAGAGGAGTACTGACTCCAACAGAAACAGGAACTAGAAGCAATATGAACGGTGGTGCCACATGCCTCTATGCAGCTCTCACAGCCATGTGCTAATCATGCTTGTGAGCTTGCTGAAGCTACAGGCCTCAGAAAATGCACAGTGCCACGTGACAAGTTAAAGCTGACTGAAAAATACCCTGGCTTCTGTACATATAGATCCTGAGCTTCAGAAGAGAAATATGTACTGTAATCTGTTCTTTCATCACAGCTGAGAAGCCCACATGTTGCAAGACAGCACTCCAAAAAAAGGCAAGGAATGAGAGTTCCAAGAGCATTAGCAAAATAACAGGAGAGACAGAATAAGGACTTTTTCCAGAAAAGATTATGAGGGACAGAGCTGTCTAGCTCCAGTGGTCCTGGTTCTCAGTAGTCACAGTAGGTAGCAGTGTCAGAGGCAGCTGAAGAATCAAGTCCCAAGGACACAGCAAAAAATGCTCAGCAATTTCTTAAGCTTTAGATTATCTAACCAGGCCAATTTTAGTGGCTTTTTAAAGAAGACTAACACCTAGAGCACTATAGACTGAAATCTGGAAAGGAGATTATGCTGGCAACAGGCCTAAGGCCAAATCTTCAGAAGAATCGACTGGTGGGTGATCCCACAGAAAATCCAGGCGAGTGCTCAACACATGTAATATAGAGACTGAAGCAATACTTGGGTTCATACAAGTCTCAGGATGAGAAACTGCATAAAGAACACTCCAAAATTTCCCTACAAATTACTACATACAGTACTTGTATTCTTGTACTTGTATTCTTGTATCTACTGCAACCGGAAGGAAGGGACCTTTCTCCACAACTGTAGAGCATCAAGGATGGGATAGATACTAGATTGCATGCATGAATCACAGTCAATGCACAAAAGAAACCTACTTCTCCCCATGGCTGAGCAGGTTCAGCACAAATCACGACATGTAAAAAGACTCGTCACAATTTATATACTCATACTGATACACTGAGACAAGTTCAGTGTGCAAGTGCTCATAGGCACACAGTGGAGTCAGTGCACAGAGCTCCTGTGCTGAAGCTGAAATCTTTGCGCATCATATGCTCTAATGACTAACTGGCTAAAGTTTGAACAGACGTGGTGCTAAAGGAGGATGGGTGACAATTTCAAAGATATTTACAGCCGTAAGACTTGACTATTTTTCATAACCCACCTGGCCTTGTTTCCAGCACTCCCTGAAGATCTTCCAGTTGTTTTTATTGCTAGGATCATGAAGACAAAGGAGTCTACCATCACATAGCCAAGAGTGGGAGGTGTGTGGATCCAACACATTTAATCCCATTACCATTTCCTTCACCTCTCTCTGTGTGTCAGCCAAATTACTAGTTCGTTTTGCAGGATCAGATGTTTTCTTATTTTCCACCACAGAAGCAATAATATGGTCTAAGAAATTAGGCAGGCTTGATTTGCCTTTGGCCCCCTGGAAGATGTAAATCAATATATAAGTTTAGTTTTACAAGCATATACATATTGATACATCTCATCCAATCCCATCCATTACTACTCTAATCCATCTTTCAGTCTAGGGCATTTTGGCATCAGAAAAAAGACAGTACACAAATTAGTAGAGCAAGGAGCATATAATCAACAAAAACAATCATGCTACTTTTTTATAATGAGCAAATAAATAACCTGCTGCAGGTCACCTAGACAAAATACTGCAACTGTCAGAGCAGAATGCAAACATGATCCAACCTCTACTATCTTAATGGGGCAAATGGTTTGCAATTTTCTAAATTTCATTAATATCTCTTCTCTACCTCACATTATTTACTGCATAAGTCAACTTAATCCCGGTACACGTGAGCTGAGGAACACTTGGATGTTAAGAAAACAAGGAGGGAGGGAGGGAGGAAGGGGGCTCCTCTATGTGTGACATTAGTAAAGTCATTAGTAGACAGTTTCTCTGGTTGTAGTGTTCATATTCTAGAGGTATTATTTATTTACTTTTAAATTCAAGAGTCTTCTTTTTTGAGGCTATTCTCTCTAAGCCTCACGTTCCCTAGATTTAATAAATCAATGCCTTCAACTTTTATTCATGCCAAGCTCTCCAACATTTTAATGATTTGACAGTCCTTTGTAAGATTCACTCAATTTTCCAATGTCTATTGAACTCACGGAACAAAATGGGAAACGGTATTCCAGGTGTTTATAAAACAAGTGTTGAGTGAAACAATCCTGCTCCTTGACCTGTTAGCTGTACTCTTCCTTTTACAGCTCTGGACCCACTTCGCCTTCACGGTTGCAATACTGATTCAAGTTCTGCTTGCTTTCCTGCAGGATCCCAGATTAGCATTAACAACTGCCATATTCTTCATAGATATGAACTAGACCTTAACTATACCTCTTCTATGAAAGAAGAGAGGTAAATAAATTTAAAATAAAACAAAATAATAATTAAAAATTACAGGTTGACACAGGCTCTCTTGCCTGGAAACAACCCTTGCTTTAAGCCACGGAACCACAACATTTGGCCTGTACTCAGCAATGAGAGGGGAAAAAAAAAAAAAAAAAACACACAAAAAAAAACCTCAAAAAACATCTTGGATTCATTTTCCTGTAGTAATGACCTGTTTTTCCTTATAGTGTAAGTTGCTTTCTGTTGGTAGAGAGAATGTAAGCTATTATTATGATTTCAACCTTCCAGACTGATGCAGGGACTGTCACTGTCATTCTCATTCTGCCCATCTGAGCTTTTGGAGCAAACATTCTCCGAAAGATCTCTAAAAAATACTTAAATCCTTGATAAATTTCTGAGTTTCTACTCTTCTTTTGAACCAACTATTTCTGAGCATTTTGGATATCCCTAATTTTTTTTAAAACATTATTTTCTGATAAAAAGATTAAAGAGAAATGAAGTTTTCATATATATGAGAATAAGTATCCCCTCTAGCTTCCTGAATTCATATACCATCCTAAAGATCTTTCAATTATATCTAAGGTTTTTACGGATTTACATGCTCACAAACTTTTGTCTCCTTTAGGATACATAATGTATTTAAAGACATGGAATTTAAAGTGAGTTTTATAAGGACGTCAATTATCAATGAAAAGTTTATATAACTATTTTTCTTGGTCTCTTGAAAGAAAGATCATCTCCAAAGCAGTAGTAAAATTAAACTACAATGCAAAAATACTCTGTAATTTAGCAGGAGTGGGCATGGCAGGGAGACAGAATGCATGGTAGTTGACTAAAAATTGCATATTTAGCATTAATTAGAATATGTATTTGACATTTGAAAATAAAACACTATTAACAATTTTGATGAAAAATGTTAAGATAATAAGATTCTTTCCCAAATAAATTCAAAATGACTTACTGTGGAAGCTGCAGAAAAGACAGGAGGAAAGGGAATTCCTGTGTCTAATGGGACCTGAGGAAGCTTCCCTGGCCCAGTGTGCAGCAGATCTCTAAGGCTGGACCCTTCAGCCTTGTTGCTAGATGTCACTGGACCCAACAACAAGCTATTGAACAACTTTGGGGTTAGTGGGGAAACCTTTGTACTGGAGTTGAAGGAATCCAATCCAAAGGGTGAATGGGACTCTTTATTAAGCACTGACCTCAGTGATCCTGTTTCTGCAAGAAAGATATCATGGTAAGTTGAAAAAAAAAAAAAAGCAAGCTCAAATGATCAAAGTTCTGTAAAATAATTTGTTCTTATATTAAATTTGACACCAAGAGAATCTTGTGGTAAATATACATTATCACAACAACGAATGGGGCATCTCAACAGAAAAACACAAACACACCATATACTTCAGATACGTTAACAGCATGCTAAGGGTAAAATGTAATTTTAAAAAAGTATATCAAATTATTTGAATTGCAGTGTTTGATACACAAGTGCTGGTGACTTTCAAACATTTCCTTCATTGTCTGAATTAACATTACAGGATGAAATATTTCAGAAGGTTTAAATGAAATAAAAAAATTATAGCAGCTATGCCCTTTAAACTTAAAGTTATGAACACGTACATGGGCATGTAAAAGAATTCCTGATAAATGCAATTCAGACAGGAATAAATGTTGTGTTAGCTGTGCTGCCTCTGACAACAAAGCAACATACTCTGTAAAGAGTTGTTTCATACTGGGAATGACTTTCTCAGTCTAAGTACTAAAGACATTCTAAGCTTTCATTTCATTCTCCACATAGACTCTAATCTCCGAAGTCTGAGGATATGCACTCTCTTCATTTTCACACAGAACAGCTTTTATTAACTTCTTTAGTTCATAAGGTGACAAAACTGCATTTGAAATGAATATTCACTATTATACCTCAGAGTATTTGCTGCTGCTAACTTTGGAAATAATATAAGAATGGGTACTGAAATAAACTGGAAGTGGTAAGACACTGTTCTAACCTGCAGTTGTACACTATTCCATCATCTTTTTGGTACTCAATATATTTAGGCCTATTAAAGTAAAAGTTTTGAAGAGGTAAATGAAGAGATCATGTGTTTTTTCTATTTAAGGCTGGACACTGTCATAAAATGTATCAACCAAGTATCAGAAAGCAGGTCATCTGCTCACCTTTTGTCTCTTCTTTTGCTTTTTGTGTTGCTAAGTCTGCAAGCCAGTGCAAGGCTGACGATGGGGCTGTTTCTGGACAAAGAGGTCTGTTGGTCTTTGTTTCAACAGTGTTATTGGCTGGTAATGTCTCTGTTCTTGCAGACTCTTCTATCCTACCATCAGTGGCCTCAGATTTTGCAACAGTGTCTGTTTCCAGCTGCCCCACTCCTGTTGTCACTGTTCCAGTGGAAAAGGTGCTTTCATTTCCAGAGACTGATGCACTAGGATTTATACTTGGAAGCTAAAACAAAAACATAAGCATCTGTTAAACGATGAATAAAGGGAAGAGGTGAAACAGAAAACACCTTAGTTATCCCGATATTTCCATCTCCCTTAATTCACAGAAGAGTTCCTTTGTGATACATTGTGTCCACGTATCAGGACAGTGCAGGAATTTAGGATTGGTGTATCTCAAACCACCCACTATACGGTTATTTTTTACTATGGATTGCTTTGGCATTTCTCAAGACAAATATAGGCTTTTCAGTTCCTTTTAAAGGAGTGTTTGTTTTGGTTTTGCCTTCTTTAAAAAAAAAAAAAAGATGATTTGTGAGCAAAGTCCTTTTTTTAAGCTGTGTCGTAGATAGGAATGATTTTATACCTGAAAATCTAAATAAGAAAGATTTTTTAGTCCAAATATCTCCTAGGAAGTAACAGTTATATCACATAGTCCTAGTAATTTCCTATTGCTAGCCAAAACATCCCAAAAGATTTTTGCTAAGCCAAAATACTCAGCAACACATACTGATAAAATGAAGTCCATGTTTTATGATAGATTGATATAGAAAATCTTAGCATTTTATTATCTCTTTAAAAGATATGTTAGACAAGGGAATACCTGTGATATTCCATTAGTGACAGCAGGTCTCAACACCGATTTGTTCTGCCGGTTAATACAAGGACAGTTTGCTTTAATACCCCATTTGCCACGTGCTGCGTGAACCATGTCTCCAATATTGTAAAGCGCTAGAAATAAAGATAAAAAATCTTTTAACATCACATGTAAAGAAACCTAAAACAAGATCTCAATTACTATATAGAGATCTATTTTTCTAATTAATGCTAACTACCTTTAAGATCCAAGTCTTATAACACCACACATTTACCCCTAAATAGTGCAAAACTATGCAGTAATTTTTAGAATCAGTTGTGAGAATCTCCACCACTGACCAACTATTTTTTCCCTCCTGAAGGAAAATAAAATGACTCTTCTTGAAAATTAATGAATTTTAATGAACTCTATTTAAAACAGAGCAAAAGCAGTCACTGCTGCTATGAGAAGGGCAGTTCACCTTGAATCGGCAACAGAATCTCATGAGGGCTACTCGCTCTCCAGCCCTTTTGCTGTAGCAAAGAGAAGCCTCCTCCGCTTCCTCTTTCACAGTCATGACAGACAAAACAACAGCTAGACCACCAACCACAGTATTATTTTTTCACTTGCTTTCTTAAAAGTGGGATGAAATTTAGAATTGGTCCCTTCAGGTTTCAGCATTACCTGTGCCAGGAATGATCTGTGTTGGCATAAGATTCTCTGGTTCATGAGACTGCCCCTTCGCACATTTCAGCCAGGAGAACACTTCCTCATCACCTATCTCCTCTGTCTCTGGAATAAAGACGTTAAATTTTGTATGAAAGTCACAAAGGATTAACAATTCTAAATAATGCTTCCACATCAATATTTTTTCTTCAGGTGATCGGATGAATCTACTCCTACTTTGGCAAGTTCAAAAATAAAATATAAACAGACACCATCACAACAGGATCTCAAGCAATTTTCTTACTGCTCCAGATTATGAATTACCATAACTATTTTCCCCTCATCATTAGGAGCTCCCAGGGGTTCCCGAAACTTAGCTTTTAAACTCTATTGTTAAGATCACAGTCTCAATATCTTACTGCTTTCCTGAATTATAGAATAGCATTAGCTTAACTTTTCATCATCTTCCAAGCTTTTTCACAGAGTATCTGCAAATCAGTTTAAGGAAGAAGCAACTAAACTTTCCTGTAATCAGCTCTACTTACATAGCTCATAGGGGTCATTTAGAACAGGTAAGGTATCACTCTTTTTTAATCTTTTCACTAAAAAAGATACATGGCAGTCTCTCACAGCACACAACCTTTGTCTGTTGATGTTACAGTTTCAATATGCAAGTTTTAACTACATAGATAAAATACAGTTACCTAAGGAGCAGAAGAACAGCAAGACAGTTCTAATAAACTACTGAACTACCAATTTCCCATGCTAACACTCACTAATTCTCCTACAAAACTTCAGCCATTTCCCAGAAACTATTCCCACTGAAAGCTAGATGGTTCAAAGATTACTGAGGGAAACCTCAATACTCACCACTACGCGGACGATTCTTTCTCAGCCGGTAACAGTCCAGACAGACTCCAAAGCCACACTTGCGACAAACCCAATGAATATTAAAGAGTGTTGTCTCGCATACATCACACATTTCCCTCACACCACGCACTGCTCTCTTCCATGCCACTTTCTCTACAAACAGGAAGAATATTAGAAATTACTGCTTTGACATTTTGCATTTTTCCTTTCTGATTTGGGAATAGCATAACAGCATTAGGGAAAAAAAAAAACCAAAAACACAGAAACAAGGCTATTTCAAAGGGAAACACAGAAACAGGCACATTCCTTGAGTTACTTGTCTTGTGACACTACCAAAGACTATTTCAAAGAGAAGGGTAGTAAAGTCAACTCCTAAAACATGCCCAAGACAAGGACATGGGACATCTAACAATCGCTGTAACTGAATTTTAAGAAGCACTTAAGGAAACTACAATAAGATCATAAAGTTTCTGCTAGTTCAATGTGCAGATACTGAAAATATACAGAACTATAAAGCATGAGTATTTGATTTTATTAATCAGAGCCCTGTCAATGCTACAAACTCCAAACTCAAACACAACAGGCATGGAAGAGGAAGCCCTCCCCAGTTGGCTGCCCTTGTGCATTCCAAAAGTTAAAGAGGGAGGGGAAAAAAATCAGATAATCAGAGCCATTGTGTGATAGGCTGGACTGGCTACCTTGAGAAAATTTGTTCCAAACCCACTTCCCTTGTAGTGGCAACACTGTCAACTAGTTGCTCAGCTGAGTCCTTGCAGGCTGAAAGCAGGCTCTGCTCCCTCCCTAGAAAATCCTGTGTTTTTGACGTGATGTCCCTGGAGCATAACAGGATAGGAATATATAAGAAAAACCGCCCATTAAAGCAAAGCTGGTCAGTGTGATAAGTGTTCTGGACTCATTTCTATCTTCTTAGGAGCATGAGTCAGCCAATTTCTGCATTTTGTTACAGAAAAAAATAAATTAATGTCTGAGAAATTTATCATTAGCTCCTTTAGTAGAAATCCTGCATTGACTCAAATGAGACATCCCAAATGCTGGCCCCACAATTACACACATCCTAACGAAGGAAACATATCCTTCTCTTTGGGGAAAAACAAAACAAAACGAACAAACAGCTTACGATGTGGCTCCACCATCATCATTGCCTCCTTCTCTGACATAACAAGCTGGCAGAACTGATCCCCAACATTTGCTAGGATATATTTTGAAGTCTCCAGATCAATCCCCTCTGCAGGAGAGGAAGAAGGAATCCACAGACTCATGGCATCAGAGTCACTTTGCTGTGGGTTCAAAAATCCTTCCACTCGCAGGATACCTTTCCGGGTAAATATCAGTCTGCAAAAAAAACCAGAATAAAGTAATAAGCTGATCATCAGCCTTAAACTAATAATGCCATATGTCAAGGTAAAAAAGGCTTGAGATGTACAGCTCTATTCTATAGCCAATACAATTAACATATAAAGCCAAATAAAGCAGTGATTAAAAGGCAATGGCAGCCAAAACTGTAAGAATGAACACCCAGGTCCCAGTAAGCATTACTGGGAAATCCCACAGACGTGAAGTTGCTATAGTTCAGTCTTTTTTTTTTTTTTTAAATATACTATTAACATAATAAGATGATAAAATTCAACTTATTTGGTCTGCTAATCCACACTGTTCATAAATTTGTTCATGGTCTACTTTAACTCAGAAGATCACCTCCAGGTTTTCAAAACTAAATATTTCACTTCTTGCTGCTCCTCCCGCTGGCATGTGACAACTGTTCAAGCAGTTCATGTTACAAAACATACATTTTTTATCATATCTACTATTCTAGCTACCGCTCCTCACACAGATGACTTAACTGTTTTATCAGTAGTTGTTGACTCTCCCAGTGTTTGTGTAGTAAAAAGTGTAACAACATAGGTTACCAGAACCTGATTCCTATTGCCACTATTAAAAGTAACCTGGTTTTCCACAAAAAGCAATCTTGTCTTTAACCACAGTATCAGATTATTTTTAATAGCAAGCTCAAATGGCGAAGCAGTTAAAATCTTCAGCATGTACCATTCCCCTTTAAGTGTCAAAAAGTAAGTCGGTATCTTTTTTTCATATGATGCTTTGTACTTGTTAGGCTAGCAAGGTAAAGATCATCAAGAGGAACAGAAAAGGTCAAAGAACTTTATAACTTATATGTATCATGTGGAGAAATGAGGATAGCATTCTATTTCTAGAAATCAGTTCTATAGTCCAATTTCAAAACTTAGTCAAACATTAGCCTCATATGGGCAATCTTTAGTTACTTGGTAATTGAATTAAGAGTTTTCTTTGTTCTGAATTTCCTTTGAAGAATGGAGAGAACAGTTACTGCAGTAAAAAGTCCTAACCAGCAGTGAAGTTCTACTCAATAAAGCAATTCAATTTCCTAAGAGACCTGGAGGTTCCCTTAGTGTCCACACAGCGTAAGAGTCTGAACTGCCTCAACTGGGAGGCACATCTCCCAATAGCAGTTCTTTCCTCATCTCTGTCACCCAGCGAGGGAGTTCTAGTCAGATGATGGAAAATGGAAGACATTCAAGAGCTTCATTATTATATCAAAGAAAAATAAATAAAACAGAACTTGTGCTTGGACAAAGTCCAAGCCCTGTACACAAACAACATTCGAAGGAAGGAAGGAAGGATTTGAGCACCTCCGGAAATGGAAGAAGCGACAGGCCACAGTTGAATCATCCTGCTCTTGTTCCTTAAACTTGCGGTACCGCTCCAGACGGCACTCCCGGCACTTGTGCAGATGTGGGGCCACATTGATGCAAGAGCCGTCCTGGAGGAAAGGCTCCCCTGACTGCTTAAGCTTCCTCACCTTGCTCATATCTTTTAACACAGACTGACCAACTGGGTGGGACAAGACAGAAGAAGAACAAACTCATTAGCTGCTCCAAAAAATATTTTCAAGCCCATATTTTTAAGCCCCTTCACTTGCACAAACATTTTTACCTGTTTGTCATATGCTACTGAAACAGTGGTTATATTAGAAACAAACAAAGAAACACTTTGTAAAATGTAAGGCTATCTGTTTACATTAGGGCTATGCAAAAAAACTACAGAACTACTGTTGTTTCTTCTCAGACTCTGTGTAGGAATCAGCTACACTGGACATCACCCAGAGCCTACTCATACCAAGTCAGGGATGAGTAACTAGGTACTTTTAGTTAACACTTGAACAGCACTAAACTTAACAAGCCTACAAGAAAAATTTTATATTTTCAAGTCCATCACATAGTAGCTCTGTCCTAAAATACATACACATAGACAGAAGTTGTATTATACAGTTTTCCATAGACAAAGTTATCATACAAACACCACGTCTCACTGAAGCCACTACCTTTTAATGGAGCTGTGCGAGGTCGGCCCTTTGGGGCTTGCTTCCCTTTCCCTTTTCCCAGCAGTAATTCAGCACTGTGTTCTGCACTGGGGCCCAGCTTTGCCATCAAGTGTTCTGGGATTCCCTTTATACAAGCCTTAGCCTGGAGCTGCTCTTCAGAGTCGCTCAAATCCGACAGGTCACTATTGGTACTAGAGTCTGAGTCTTGTTTAGATGTCAAGCTCCGCTCATCTAGAGAGAACCTTTTCACAGCTTCAAATGGGGCTTTGTTCTCCTGTGGAAACTCTGTCTGTGAAGAAAAAAAGCCAGATGGATGCCTGCCAAACACACTGGAAAAAGTTTTCAGAAGAGGATTGTCTTGCTGACCAGGCCCAACAGATGGCTTTTCTTCTGTTGGGCTGGAGGAAAGCGTAGGCATCTCAATAGGCTGTGTCAGGCTGCTGGTCGGTGAGTTGGAACGGCCATTCCCCATAGTGGAAGGGCTCTGAACACCAGCAGCAATCTTTGAACCTGTAGTACTGGAGACCATCTTTGAGGAATCAGTCGTTATAAACAGTGTTTTCTTCTTATTTAGAGAAGAGTCTGTAGAGGTGAGTGATTCTGGCCAGCCAGAAGTGGCCTTAGGACCCACAGGTGTAGTGGGAGTTGAAACTCCTGTCTGAGATGAAGATGCAAAGCTGCTGAAAGGATTAAGTTCTGCTTTCTCAGCAAATGCCAGGAAAGGATTTGAAGGCTCCTCTCTAGATAGCTTTGGGGGCTGTAAAAACAGGTTTTCATGATTATCTGGGGGCCGAGTATTCAAAAGGCTTCGGGGAAAGGCTGGCGTAAGGGTTGGCATAGATTCCACTGGCAGCTTCCGCTCCACAGAACTGCCAGACTGGCTTCCAGCTTTAGTATCCATTGAAAGAATAACTTTACCTTTACAGATACCAGGACCCACGTTCTCTGTACATTGCTTGAATGGATCCCGACTAGAGGCGTCCTCAGCCAGACTCTCTGAAATCGCTGTGAAATAGTTACTGGAAGGTAGATTTTGGGACATGCATTGAAAAAACAAGTTTTTGGACAGATCAGAATCTTTCTGAGTCTCTTGTCCAGTGCTACAACCAAAGGCAAATCCAGAAGGCTTGCTCTCTGGAGTCACCACTCCATTTGACTGGCTCCGCCCACTCCCAAAGCCTGATGACTGGGAAGCGCTTGGGAGAGAGACTCCAAACCCAGAGGAAGCCAAAAGTGAGTTTCGAGAATTCTGAAACAAAATTAAAAAGCAATGGCCAATTAAAAGATTCTTCTTTGATTTAACAACATTGATTCATCTAAGTATACATTAACATTACTAGTCTACTTGTAACATAAACTCAGCAGAAATATTCACACTGAAGAAACTTCCTCTGAAGTTTCCATTAGCTTAATTTCTTCAACTAACAAGCTATCAAACTAGTAACAATGTTTCTTACACATTGAAGACACATGCAGAACATCAACATTTGATGCCTTATCACATTCAAGAGCAAATATGCGCTATTAGACAAGTCAGTCTCATAAATACGTCAGTGACTTAAAGTACTGATTGCTTTAAATCAAATCTACAAGAAAGGAACCTTAATTCAAACTGCTTTTCATTAATCTCCCCTTGCATCACTCTGATTATCTTCTCTTACCTAGCGAGCACACTTTGGGAAATTAACTTAGTTTGCAAATGTAATTAAATAAAGAAAAGGACTTAAAGCACTTAGTAAAAAGACTGCTCCTGATCAACACAAACCGCATCTGCTGACAGGTCGATGCCTATGAAGAGGCGCTTTTGAGGGGATTACTCAGAAGAGGTTAAGCACAAAAGTCTTAATTGCAGTGTTCTTTACATATGGAAGCATTTTCTTATTTTCGCATTTCCACTAGATTCATCACTGTAACAAGTGGATAAAAGCAGATAGTCTGAAACCATCTGTGAACTATTTCCATTTTCTTTTTAAATAAGGCTTTTCATCAGTGCTATTTCCCCTTCCCAACTGCTTCAAATGATGCTAGTTTCTGAATCAGTGGTCTACCTGGAAATTCTGAAACCAGACTATGCATAATTATTTAAAACAAGTAAGTTGGAGTTGGCGAGAGGAACGAAAGGTAGTATCAAAATATCTCAGCACACCTAAGGAGTTCTTCCTTAATATCACAAATAAAAATAATTTTGAGCATTCAGATATATAATATCTAGTTGCTCTCTAACTCTTTAAACTCTGGTTCTTTCTGGAGTATCAGTTACAGAAAGCCCTCTTGCTTTCTACAATTTTGTTTTTCCTTTCAACTTTGCTTTCAATTACTATCTAGTATTTTTTTTTCCCCCCATGGTAAACATCTCACTTTTTCCCCTTTTCCATTTGACAAATGCAAAAGACAATCATGTAAATAATCTATTTAATATCCTGGCAATTTCTCTGGAATCTTGAATATATCTCCCACTTTCCTATTTTAGGACAAGAGGCAATGGCCACAAACTAAAGCACAAGAAGTTCCACCTGAATTTGGGAAAAATTTATTGACCAAGGGTGACAAAGTACTGGAACAGGTTGCCCAGAGAGGATGTGGAGTCTCTTTCTCCAGAAATATGCAAAATCCACCTGGATGTGATTCTGTGCAAGGTACTGAAGGTGACCCTGCTTGTGTAGGGGAGTTGGACCAGATGATCTCCAGAGTTGTTCCAAACTTAATCATTCTCTGATATTTATAGAATAAGTCACAAATTTCTTAATTTTTGCTTTACTCTTAAAAGCACTGAAGGTTTTGTTTGTTTTTTTAAACTAAGTCTTCATTTTGGTTACTTAAAAAGTTTTGTTTTGTTTAACCAGATTTCTTCTCTACATTTCTGGCTTTCCCCTTGCAAATAATGATATCTGCCTAGAAGATACTCAATTTACTTCTGGACATGGCTCTTTATTCAAGTTGCTTCTGCAGGTATTTATCTCAAATATTTCCGTTCTCTTTGTTTTCAGTCCTAGATAGTGAATGATGCGATTGTTTTTCTATATTTTTCTAATATGCACACATCACATTCTCAAGATGAGCTGGGCATCTGTGAAAGGTCCTCAAACTAGGTCCTCAGTTTTCTTCTCTCATTTTTTAATTGTTCAATTTGTTGCATATTCTTATGCTTAGCTCTTCAGATAAGGTAAGAAACATTAAGATCATTATCTTCCATGTGACACTATCAAATCAATTACAATAATGCAGTACTTAGTAACTTTAAGGCTGCACCATGCAAGAAACCGCATTTTTCAAATCAAGGTTCAATAAAGATAAGAGTGATAAAAAGCTGTCTCAGAATCCCTTTGTCAAACAGTATCCTTTTCTCTCACATTCTTCTTTGGATCAGCTAACAGAAGGGTTCTTATCTCAGTGGGATGAGGAGGAAGGGATTCATCAGAGAGAGTTTTCTTTGTCCTATTAACACACCTTTTTTTTTTAAACAGGAATGTGTCACAAAAGGTATGTTGCAAATACGTGTTTTTTTCTCCCCTATATGCTGGATTGTGAGCTACTCACCTCTCCCTGAGTTTGGATTCGGCTAGTTTTCAGTTTCTCCTGCCCAGTAACTGCTGACATGCTGTTATCAGAGATCCTTACAGTTGTTAGCGTCAAAGACGTTGTCGTAACTGCTGTTGCAGAAGTCACTGTGCTTTGGCTGACCTGCTCCAGTGATTTTCCCATTTCTTTACATCCAGATCCAACTAATAATGCTGGCCCAGCCACAGAGGAAAACGGAGTGAAGGATGTCGGTGCGTCTCCAACTGGCTCATCTTGGACTACTAGTGTTCGGCCATTCTCTTTGGTGTAAGTGGCAAAGCGAATATTGCGATTAATCTGAGGAATGAATGAAGGCAACTGTTTGGCCCTTGGATCCAGTCCTTTTTCACTATTGGAGCCTCCTTTCCAAGGACCTCTGCTTGCCTCACTTCCATCACTACTATTGCTATCTGTCTCACCCCTCTCCTTTAGCTTCTTCGTTGCAGGATCACATCCAGAATCTGAAGCGTTTTTCCTCCTTCGTCCATCCTTTCCCTCCAGACTCTCCTTCTTCTTTTTCCCTTTGGATGACTTAGCTGCCTTAAGAGCCCCTCCCTACAAAAGACAAAGTCATGCAATTACTACACAGAACAGACATGTCTACCTCATTCCCACTTCAAACAACAATTTCTTTATTAGCAATTAAAGTGGTCTAAGTTGAGAAACATTTTTTTAAACACAATTTGACAAATCTAACATACCAGGCAGTATCTCCATAACAAGCTACTTAGATGAGCTACTTTGCTACAGCACATACCTTGTCATAGCAGATTTTTGGAAACATGCAGCCATATTTCATAGCAGTTTTTGCTAATGCATGAAAACTATTTGCACACTACTTATAGTGCAAGTCTAACCCTCATAGTTCTTCAGAAGTGCACATTTTTGGTCTACTACCTAGAATCTCCAGTATTTAACTGCAGACAATAGATATCTTGTTGTCTATGGCAAAAAAACAAACAAACCTAACATTCTCTTAAAATGCCACTAGTATGCAGCCTGCCTCAGAGAAGCCAAATATTTTTTAGCTAGGCCTTCTTTTTAGAAACTCCTTCCAAAGGACAGCATCCTTTAGAAAGGATGCGTGGAGAAGTACAAAACAATGATGCTGTAACAAGAACACAACAACAACGGAACACCCTTATCAGAGCACTATCTTTTCAAATGGAACACAACCTTGAATGCCAGAAATCCACCAAGATCTGGGCTGAAATGAGTAAGATAATGCTCAACTAGCAGAAATACGGATTATTTAAAGAAAGTCACAGCCATCCGTCACAGTGGCAAAGAAAATTTTCCTTTTTTAATTTCAGTCCATGAATGTAGCATGAGTTTTCAGCTGTTCTCTTCTAAAACATTCGACTTTTATGAAGTTCTAAAACATATATACAGAGACTTGAATCGCTGTAGCACCTCATGTGGAGAAGAGTCCATCACGACATGTATCAGTCGAGGATCCACTGACTTTATTTCACCACTCTGATTTTTATGGAGATTGGCATTAAGGAGGAAAGAAAAAGTAAGTTTCAGTCAGCATGTAGAGTATCAACAGAAACCCTTAACACAAGGTTACCCTGTAGCCCCTCTACCATTTGCCTTTTCTTCCTCTGCCCTCTGTAAAGTCTTTCACTTCATCAAGTTAAGTTACTAACCCTTTTGCACTTTCTCTATTTCAATAGCTTTCAGTTAGATTCCATCTGTTGTTTCATCATATATTTGTATTGTACTTATCTTTAATGGTATTCATTGCATTGAACACAATTCTCCTACTTCCAAATCATTTGTTTGAGCTTTCTGCATATTCACATTGCTGGTTGTAGAAAAGACTGCTGAAAGGAAATGCCTCAGTTCATGTTAACTATCCCTACTAGTGTCCACTCAAAAGTGAGATTAGAAACTAATGGATACTATCCATTATCCATAATCATGGATATTCAAGGAAGACAATTAAAAATCACTTCTAAAAAAAGTGGACTCAAATTGTTCAGGTACTTGCATGTGGCAGGTATTTATGGCTGAGCATGGATTTTTTACTTCAGATGGTAAACTGAGTAAACTCCACAACATCAGTGCTAGACTCTCCAGAATGCTAGGCTGACTTACAGTACTTTGTACACGCAGGTCACTCACTCTGCATATGCACTCTACCAGATACAGAAAAAGGCTTTGGTGGAGCAATCCCCATTTCTTTTCCCTGTCCTTGACAGTACTGCTGCTGCCACCGTATTTTACACCTTGTCCTGCCGGACAATTTCAAGTTGCCTCCTAAAGAAGGAGCCATCAAGAGCAGGCTGCTTGTTAAAACTGTCAGAAGACAAAGAACCCCACTGAGCAAACCAGATGACTATCATACTGCACAGAAATTCTGTGCTATTTACCATGCTCACCAGATTTACTGTCTGGAATTGAGAGAAAAAGCAAACAGCCTGAGCTAAAATAACCAGTCTTTTCACTTTACACCCAGATTTTGTATTCTACCATACATTTGTTTCAAACCAACTGTAAAGCCCATCAGATAGAAGCTAAGAGAAAGCATATATAGACCATAGCACGAGAGACTCTAAAGCAGTTTTCTGTGCATGAGAACACTTCCCATCCAGAAAGCTACTTTAATTTTTCCCTACAAAAAGCCCATTCTCAAAGGCTTTCTTATTGCCTCTTCTGATGTACTGAGCTGCATCATCTTTTTTTTTTTTTAAAATGTAAAGTCATCGTAATGGCAAAGGGTTGTTTTCATCAAAACATGAAGTGAATAATTGCATATCTTTAAAGCAATGAACTAAGAACTAAACGCTCAAGTTTTGGCAAAACTGATACTCTTCATGGAATACTGAGAAGCTGTGTTTTAGAAAACCCAAAATACCAAAGTACTGCCTTTTCTTTTTTTTTTTTTTTTTACCTCAGTTATAGACACCTCCATAAGACGAGTTATTGGGTCTTGATGGCTCACAACACCACCCAGCCAGCTATTTTCATCCTCTGGCTGGTAAATTTTAACTCTTTGACCTTGGATACTGTAAGGACCTGGAAAAGAAGTGTTCTAAGTGTAATTTCAGACAAGTTTTGTGTCACACCAATTGAGAGTCATATAATAAAAACAGTTTGGTGCATTCAATTAGAGCCTACCAACGAGTTCTCAGTGGGGCATCTGCTGCAAATCCTGCACAAGCCATGTATTCTATTGTAAAGAGCTAGCAATCCTTTATAGCTGTAACTCAAAGACATTACAAAGATGAAATTCACATTTTATTTTATTTGCAAACTGAATAAAAGATCAAAATAAGCTACTGAAAGGCTCCCCCTAACACATCCTTGGTCTCCACATCAGCACACAGTCTTCCTCTTGCCTTAAGCCCAGATTAAAAAAAAAATTAATATTAATTACCAAGATCCACGCAATTTAATAACCATGTACCTGATAAAATCACCGCTAGGTGCTTCAGAACCTAGGAGAATTGTCCTACACTGGACAATTCTGAAGTTATATGGCCGCATAAGAACTGTCCTCTTCATATTAGTCATATCAGTAAATATTTTCTTAAATCAAAAAGCACCAAGTCCCCATTAGAAAATATGTCCCTTTCAAATGTATGTCAATGCCTGCCTCTAGGGAGGCCATGAGACCTCTGAATCCAAGTTCTGAATTGCTAATCATTTTACCTGATGAACAAGACCACCCATATCTGGCAACCAGAAGCTATACACAAGGCTTAGAACAAAGCAATCCAGTAACAGTCTGGGTATTAACATTGTGCTCAGTGTCCATGGTCCCATCTAAATAATCATTGTGCTCAGTGTCCATGGTCCCATCTAAATAATTACTATGTTAATTGTCAAAGAACCAAAATTTATAATTGTGTTAACAAAATAAAACCTCTGTTTTAAAGCTCTGTACCAAATTTCCCCAAATATCCACATAAGATCAGAAGAAAGCTTTAAAAAATTGGAAGTTACAAGATTTAAAAGGAAGAAAGCTGCAAATATATGAGCAGTGCCACTTGTATGTTTTCATCTTTTACCTACTTTTCAGTACCTGTTATGAAACAGTGCTGCTTGTGAAGAACTTCTGAAAGACTACAGAAAGCTGATCTTCCCAGTCAAATCATAAAAAATTACTGTCACTGTTCTCCTTCATAAAACCCAGCATAATTCAGAAGTTTCACAAGAGTCAAAAGTTCTGGAACGGAAAAAAACAGTTACTCTTACCTCTACTAAATATCTCTTGGAGCTTCTGGTCACTGATCAAGGCATTGACAGATTCTCTTAGTGCAGCCTGTTCCTGCAGAATCTGATTTTGACTCTCTGTTCCCATCTACAAAGAAAGAAATCTTTAACATAGAGTCTTTTAAAGTAACAGAATAATTAATTTCTGCTCCTCCTGGACCGCTCTCAGAGAGACACAAACCAAAAGAACAATAATAGAAAGGAAACATTGCTAGGCATGTTAAGAGGGAAAAATGGACTTGCTAGCCATACAAAAGCAGTCATCAAACTACTTCAATTGCAATTATGGGCTCCGCAATATTCAGCAACTAATTCTCCAGCTGACTGATATGCAACAAGAACAAGAATACTTTTAATAATAATGGAAGTTAGTGTAAGTCTCTTTAAAAGCAAGAGGACAAATCACAATGCCTAGGACAGTGGAAGGTACAAGACAAGAATACGGAAGTGGAACATTAAAATCTGACAAGTACAGCGTGAAGCTAAATTTGTGCTATACTTGAACATATTGAAAGTACCTGAAACAAGCGTAATCCACTGGCATCAGACAGGAAACGTAGATGTCTGTCTAGGAGAAACTCCACTGGAACCACAGAGCCTAAACCCAGCTTATCTACTAGAGGGGTGAAGGTCTGGGATGAACAACAACAGTTAAAGTTACACATATGTAAGAGTACATATACAGACAAAAAATAGTTGTTTTCACATGCTATTCAAGTATAATAAAGAATAAAAAGTTTAATTTCTCAGCTTGAACTTCCCAAGCCCGTGAGTTTTAAGGCAAATCATGACTCATTATGTGTAAGCCAATATCTCCTAAGCAGGTAATACTAAGCAGGTATGGTAGTCTATAACAAAAAAAGGAATATTACAGAATATTGCCTTCACACTTTCTTTAGAACTTAAGGCAGAACTGAAAAATACCTTTTAAAGTATTTGATTTTTGTGGAGTAAAGATCGTCTGATGCTTTGCTAATAATAAAAAGTTTTGTTTAAAACAATTTATATGATCTTAAAAAAGGTCCACCTTTACATCTGAATTTTAAACAGAAATAAACATCATTACAGGCATGTTAATAAAAGGAAGCATTTTTTGACACTATTGTTTTATGCAAAATTGAAATCTATATCATATTTACTATTGACATCCAAATAATTCTGCCTTAAAAGGACAAATTACTCATGAAAAAATGATTAGCAGAGTTAGAATTATAAGTTGCTGACGGAGAAGCCTGGAGCCTTTGAAATTTAATTTCTGTAACTCATGCTCCTACTAACAACTTTTTAACACACAAGTATTTATGACAGTTTTGCCCAAAATGCTCTCACAAAGCTGGTTCGCATCCTACTCTCCTGTATCTGACTACACAAATAAAAATGGTATCACATATTTATGTTCTTAGTTCATCTAAAACTGGATCTCCTACCAGCCGACCAAGACTTTAAGAAAGAGGCAACAGGAGCAATAAGAAAAAAAGAACACAGAGAGGTGATATCTCAAAAAATAGACATCTTCATAATGGCTAGCAGGTCTTTTCTCAGAATTGTTCACACTTTAAATATGCACTCCTGCTTCTTTGGTTAACCCAAACAGTATTCTCATGCAGCTACCTGAGTAGGGCTGAAGAATTTGACTGAACGTTTGAGCACTCAGATGGCTTCTCAGGCTATTCAGGATGGAAACACTTTTCCACAAGTCTACAGAAACAGCTCAAGTTTTCATGGAAATACTCTAGTCAGAATGAGTCTCCATTTACTTCTAACAGTCTGCCAATAGGTTCTGACATAATTCAGTCTTTCCAGGTACGTACTACATTTTCTTCAGAGACAACACTGCAACTTACAGTTCCCTGCTCTCCTATTTACCAATCAAAAGAAAACCTATCCACAAGCTACTTTTGATATCTGCAAAACAGTAGCCTTTCAGATTTCAAAGTCTTATGTTTCTAAGTAGAGCTGGTGGTGAGAATCTTGGAGCACACAAAGACTTATGGCCAAATACCCACCAGTGCTGGCCACTGTGTCAGAGAGATTCGAGTCCCCTGAAGCATAACTGGTTCACTTCGAGGTGCCCAAACCAAGGACCCTTCCAGCAACAATACTATAACTTCTTCAGCATGGACTTTCACCCAGGCATGTTGCTTCCAGTTACAGCCGTCAAATTCCACAAAGATCTGAGGATTTTTTTAGAAAAAGAAAAGAAAAGAAGAGAAAAGAAAGAAAATTACTTACACTCTTGTTCCAGACACTGAATAGAAAAACTTCTGATAATCTCTAGGAATAAAGAGATAGCAGCTCTGGCTAAAAAACACAAAGCCCCACCACCACTACCAACAGAAATCCAATCCACTAACTCCAAATCTTGCATTTCCCATACAAGACTAAGTACATGAAACTCATTTACTTCAGAATACAACTGTATTCTGAAAGCAAACCTCTCATGAGGAATTCTAGAGATTTTAAACACTTCTACCCAATATTCCATCAGGCTAGTCTCAGTATAGACAACATTATAACTCAAATTCATAGAATTGAAACCTTTAAGAAAGTTCTGTGTCCATGAGGTCTTCTCTAAATCAAAACTTCTGTTGTCTTGTACAGTACGAAATTCCTTGAACAAATGTACTTCTGATGATATATAGTATTATCCATAAATATCGACTCAACAGATTTTTTTAATATAATTTCAGTGTGACAATTTAAGTCAAGTTCAATTCCGAATCACAACTCTCAGCATTTCTTTCCACCATAAAAGGACAAATACTAAAGCCATTCAAAATTATACTACAAGTATGCTAGGAACATGAACACAAGTTACAAAATCTAATTCCTCTCTAACAGTAGGGGTTATTAAGTGTTAAAACACAGCGATGTTTCAAACTCTTACTTAGACAACTTGCATATTACACAAATTATCACCAATTGAATAAGAAACAACTTAACCCACACAGTTGAAATATAAACTTTGACAAAAATTCCAAAATCACCAAGAGTAGTAGCCAGACAGCTCTCTGCTCTGGTAGTAATCCTTATTAAAAGGGGTTTTAGAGATCACTGATACACCTTACCAGGCCATGCATCTTTCTTAATAATGTATCTATCTTTATTTGCTGTAGAATGTGGTATATAAACAGAGGACTGTAGTGTACAGTAAGTGAAATGGAAAAATGTGCTTTTATATACAGCATATGTGATAAAATCACATTGTTATGATGCTCATACTACGAAATTCATATGGAAAATTGTCAAAAAGACCTATGTGATGCAAATTCTGGCATATATGCCTTTTGTAAGCTATTTAAAAAATTAATAAAAAGGAGGGGAGATTTGATCAAACCAGAGGAGACTTCCACCAGAATATCCCTTGAACTAGTTGTCAAAGATATTAAAAAGCACACAAATTCAAATGATCAATAACATGTAGCTTTTCTTTCTCTCCTAAAGAAAAAGAATTCCTATTAAGTTCATTTTCAGTGTATTGCTTCATAAAACAGTTACACAAGGAAGATTACCTGGTAACAAACATGAAACAAGACCTTTTTGAAACTTCTTCCAGTTCTAACCTCACACTTCTATGAATCGCTGCAGTGGAGCAGTCACTTATAGTTGCAAATTTAAGTTCACTTCTTGTTTAAAAAAAAAAAAAAAAAAAAGTAAATGATGGACCTCGAGACAAATCTCTTGTGTTTTTCCAAGGTGTGCACTAATGTGCTAGATATTATGACACCTGTCCCAGGCAAAGCAGTAGCAGTACTTCCTGTTACTTCACTCCGAAAACAAACCTTGAAGTTTTCCTTTCTAAATCCACAAATCCATGACTGTGTCAAAAGGGAATAAAAAAAGATTCTTTCAGCACAATCATATGAAGTTCATCTCTCACTGTTGCAAATCAGCAGAAGATATGGCCAGTTTATCTTACATGCAGACACTGGACATATACACAATACTCAAGTTTTCTTTCATTTTTGCAAATTTTATCATAAGCAAGTCTTGCCAAATTTTCATTCACAACTATTTAGGTGTAATCAATTCTAAACCAATATTAAGCAGAGTATTCTTCCACATGTGAATACACAGGGTAGCTGCTCCACAGCCATGCAATGTTGAGTGTTACATTCGGAAAAATGACCTCAGTGGTTTCAAATAGACCACAGAATGACAAAAAGGCACAAAACTTAAAAGGCAAACAGGTATGTTCTCAGTTTCTGTTTCCAGGATCTGCAACAGACTAAGTGTAAAGATGGAAGCAGAGGCTGACTTGCACAGAACACTAGGAATGTTTGTGTATATACTTCTTTGTATGATTATAGGAAATAATTACAGCTATACTCATGAACTGATGCCCAATATGATTAGATTAGGGGGGTGGGGGAAGCAAGCTATATATACACACACACACACACACACACACACAGGTATACTATGTATATATATGCATATATAATAAATATGTATTTTATATATAATATATATTTGTATATAATATATAGCACTATATATGTATTTTATATATAAAATACATTCATATACGTGTGTGTGTGTATGTATACACACGCACATATATAAATATATATTAAAGAAAGCTCAGAGAATCTTGACAGGGAAAAAAAAGAAACTCAAAGGAAACAAGGACAGACAAGACAGATATGAGAATGAAACATTTGCTTTTCATATATGTAGTAGTAAGCAATAGTATTATACCTTTTAAAAAAATTGTTGAAAAATCAGAA
This sequence comes from Nothura maculosa, assembly GCA_032353885.1. Classification (NCBI taxonomy): domain Eukaryota; kingdom Metazoa; phylum Chordata; class Aves; order Tinamiformes; family Tinamidae; genus Nothura; species Nothura maculosa. The sequence goes on along the minus strand of JAUBOD010000276.1, from coordinate 431,436 downwards.
TGTTTGAGCAAAATTGTTGCATTATAACCAAAAAGTTTCTGTTCTTTCTCAAACTCATTTTGAAAACCATAACTCTGTGTCAAAAAGGAAAGGTCTGGATACTACAGCCCTGGCTATATTAGAACAGCTATTGCTAGAAAAGTTCTCTCTCAAATGTACCAGGCGTCTTAGTATTCATATGTTCACCTCTACACACAACACCTTCTCTTTACCCTCCTAACTCTGCTCACAACCAATTTAAGCAAGCTGTTCATAACAGCAGCAAAGGAGTTTTGTTAATATCAATGCTTAAACAGTTTGTGCGGACACATCCTTATCAAGAAAAATAACTGATGCTGCTTAGACAAAACGCACCTGCAAGAGTTCCCAAGTCCTCCTATAGGGAAAAAGAAAGCATTCCTTAAGTAATATCCTACTACAAAAATTAATGATTTTTAGATGTTTTTAATCTGCAATTTTCTTGAAACATGAGTAATTCTTCCAAGCCTCCCAAAATCTTGGTTTTTTTTTGCCATCTCCTCCCCTCCCCTTCGTCCACTGCTCTACTTTCTATTGGATACAGAAACACAGCCTGAAGCACCTCTCTAGAACATGCTTTCTTGTCTACCCAATTACATTAACATTCAGACTGTAATATACCCTCGTAAACTATATAGCCTTTTTCAGATGGGAACCTCCCTTAATGTTTTCCAAGATCAGTTCTACTACAAATGTAGCAGCAATAGGAAGAATAAAGTTTACATAAGACAGATATACTCATCTTTTCTGTCACGACACACATGCTCCAAACATGATTTATAATAGGAAAAACTGATGGGTCTTATTTCATTAGAATTTGCACAAAGATCTACAGTAGACGTCATCTAAAGAAAAACATAAGAAAACTTACATTTTAGTTCTTTATATATTAAAAAAGCAGAAGATGGCAAAAAAAATCCAAGTTTAAAAATAATCCTTTAAAATGGTCTTAAATTTTACCTAGTTTTGAAAGGAAGGATGGTCCATCAGTTGCTAGAGAGTAGCCACAGACCCAGGTTCAATTCCCTGCTCCATCAGAGGCTTCCTGCATGACCGTGGTCAAGCCACTTAGTCTCACTGGCTGAGTTTCCCCATCTGTAAATTGGAATAATAGTACTTATGCCCAGAAAGGAGGCACTGGTAGGAATCTGTTGCAGACTACCAAATAAAACTAGGTAACAAATTGGTCCACAACCACTTACTCATTAACCATTAACTCGTTAATAGTATAATTACGCTGTCAACACTTGAGAGAGAATAAAAGGAAAGGCAGACACTGAGCTTTCATATTGGGAGATGCACCCAAGGCTTCATGCAGTTATATTAAGGAAAAAAACCCCAACACCTACAGCAGTTTTCTAATATATATTGCAACCACAATATTGTTTTGGAATAGTTTGGCAGAGAAAAATAAAGATACTATTCTTATGTCAAGAAAATTACTAGCTCCAAAACCTACAATCCTATCTCAACTCTATTTCTCAGAAGCAAACAAAGAAAGTTCCTATCTGAAACAGAAATATCATTACCATGAAAAATCTGCATTTGATACAACTTATATTTAGCAATTCTCCTCCTCCCACCCTCAAGACTCCACAAAAAGCCCATAAAACACAATTATTGGAGGATCTACACTTTGCTTAAAGCCTGATACTGATTAAGAGATTATAGCTGTAAAAAACACTGATTACAGCTGTAGAAAATACACCTTTAAAAAAAATCCTTTGCATTTATCTACACTTTCAATGCATATCAATAACAAAGAAAAAAAGCTTTTTTCAGGATCAGTGTCTGTAAAAATATTTAAATATATAAGAAAAAAAAAGAAATTTTAACATCATTAAGGCCATTATCTAATGGGGGTAGTAAGCTGTTAATAAATGATCAAAAAGAGTTTCTATGTTTCAATTTCTATCTTTTCAATAACAAAACAAGAAGCCAATTGCAGAGGCAACCTAAAAGCAGTTCTGGCTGCTAGAGGATGGCTACTAAAGGGATGCACAGCATGAGAAGAAAAATATAACTACATGACAGGTCTATCTCAAAAAAAAAAAAGAAAAAGAAAAAGTAAAGGTTTTCATTTCTGTGAAATATTAGCATTACAGAATACTGTACAGACAAAATATGAAATATGGATTAAATACATTAAAATCTGTTAATCTAGCAGACCTCAAGCATTAAGGGGGAAACATTTTATGCATGTCTCAAAAGGAACTGGAATTTAGTTCAATATTATTTAGTTTTGGTGCATCAGTGACCAAGAAACACATCACCAGTGAAAAGCTAGCAGTCTATTTAGAAATCTGCAGAGTAAACAGTGCAGTCCTACATGGTCTGAGTAGGAAGGGAGAAAAGCAGTGAATCACTGCTGCTCAGAGACGACCACTTATAGAACAAGACTAAAAAGAGATAGAATATGAGATGGATGAGATGGAGAATCAAAACAATATTGGTTGCCTTTCTGAAACATTCTTTATGCAAAGCAGCTGTTTGACTAAAAGAAATAACCAGTTGGAAAATTCTATAGCCCATTTCATATAACTATTGAATCAAAATAGTCTCTTAAACTTCGATCTCTTCGTGCTGATATTATGTTTGTATGCCGACTGCTTCGTACTCTGACAACAGAGAATATATGGCATACTCTACAATACAGTTCCAATCTTAGAATGCCTACAAATATCCCATCTGAAAAAAAAAGTTTATTCTGTTCATCTGATGCTTCAGGGACAATACAATTTTCCCCTCTTTTTGGGGCTTTAGAACAAAAGAGAAGAAAATAAACACTTCAAGATTTAAGAAGTGATAGAAATTTCAAGTGGAAGAGGAACAAATGAAAAAAATTGCTGCAGTTAAAAGTTTGAAAAAGATCTCACAGATAATCCCAGAACTGTCAGCTTTCTGCTGATTTTCTTACTCGAGCAAGTTCACTCAGTCCAATGAAACATCACACACACGAGATCATTACCTCCTTTGGAAAGTAGCTGGCTACTGCAGTGACTTAAGATCAAATTGAACTTCTGCCCTATCATCTCTCCTATGTGCTACAGCACGCACTTTATCCACTAGGATTCATGATAGCTGTCAAGCAACTGAAGACTTCCAGACTCATTTAGACCATCTGGATTCACATCAAACCAGAAGGGATTGTGTCAGGTTCTTGTTAACAAATGTCAATTTAAGTTCAGTAAATCCCTAGCCCTGCAGCTGCCAAGCTAAAGTGAGCTTACAAAAGTGATCATCTCAAAATCTGCCTTACCTGCTAGACACAGGACCACTTCAAGTTGAAGTCTATATCACAGTTATTTAACATCCCTTGTGCTCCAAAATGCTTTTGGGTAATTGTGGTGCATATTTTGCTTTTTAGAATCTTTGTTCAAAATATGTCTGCACTCCTATAGGAACTTCCTGCAGTAAGCGCACTTCCTGAGGCACAGAGAGAAACAATCTTTGGAAGCAGCACTTGCCTATAGTGAGCATTGGGAGTTCATTTACCATGTCCCAGGCCTGTCCTTGAAAAGTCTCACCTCTTTTATTTATGCTACAAATAAAAACTCCAATTTTTCTCCACTATTAATAATTTGAAATACTTGAGCTATTATAAAACGTGGGGGGTCCATAAAAACTAATGTTTTGCAATCACTTATATATTTATGTAAAATACTTCTGGTTGCTATTTCTTCTGAACTGCACCTTTACCTGATGCCTCCTGGAGTCCCAATCAAAACATCACAAAACTGACTTCAACCAGAGTACAGTACAATCTCTTCTGATCACTATTCTTCCCATGCTATTTAGACTACAGAGGTGAATGGTGCCTTCTCTCTCACAAAACTGATCATCAAAGAGGCCATTCCTAATTTCAAATAGGCTACAACTCAATTAGCAATTCACAGAGAATGGGAACTTCCATGCTAGAAACATCACCTTGAACTGCAGGTTTGATAATAATGTTTTTAAAAGGCAAATTAACATTGATAACCTTATAATTGGTAAATGGCAAAAATACTCTGAGTATCTAAAAAGAGAAGAAAGAGACACAGACAGGTCTACTAAAGCGGTATCAGTGATTTGTCAAACGTAAGAACTAGCGGTGGGGACTGGGCGGAAAGGCTGAAATAAGAATGGCAATAAATAGAAAAAGAAAAAAGTGAAATAATGGCTTTTAATAAAAATAGCTGGCATATAATATGATGGACTTTGTTCTGCTGCATCCAGTCTGAAAATGAGCATCCAAAACATTGAATGACTGTTTACACGGCCCTGCACAGACACTGAAGGCAGCTAACTGGAATTTTCGGAAGACTTCTAAAAGGAGTTGTTAAAAGAAGGTAAAATCAATTGGTTTAAAACTGTAAAATATTAGAACAGTAAGAATACTATTGTAACTTATTTAATCATGCCATTGATAAAAATTGTCTAGATGTATTTGTACCTCCTGCATCACAATTCTGACCTCAAGTTCAAAGGAACTTTATACAGACCAGTTAAGAGCCTGTGGAATTGTTGTAAGTTCTTTAAATAAATAAACAAAATACAACAACATCTGCAAAATCTGCTATTTTAAGGTGGGTTTTTTTTGTTTGTTTTGGTTTTTGTTTTTTTTGTTTTTTTAAAGATTTCTTCACTCTTTTCCTTTGTTTTCCAAGTTTGGTCTCACCCTTGAAAAAAAAAATATTACAGATATAGTAACAGTAAACTAATTTCCACCGAGTTAGAGAGTTTAAATTGGAGAACATTTAATAAAAACTTCCAAATACTTGTTTTAGATTACTACGCGTATTACATTATAGTCCACCTGACTATAATGAAAATAATCCCAAGCAGATGCCAGCGTTCCTAGGAATTCCTGGAACAGGCACTATACTGTAATCCTATATACATATATATATATATATATATATATATGTACACACACTTGTGTGTGTGTGTGTGTGTGTGTGTGGTATAGTTTTTTTTTCCTAGCTTCCCTAGCTTCCTAATCATAGTGCTGAATTACTGCTATTACAAATTAATAATTTTTTTTGAAGTGTGACATATACAACTGCCTTAAAAATACATCAACAAATGTGTCAAGACAGATATTTCAATTATGATTACATATATTTGTATTCTCCTTGGTAAATTTTACTCTATTTATATAACTCTTACAGAGTCTATTGCTTTCTGAAGCCATTATTAAAAATGAACTAAATGAAGGGGCTGTATTTTTATGAAACAGGCCATAAAGTATAGGGTTTCTACTTTGTCAGTTTATGATATTATTATTATTTATGATTAACAGTGTGCCCTGGTGGCCAGTGGGGACCTGGGGTGCATTAAGAAGAGCGTCTCTAGCAGGTCAAGAGAGGTGATCATTGTCCCCCTATACACAGTCCTGGTGAGGCCACACCTGGAGTACTGTGTCCAGTTCTGGGCTCCCCGGGACAAGAGGGATGTGGAGCTGCTGGAGAGAGTCCAGCGCAGGGCTACCAGGATGATCAGGGGCCTGGAACATCTGC
>JAUBOD010000276.1:409274-420795 GCA_032353885.1 Nothura maculosa | reverse complement strand
AGCCGCGTCCCCACGGGGGAGGCCGCCGCGTCCGCCATTGCCGCCGGGCAGGAGCTTCCGCAGCCGGTCGAGCACGACGGCCGCCGCCGTCCCGAGAGGCCGAGCGAGCGCTTGCCCCGCGCTGGGCCTCCGAGCGCCGCCCGCCCCAGTCCCCGTCCCGGCGTGCCCCGCGCCGCGCCGCCCTCCTCCGGCCCACCGTGCCCCGCGCGGCATCGGCAGCGCCGCCGGGGCGGGGCGGCGCTGGGGGCCGAGCTCCCGGAGCGGCGGCGCCGCCGGGACCCGGGCCGCCCCGTTAACGCGCCGCGCGGGGGGCCGGTGACGGCAGCGGTGGAAGCCAGAGCAAGGAGCAGAGTGTACGTGACAGCAGAGGCTCTTCTTGTGAGAGTAAGTGGGTTGGTTTGTTTGTTCCTTCATTGATGCTAGGTGATAAGGAAGACCTTCAGCTGGGGCAGAGATGCTTCCTCCCTCTCTGCAGAGAAAGAACGGTGTAATCTGCAAAGAACAGGACTGGCTTCCAAACTTGTATTAATGATTTACACAGACCATGTAAGGCCATATAACATGAACTAAACTTATACTCCCTTAAATACGTATTAACCATTTAAAAATTTTACTGCCTTGGCTTCTATTATACATTAGCACAGAAAGTTTCCCAGACTAACTCTGCTATGTATTAATTTCAAGCACTAGCTTACTGTCAAAAGGTCAAGACAAGTACTGTGGCTACAGGCTTAGCGAGCTGCAAAAAACACTCACCCCAGCATTAAATTGTCATAACTCATTGGATAAGACAAGCTCCGGGCTACCTCCAAAGCTGGCTTATAATCAGCGTTTAAGATGTCTGCTTTCCATCCAGCCCACTCCAGTCCAAGAGACAGTCAATGCTCCAGAATTCAAAGAAAGTCACTTGCCAGAGCGATGGGTCAAGAGTGTGATGGAGAGAACATCTGACTCAGCTAATTTGAGAAGGAAAGTGGGACTAAGGCTGCCCCTTACTTGTAGAGGTTTTCCACCCTCCCCTTCAAAATAATTGCATTTCCAGCTACCTCTCCACAAACAGCAGCCATGTTCTTTGGAGAACTTTATTAAAATATATCCAAGAAATAATCAAACATTTTCTAATGAGTCAAGAGAGAACTGAAGTGAGAAAAACATCTGTACAGGGGACAATGCTGTAAGATTTTTGTTTACATGCTTTATTTTTTAAACATTTCACAGTTTAGTCATTGTCTACAAAAATATATTTCTGAAACTCTGAGTCCTCTATAAAAAAGGCTGGTCAGCAGCAGTGACCCTGACAAACAGAATGTACCTTAGGACAGTGTGAGCACCTCCTGTAAGCACATTAGTGCAGATAGGGCACTCCTCCATCACCCTGGAGACTTCTGTTCCTTGGGGTTAAAGCTCCACACTACTTTGAAGAATGGTATTTTAAGTGAAGGGAAAAATATATATATCCTTCCACTTCTCTATACTGCACTAAACCTGGGAGAGGGAGCTGCAAACCAGTGTATCTCATAAGAGATGGTGCTATCAAAGGATTTGGCACTGAGGGGATGGGAAAGACCACACAGTACTTTAAAAATGGTAAGTTTTTCTTCGAGCAATCTGTTCAGAATAGCCCTGCTCTCTGTGGTAGCAGGTTCAGTCTACAATGTTAATCAGAAATACTAATGCCATTAAGACTAGAGCCCTTCTTTGAAGTGGAGTTACAGACTGAACAAAGTTTTATCTCAGCATCTTCTGCTGTGGCTTTAATCAAGTAAGAAGCTGCTTTCATATCCGATCAGAAGTCTACATGGTATTGGATAAAACAGACACCATCATCAGTGCTGTCAGGCTGAATTCCTCCATATCCACAGTTAGAAATATTTCTTATGACACAATTTATTTTGTCCTATCATTACCAATCAGCAGTTTATCTAGTCATCAATATAAGAATTGAGAAACTCAGTGTCCCCCAGATGAGATCTTCTCCACTTCTCTTCTGCTCAGAGAAGTTACTAGACAGGTCTTCAACAATACTTACAGTTGGGAAAAAAAATACTGCCTCTTAAAATGCAGCTGGCATTCTGCTCTAGAAGAGACAAGATTAATGGACTCTGAGCCTCTGCATTTATAAAGTTCATAACTAGAAGCCCCTTACCACAAAATAATGTACATGCTTGAACCTCTAAGGAGGACACAAATTTTCAGTAGCAAATAAGAAAACAGCAGTTACTGACAGACTGCTTCCCTACTACAGTAAAATCAGCTCTCAGGTCCTAAAGAAATAATTTTCTCATCAGCCAAAGAAATATTTTTCCCATCAGAACACCCTTTCTGAGCCAGCAGCTTGTTAAATTTGGATTTCTTGAGACAGTGAACTAAGACAAAATGCTACTGGTTATTGCAGGTACAGCTCCAAATGAAGTGCTCTGAGCTTGAGACTTCGGCTCAAAAATTTCTCCTAACTAGTGCCTACCATGAATTCCTAGTCTTGCCTGCTAAACATGAGCAGCCAAGGAGGTACATGAATTTTAAATAGAATCAGCATCATTCAGGAAAACATAAAATCCAAAAGCCTGTACCAATACAAATCCTTATCAAAAAAGACACTCAGTACTACAGAACTAACATCATCTCATTAGCGCTAAACAGTTAAAAATTCACAAGAAAAACACCTGAAGTTTACTTCCTGCCTGTTTGCTTTCCTTGACTTGCCAAGGAGGCTGGTGGAGACATAATTTATCACCTTACCGTATCAGCAGTAAGTTGCACAGTAAGCCAATATATGAAGACAGGATTGAAGAATAACTTAAAACCATTAAAGAAAAGAAAAAGCCTGAAAACTTACAGTCTGAAAGCTTTGTTCATTTTCACAAACTGTGAACAGCTTAATCATGATTTTGTCCACTCCTCACTTAATCTTATGCAGTTCTATCAATAGACACTTCCAATATCAGAACTGTTCATCAAGTTGCATTCCCACTGTTCCCAGCTGTTCAGCTCCAAGAGACACACAAAAAGAGGAAGAAAAGGCAGACAGGTCCACACACACTATGTGCCTCTGAAAGAGCAACTTTTTTTTTAATATACCTGAGCAAGAGAAATCAATCAGGAGATGTTGCATCTCAAGAGACTGTCAATTCACTGTGCATGGAAAGTCTATAACTAAAGATGAAATTAGAAGAAGATTTAGAATTAAGAAAAATCTTCTCCAGTGAAACTCATTATGCCACAGACTCCAACACCCTCAAAGAAGTGGCACACACTCAACCATTTGGTAAAAAAGTGGAAAAGCCTTGAAACACACACTTCTGCCTTGCTCTCAGGTGAAAAGCAAACTCTGCTCTCTTTCTTCCTTCATATTGCAGGGCTTGCCCATATTAAAAAGAAAAAGCTCTGTCTTGCTCTGGTGGCATAGCCCATTATTGGAGATGCAGTATATGCTAGCAGAAATACACTACCTAAAGTAATTTGGTCAACTGTTAAAAAGCTGCCTTCTTCATCAGCACAGACAATCACCAGCGCTGGTGTGATACTTCTAGTTGATGCAGTTACATCAGTGAAATTCTGTAGCAGAGATAACATAATAGTTATCTTGTAGATAAACAGCATTATTAGACTGTGAGGTACTCTATATGAGGAAATCGGTGATTACAACTGCAAATTATTGCTACTTGCTATCCTTCTGGTACAAGTTTCTCCTGTTTCTGCATTCTCTTACTTTCTGACGGACACAAGACTCCAGGGTGGGCTCTTCTGAAGCCTCACAAATACACATGGCACCGAAACATATCTGAGGACCCTGTAATCATTTCCAAATCATTTACAAGAGTGAATGTGAGGCTGTCACTATTTCCTCTTTTACTTTCAGGCCCAATACTGCATAGACAAAACTTCATATAATCAAGAACTAGGAATGCCTGCACCATACCTGTTCTCACAGAAACCTTACTAAGGTTAATGAGCAAGGTAAGGGAGAGCTGAACCTTTTGTTTAGGGCAGAATATAGACAGTATTCATAACCTCCCCAGTTCACTAATCTTGTCTTAATGTTCCCTGTGCTTAAATTTCCAAGAGATTCAGGCAAAAGAATCTTAAGCTGCTACACATCACAACTGAAAAACGTGCACTGATGTCTGGCTGTTAGTACCTCTCTCAGCTCCACCTCTCCTCTGTTCAAGTGCACGAGGACAGTTCCCTGTTACAGACAACTGAGGCAGATACATGGGAAATCACATTGGTTAAACCAAGTATTTCCAAGGGGAGGCAAGACCCTGCTGCCCTGTCCCAGAGAAGGAGAAAGATTCATCAAGAGATTAAAACTAAATGGGTTACAAAATAAAGGCAAGAGCTAAAGTTTGCCAGTAATGAAATGCATTCTCCTGTCCTGTATGAACAGGAAACGGTCTCTGTAGGGTGTTAAAAAGTCCTAGGAGGATATACCCCCCATTCTTTTTTGTTGCCAGAAAAGAGGAGAGGTTGCTACTGGTCAGCAGGAATCTCTCTGTCTGCATCCAGTTTGCTCGTCTCTCCCGGGGAAGGGGTACGTGGAGCAGAATGAGAAACAGAAGGGATTCCATGAGCTACAATCCCCTCCACTACTGGTGGTTCCGGCAGCCCAGGGGTTCCTACCCCCACTACTCCTGGAGGAAACCTGAAACCAACAGAAATATGGAAATTACACATTTGTCAAAAAGAGTTGAGCAAAGGGAAAGAAGTTGTGCTCTCGTTCACCTGCTGAATACAAATCCCTCTTTCTAGCAAAGCCATGCAGAGATGGAACACAGAAAATATCTACAGAGCTGAACAGTGTCAGTTATTTCCTAATACCAGACAGGCAGATAGAAAGTCAGGTTGCATATTAAGTATTTACAGAACAGGTACAAAATTTCTCTCCAATAGAAAATACTGTGAGATATTGCAGGGAGGTACCATGAAAGGCTTGAAATTCCCTCCCCAGCAGCAGAAGTGCAAGATGTCAGTTATCCCTCACTAGTTGTAAGAAAGGAAGGAGGGGGAAGAAGAAAAGAAAAAAGAAAATGGATATAAGATGAAAAAAATAGGAAAGATTAATAAATGTCTAATAAACTCTTTCCTTCCATGCCTCCCTGTCTTCTCTGTGACTATATCTGGAGCTATGTACATTTCTTAGAGAATATATTTCCTACTTTACACATGGACAAAAAAAAAAGGAAAGCATGATACTCATGACGACTTGGCAGGTCTTTAACTGACAAGATACACTTTGTTTAGGACAATGTCCCATGCACTGAACAATGCATTTTGTAAATCATTCCCTTATTTATAGCCCAAGTTTGCAGTATAGCTAATCGTTCTTTGCTTATACAGCAGTAATGATATGAACAACTTCTAAATGTTAAGATAAACTAACAAGCTTTCAAATATACTAAGACTCTTGGCCATACCTTGCAAGGATTTGTAAAAAATAATTGGTAATAAACACAATAAAACATTTAAATCTCAGTACGGTTCCAGAAGCTTTGTGTCTCTAGTCAATTGATGACATATTGCTGTTAAATTATTGGAAAAAGCCTATATCACAGATCGTACAGGAATGTATTTGATTTCAGGCATAAGGAATCCTCAGACAAAGAGACATGTTGTCCTGCTTCAGTAGAAAGATACCTATTCATAAAAGCAGTAACCGAGACAACCTACTTATCTCACCTGTAAGCTGCAGCTCCGTTGAGTTCAGGGTGGACAGTCGCAGGATCAATACCAGACCACTGAGCTGCTAACAGCAAATACTCTTTATTAACACAGTTCCTCAAAGCATCAGGTATGTGACCTGCCAGAGCACCACAAATAACAAACGAAGGAGAAAAAAAAAAAAAAAAAAAAAAAAAGAAAAAAAAAAAAAAAAGAGAGAGACAAACAAGAAGAACTTATTTCCAGAAATATTTGAAAAGGAAAGCAGAAAGGAAATGCTGAACATCCTTTCCAATCTATTTCTCATGGGATAATGCTGGGCAAGGGAAACAGTCTTATGAAAAATTGATCTCTGGAAACCTACAGGAAACTGAGCTTTCCTTTTCACTTCCGAGATCTTGGAGATACTAGTAGTCACATAAACTGCAATTGCCAGGCCTCACCTTTCCCAGGACACCATTGGTGTTACTCCAGAATAAGGTAGACAGTATAATTATCTGTGGAATTCTTACAAAGAATTCAGAAAATGTACACGGTGAGAAATACAAAGCTGTTTTACAGAGGGAAAGTGCCACTCCAGCATTAGCTACAAGATTCTTGCAAGACAAAGAGCCAATTATCAAATCATACTCTATCACTGACAGTAAGTTTTAGGAACAGCCAGCAGTTCCTATTCGATTATCTTTGCAGTGAACTAACAAAAGAATCCTTATCCAGCAGCAGCTGCAGAGCACATCACTTTCCTCATTACCTGTAATAGCTCTGCGGATCTCTTTAGCTGCATCTTCTCTGGACTCAATGGAAGCCTGCTCACTGTACCAGGCTGTGTGAGGGGTGCAGATCACATTGGGTGCATCTTTTAAAGGCCCCTGAGCAAAGCTGTGATGAAAAAAAAAAACAAAAACAAAAAACACACAACAAACAAATGTGGTTTCTCCCCGAAAGTGATAATCTCCCAGGTATTACCTTAACTCAGAAGGAAAGAATTGCCCAGCGTGGGAGAGTCGCAGAAGAGCAGTAAGCACAGAGATGCAGTGTTACCTGAAAGGCTCAGACTCATGCACATCCAATGCTGTTCCTCTGATTCTCCCCTCCTTCAAGGCTTGTGCTAAGGCTTTCTCGTCTACCAACCCTCCTCGGGCTGTGTTCACCAAGAAGCAGCCCTGGCGCATCTGGAAAAAGATAAAAAATTAAATGGGTTGAGAATGAAATTATGGAAGCAAAGTGAAGTCTACTAGAAATGAGCAGGAGCCTGCAGTGATTAGAAGAGGCCTGGAGAGTCAGAGAACAGACTAGGAATGCTCTCTGCCAAGCTAACCACAGGGAAAATGCCTGCAAGCAATGCTCAAGAAATTTGCTTTAAAATAAATAAATAAACCACCAGTTAACAGGGGTAGAAGTGGAGGAACTCAAGTTTTGCACTCCAGAGTCATCCTATTACTAATAAATAAATAAATAAGGACATGAATCAAGTATTCAGTTATACAAAGTTGGACTTTGATGTTCAAGTGTCTCTCAAAAAAGCACTGGACGACATTTAGACTCCTGGAAAAGAGCCTGAGACTGACTTTGCAGTGGGCTTGGGCAGAGAGGTTTTGGCCGAGCTGCATAAATAAGCTTAGTCCCAGCTGCACCACACCTGGCTCTAACCAGCAGTTACTCATTTGAAAGACAATTTGAAACTATTTGATGACCTAAAAGATTCTTTATAAATGAAATTACTCAGCAAAAAGAGCCAGTCCTATTCTCCTCTTAATAAGAAATTCTATCCAGCACAAAGCACAGGCACCCGGATCCACGCGCCCCCGGACCCCGAAGGCAGCAGGAGGCACACAGCAGAGGCAGCAGGATTCACACGCTCTCAGCCTCTGGGGAAGCAGCAGCTTGCGTTCGCATTCATTTCCACAGTATTCTGTGGGGGAAACTAAGCTCCTGCTGCACCTGTTTAATAGTGAAGTCATTGATGAGGTGATGGTTATGTTCATTCAGGCTGCAGTGCAATGTGATGCAATCGCTGTGCATTAGTAGATCCTGCAGGGTTCCTACTCGCTGTAAACCCAAGGATCGCTCCACTCCATCCGGCAGATATGGATCATAGAAAATCACGTTGAAGCCAAAGGACTTGGCTCGCAGAGCCACTGCCTGTCCAACTCGGCCTTCACAAAAGAAAACCCACAATCACTTTAAAGACAAGATACTGGGGGAGGACTGGGAGCCTAGACTGAGTTTATTGCCATGGCCCAAAATACTGCAGCCCTGGAAACCCCTAGGATTGCCACAGGGATCCAGAGCAGGGGGTTCAGTGCTGATCCCATGCTGCTTAGTCTAGTCTTTCCCCATGCAATAGCCTGCGCTTAGCCTAAAAGGAGGTGGTTTTCAAGCCAAATCTGTACTCTGAGGCAGTAAAGCAGTAATAACCTGATTACAAGAGCTCAAGGAAGTTTTCAAGTGGCTTTGTTAATGATATGGAGTATGTCACACTGGGAAACAATCACTGGGAACAGCTGTCTGAATGTTGCAATTTTTTCTAACCCCTTGAGTAAGGAAATGTCCCAATCCCATGACATTCACGCTACTCTTGAAGATGTCTACCATCACAGAATAGGGCACTAGCATGCCATATGAGTTAGTGTTTCAGAATGAACAGCTGTAAAATTATCCACCAGTCAGTGATTCCCAAGTTCCCCAAAACATTCACAGTTCACTTCTTAGTCTACCAATCACTTACCAAGTCCAATGATGCCCAAAGTCTCCCCACGGATACGCACAGCACCTCCAGCCACTTCTCGAATCTGTTCTACACTCGAGGCTCGATTCCCTTCCCGCATAGCCTGATGTAGCCACGTAACACGGCGATAGAGGTTCAAGATGTGACAGAGAGTGGAGTCAGCAGTTTCCTCTACTGAGGAGGAAGGGATGTTGCAAACTGCAATGCCTACAAAGCCACAGAGTTCAAATGAGACTTTTAGCATCACACTAAACCAACATGCAGCTCTTAAGGCACAAGGGCTAGAAAATAATTCTGTGCTTCAGAACTACTGCCAATAAAACACACAGGATACACTTCAGAAGCTGATTCTACAGTAACAGAGATAGGACCAGTCAGCATTCTAACCTCCAGAAAACACAATTTCTTGCTTCTAAATATCCATTAGACTGTCACCATTGCCAGATAATCAGTCTGAAATGAGAAAAATGGATCATACAAGTGATCAAAACAAAAAAAAAAAAAAAAAAAAAAAAAACAAACGAAAACCCCACTATTTTAATAGGTCTATATCCAAAAGACAAACTTACACCGGAGGCATTCCTGACATTAACTGACAGACTGTAGAAGAATTAAGAAGATAGATGGTTGAGCACTTTCAGGTCTTACATTCCAGATGGTCATGGCAAGCATTAGCTTCCCCAGGAGTGACAGTAACTTATTAAATGCAGACAGAAGTCATAGGTGCCTCCTGAAATCTATTTGAAATTATATTTAAAAATAGCAACACATAATGCTCTTACTCTAGAGTCAACATATAGCCACAAGGGACCATAAAAGCTGTGTCTAGAACCATCAGGTAAATTACTAACAGCAAAGTTAAGGTCCGGAAAGCATGTTACTGACAGCATATAGGAAGACGTCAGAGCACTACAGCAAAATCCTGTAATTCCTAAACAGTTCATCAGAATAACAGGCTGATAACATCACTTCACCGCTACTATCCTTCACTCAATGATCTTTTGCTCCTAAATGGACATCTCTACAGAACACATTTTTAGAGCTGACAAAGCCTCTGTTTACAACTAGTTAGATCAAAAATGGCTCTCTTCCACAGCGCAACCCTAGCCACCTGCCAAACCTCAGAAGCTGCCAAGGCAACTTCCCCTCAGAAGTCCACCAGCTACCCTGAAAAGTAGGAATCTGGGTGATGAATGAAGGCATGTACAATTCAGTTTACAATAGAACTGAAAGACTATGACAGAGCAGATATTCAAATAAACTCAGACCACACACTAACAAAGAAACAAGGAGAATAATACAATCCCAGATATGAGACCTCTTTTCTCTAACCAGATCTTTCACAATTGTGCTGTAATACCATACAGAAGAGAAGACGGAGGGAGATGGAAACCTGACTTATCTCCAAATGAAGTAAGGGGCCAGGCTAAGCATAGCAAACATCCATAAGAGGATATCTGGCCATGCCTAAGGCACACCACATGCTCCTTCCCGCCTCCACGTGAAAGCAGTAAGCACAATTTAATGGGAAAAGAACTCTGACTTATTGTTAAAGATTGTGGCAGAGAGAAAATGGAAAACTTTAATTCTGAATGAATCAAAAATATGAATTGAAACTATAAAAAGCAGAAAGGCACAAATATGGTCTAGCTTCCATGAATGCAACCAGAAAATGTAATGGCTGGATGACAGTCAAAAATCTTGACAGGAACATTTAAGAATATTCAGTTACATCATTCAGAAGCAAAGAGTTGTTACCCCTATCTCAAGTGCTGCACAAACAGGTGTTTTTCATTTATTTGCAGCTTACTTGTTCTTATAGATTTTGAAAATTGGTTGTATTTGAATTTTATAAATTTGTGCTTGCATTTGGTTTAAGCTTAGTCTACTTTGCGTTAGGAAAGGTTTTAAATCACAGACATAGCCCTAGAAAAGAAGGAGCACTTAAATGATCGGGTCCAAATAGCTCACTGCTGTGTTTAATAAAAAACTGATCTGATCCAGAGTACACATTCCTGAACTCCAAGTTTCTAGAAGGATATATAAAGACACACTGAATCAGAATGTACTTGCACATCAAAGTTAACATACACATACACACAAGTATCTACGTGAGTTTGCCCCACATCAATATTTGCAAGTTTATCACATCTTATTCAATGCTTTTCCCACAAATAGTCCGGATTACCTCGCCAAGAAGTTGTTACCTAGATAATGTATTTAGGTTTCTGAATCCCAGACAGTAGCAAAGGTTCTATAACATCTATAGCAGAGTAATGTGAGAAATGCAAATCATTCTTAAGCCACCTACCAGCTCCTGTCTTCTCCAGCTCCTGTCTCCTACCAGAAACCTAGGTCTTCTTCCTAAAGATGCCCAATACTGAACAGCTTCAGCTCTTTCTACTTAAAGGTGTTAAAAATGGCCAGCTAAAAGCAGAGAACCACATGTGGTGGGGCAAAACAGTGTTGCCATACCTAACTCTGCAGCCGATTTAATGTCCACATTATCGTAGCCACTGCCAATGCGCACAATGACCCTGAGGGCTTTGAATTTCTCTAGATCCTGACGAGAGAGGGTAATGGTGTGATACATCAGAGCGCCTACTGCCTCATTCAGCACCTATAAATAAAAAACAGTCCAAGTCAAGCAATCAATCTCTATCAATCTACCTTCCTGCCCAAACGCTTACACGTTCTCATTTGCACCTTTTCATGGATTTCCTGAGTTGACTGGGCATCGCAGAATGCCACCGTAGCAACGTCCTTCAAGATAGGCATCTCCACAGTGCAGTCCCTTCCATCCAAGAGCGCAACCAACGGGCGAGCCGGCATGGGGCCGTTCACAATCGGAGGGCGAATGCCTGTTGAAGGAAGTCAGAACACGGGACTGTGTGGAAGACGGGGCTTCTGCAGCCATCGTTTGGGGGAATCTAAAGTTTTGCTTACTCTCAAGGGGACACTGGCTCACTTAAATGTCTGTCGTATGTGGAAAGGAATTGGTCAAAATAAAAGAAGCAAATAGCAAAAAAAAAAGATCTCAGGAGAAAGGAAAGAGAAAAAAAAAATAAACCTCTGTGACTGCTACTCCAGCTCCTCCTCCGCGGTCAGAGGCGGCGCAGGGCGCCCGAGGCGCCG
>JAUBOD010000276.1:367378-405859 GCA_032353885.1 Nothura maculosa | reverse complement strand
CGAGCCGAGCCGAGCCGAGCCGAGCCGAGCCGAGCCGAGCCGAGCCGAGCCGAGCCGAGCCGAGCCGAGCCGAGCCGAGCCGCCCAGCCCAAAGCGCCGCGCGGGCGCAGCCTCGCTTTATGGCCGCGGTCACGCCTCCCGCAGGCGGGGCCCTGACTGGCCGAGCCTCCCGCGCCACGCCCCTCCCGCGGGCCCGTCTCCCCTCGGCACTCTCTGTGCTCGCGGCGCGAGCGCCGTCCCGATTGGCCGCTGCTGGGGGCTGGCGCGGTGATTGGCCGGCGCGGGGCGCGCAGGCACCTCCGCCGCTCTTGGGCGGCGTGGCCGGCGGGCTGCGGCTGCTGGGCGGGCAGGGTCCCCGCCGCGGCCTCTTGCTGCTCGAGGCCACTCGTTCGCCGCCCGGCAGTCCTGAGCGGTGCCACATGCCGCTCGCCGGCCCGGCGCGCGGCTTCTGCCGGCTCAGCACGGCGGCCCAGTGAGGGGCGGCAGTGCCGGCCCGGGGCGGGAAGCGGGTCCGGGCTGCGTGGAGCGGCAGTGGGGCCCGAGTGGGGGGTCCCGGTCGCACTCAGGGAGCCCTGCCCGCCCCCGCTCTGGCCCTGCCCCCCGGCGATCCCGGGAGCGCAGGGCCGCGGCCGTGGGACCCCCAAAGGGGCCTCAGTGTGCGGCCGTTTCAGTAGCCTCCGCAAGACCGCTTGTTGAGCAGCCCTTGCAAACCTCTCCTTTTTATATCCCTTCTTTGCTCAAGTTTTTCATTGCTGACGCGAGCATCTTTCTGGCCCCGTGCTAACCAGAAATATTTTTTACTGCGTTCTGAGCAATTTGTTGCTTCAAAAGACACAGCAATTCTTGGATGACAGGCTTACACTTTATAAAGTAAGAAATTACTGCTTCTACAGCAGCCTCAGTGAAAAGATGGGTTTAAATGAGAAGTTGTATCTACCCTAGTTAAAGCAGCAATTTCAAGAACAGGTGAAATTAAATTGTGTTCCGGATACAGCTGCCTGTTGAAAATCTGACTGGCAACTCTCCTCCCTGCAGTGTCGCAGCAGCCGCATGTGAGACCCTTGGCAGTAAGCAGCTTGGCTCCCTCCAAGAAGGGCTGCCACATGCGTGAGGCACTGCTGCAAGGAAGGCAGTGTTCGTGAGCAGCTGGAGTACTGGGCAGCTGGCTGCGGTTCGCAGCGTTCGCAGTGACTGGTTTTTGTCCCTGTCAGCCACAGGTGCCGTGCCCTACACCAACTTTCAGAGATGCTGTGCAGCAAGACAGCAGGGACATTGACAGCCTCCCAAAGGTAAGCTTGCTTTCAGGCAGGTGAGGACACAGATGTTCAGTGGTAGCTTGAGACTGTCCTCGCTACAGGAATCAGAATCTGGGAGGGAGGAAACCTGTGAATACTGCAGATCCCTCTATCTGACTGAACCTCCTGCTAAGCTATCTTCTAGCCTAAAGGCTAAAAGACTGTGTGTCAATGGTTGGGCTCTCACACCCTCCTGCTCCAGACATGGATCTGCATTTTCCTGTTTAATGGAGATTTTTGTTGTTATTTGTCATGACTGGAATAATAAAGAGCTAGAACAAACCACAGTGTTTAGGAGGGTTCTCTCCTCCTTGTTGCAATTCAGTGTTAAGAAAGATAAGCATGCACACGTTTCTGGTTATCTAAAATGGCATTTTCTTAGCCTGGTATCAGCCAGGATCAGTATGTTCAGCAAGTCAGTTTCCAGCAACTGCCTCGGTTAAAAATCAACAGAGAGAGTTAGAAAAACTGTAACTTCTCTATTATGTTTTATTGATATTATGTTTTATTGATTTGGGAAGGCCATGCCACCCATTAAACATTAAACATCAGTTGCAAATAATTCTTGAATAGCAGCTCACTGTAATCGAATTGCTGATATCTATTTAGACTGTTTGGGGTGGGGATGGCAAGGCTGAAACTCTAATAGCTTTACATACATAGCAGCAGCCACTAGAGGAGGTTATGAGACAGCTTTCTGTAGGAGAAAGCTGCTCAAATTGTTTCTAAAGATGTTTTTACATCCTCCTATAGAGCTGCTAAGGGTGGCTGTTTTCAGAGACTGACCACAGCTGGATGAAGCTCTCTCTTGCCTCTTCTACCACCCCAACGGTTTGAAAGGGGCACTGAGAATGTGTGTAATAGGAGAATGGTCCTAGTTTTGTGACCCCTGAAGTTAAAATATTACCAAGTTAAGAAATATTCATGCTAATTGTGGGTTAATTATCATGCTGTAGCAGCTTGTATATTAGCCAGGTTAGCTCTCACCAAAAAGCTTGCAACTTCAATTCCAAAAGATACAAAATGGAGGCAATGGTAGCAGAAGATAAAAGCAAATACTGCTTTTCTGTCAAAATTCAGTTCAGTGCCAAAGGACAAAGAACTGTAATCTACAGCCATTTGTTCTGTTGGCCTCTTTTAACTTTCTCTGCCTCAAGGAGAATATTTTTGAGACATGAATCTCAGAAGATGGATCCATATTCACTTATCAGCTGTTACCTAGAAAAATCCATGTGAGAACCCTACCATCTTACTCAGTGGTAAAAGAGAATGACCTTTTCCATGCATCTGTGGGGATTATAGGAATAAACCTAGCAGTATTTTCTTCACGTCACTTTGTAGCTGCTTGTTTTTAATGTGTTGGGCGAGTGACAAAGCTGTACTTCCCTGGCTGTGTGCCTGTTAGGGCTCTGCCTAGGCCTCCCAGGCTCCATCTGGGAAGGGACCCACAAGATGGCACTCATGCAGCACAGCCAGGGACCACGGCTATGTCCCGGCACAGCAACTGCTCTTCCAGCACATCTCACTCCTAGGAAAAAGGAGGGGAAATGAGGACAGGTATCACCTGAAAGATGGCCCAAACAAACTGCAGAGCCTAGCAGCCTATCTCATGTTCCCCTCACCACCAGGGCACCCTCCAGTACAGGAACTGTAGGTATCTGATCAGGCAGGGATAGCTCTGTACTCCTTTGTGTTACTCCTAGCTCTACTACATTCCTAACTCTGAGCACGCAGTGAGCTCTGATCTGGGGCTTTAGCTGAGACATTATCTTCCATTTTATTACAAATTACCTACGTCTTTAGAGATTCATAAACGTACTAGTGATACAGTTTCTTTAAAGCCTCTCACAATGAGCAGGCTTCTAATAGTATCTTGCGGATAGTTCTTAGGGTCTTAGGGCTAGTAATAAGCTGTATGCCAAAATAATTTTTAAGCATTTTTGGCTTTTTTTTTCTTTTCTTATTTTCTTTCTTTTATTTATTTATTTTATTTTTTTTAGGAAAGCAAATAAATTGGCAGTCCTAGAAACCTTGTTGCCAGGGGCAGGACTGGTAGAAAAGCCTTGTCCATCTGGACACAGCACCCTATGTAGTGGTTCAAAGTCCTGCCATGTGGGAGCGGCTCGTACCTGGGTCTTTCCTGGCAGTCTCTAAAGCATCTAAACCTGCTGATAAGATGCAAAGTAAACATCAGCCCCTGTGGTGCTGCCCTGCCATGTGCCCATCTCTGTTACAGCCAAAAAGGTGAAAGTGTGCAGGACTGGTTAAAATAAAGCCCTACTGAAAGCAGCTGGAGCCTGCTGACTCCATTGTCATCCTCCAGTCACCCTCACCTGGAGTGTTTGAAATGAACAGAAACCCAGTCCCTTTCACTACTGAAAGTAGCTTGTGCGATTGCTACTGAATCAAGGGAAACTAGCCTTATACACCTTACATCCTGATTCTCTTGCATCTGGTTAGATACCTTGTCAGCCTACAGAAGCAGTAAAATCTCGTTCTGAGTTCATTATTTTTCTGTCTGTAACCATGTTCAGTACAGCCTGTGTTTCCGCGACTACTGCTCCCAAGGCACTGCAGTACGTGTCTGAGGCTGACTTGCCGCTGCCACGTCTGCTGTCCTGCATGTTCACTTAGCTTCACTTCAGGTGAGGAAAGGGCAAGTGGCTGCTTTGGCAATATGCATTCTCAATATATCAGGACGAAAACAACAATCCACCATTTGCAGGGCTCACTGCATCACTTAAATGTCTTTTAATCAAAATGTAGTGGAAAGAATTATTAAGACTAACTCTGGGATGAGATTGCTACTTGCTCTATGTTTTTGTATTTGAAAAAAATAAGGCTCTAAGTAGTACAACAGTGTTGTTAGAAGGAACTTGTTCTTTTCTCAAAGGAAGACTTTGTGATTCCCCTAACAGTCTCCTGAGCTGTTCATGACTTAGGTTGCTCCAGAACCTCAGTCACATGTGCACACTAGCCATGCAACTGGACAAGTAGGTGGGAAGGCGTTTAGGGATTCTCTAGTCCGGACCCTGCTCCAGGAGTTCTGTATGGTACTATGATCAACACTAGTGCAGGTCAGGCTTTTCCTACAAGTCTTGAGATATGCTCAAAGATGGAGACTTCAACATTTCCTGGAATAACCTTTTCTAGTATTGCACTAACTAGTAAAAAAGCTTTTTCAGTGTCCCATCTGTATCCCTCAAGCTACTCCTTGTTGCCACTATCACTTGCTATATCACATGCCAAACACACCCAGTTCTCTTTACCTCTCTTTGCAGGGTCATAGGCTACCATCTTCATAGCTATCCACTGGACATTCCCTAGTTCTTCCACATCCCTCTTGAGCCTGATGGGTAGGAAACTGCACATAGTATTTCCAGATGCAGCTTCATCAGAGCAAAGCAGAAAGGAAAAGCTTTCCTCAATTCCCTGGCGATGTTCTTCCTAATATAGTGTAGTATCCAGTTTGTTTTAGGATGATGGCACACTGGTGCAACATCCAAGTTCTTTTCAGTGGGGCTGCTTCTCAGACAGTTCTCATTCTGTATTTATGGGATCATTCTTCCCTGTTGCAGAACTTCAAGCTTCTTCCTGAAAATCACAAGTCTCTGTCAGCCCGGGCCTTGAATTTCTCAAGGTCCCTCTGCATTGAAGCTCTGTTTCTCAGCACAGTGATCACGTTAATCACTCCACAAATATCACATGAATTTGCTAGTTCCTGTTTTCTGTGGGATGACTTAAAGAGAGTTATTTTACCCAAAGATATGGTCTGTCTATTGAGATACATGATATTGTAGCTATCCAGACAAACATCTGAATATCTCAGTCTTTTAGTCTTCTTGTTGTGGACAAAACTGAGGCTAAAATAAAGGACTAGTTTTGAATGCTTTAATGATAGAAACAAAATAATAGCACAATTGGAGCCCAAAGTGGCCAAATGCCACAGGTCCTGAAGCAAATAAATAAATACATAAAATTCAGAAAACTTGAATAGCTGCTTTAGCTGGCAAATCCATGAACTGTTTTTGGCAATGAGTAGCCAGAGCTGCTTAGGGCACTTGCACTTGTGTTAGGAAATGAAAAAGGTTTTGTTTGGTTTTCTATGAATATAGACATTAACTTCTGCTGGCCTGTTTGTTTTAGGTTAATGTTTCCATAGTGTACAGGTGTTAATGTGAGTTGTGAGTGTCTGGTGTCTGTCTCTAGCCCTGCAAAGAGTAGAGTGTGGTGCTGTAAATATTAGCCCAGGCAAAGAAGTGTTTGCACAGCTTGCCTCAATGCTGCCTCCTGCAGTAGTAGGCTATTAGTACGTCTTACAAATGGTCCAGGCTCAGCTGCTCAAGTTTCAGCATCTTCTGCTCACTGATAGGTAGTGAGATTCATCAGTGACAAGCTCTGGTTTTGACTAAAAAAGGGTTGTTTCAGTGATCAAATTCTGTAAAATACATCTTTAGAAGATGAGCACTATATTAAATAAGATACAACTGAGCAATTTGGCACATATTGCAAAAAAAAAAAAAAAAAGTTTGTTTGGTCAAACCCTTTCTTCTCTGACTGTGGTAGTCCCAGGTGCAGAGAAGAAATGCCAAGTACATCACCAAAATTGTTGCTTGCTTTAATACAGTGGTATACCGTCATTTTGGAGGGACACCAAAGATTTGTGCGCTCATTTCATATAAATGAGCTACCTAGTGTGCAGAAGAGGAAAATGAAACAATATCCTCCCGCAGACTTGGTAGAGATCTTCCCACCATTGTAGAGAGGAGCAACTAGTAATAAAACAGCACTGGCATGTTGAATGGACTCGATCCACAGAACAGTGTCTGCACCTCACATATATTCTAAAATAAGATGTAACATGGATATGGACTGCCATGCATCCAAACCAGTTGAATGAGTTCTTACTACAACTTTTAAGAACTGTATCAACTCCTTCGTAGCGTGGATGCAGTCTGAGGAGATAAAATGTGGTAGCTCCAATGAACTTCAAGAATAACGCAAAGAATTCCTGACTGAAATTCTCTTGGTAAAAGCCCAAGCTTTTTTTTTTTCCCTATCACAGAAACTGAGTTGTGCTCATTCTTTATTGTTCTAGTAACTAGACATCCATCTGGGCAGGAGGAGTGAGGAGAGAAATTCTATAGCACTGCACTGGTTGTGCTACTTGTAGAGCATAGTGGTGAAAAGGTTCCTATGACTACTATAAAAGCAGTTATCTCTCTTTGGTTTATGATTCTCAGCAGCAACAGTTCAAACCACGCAGCTTCCCTGAGAATGAAATGATTACGAAATAGGCACTACAAACCTGATGTCTGGTCAGCCTACACACAGCTATCCTCTTCAGTTTCTATCTACCTTGAGAAGGGAAGCATTTACCTGAGAGAATACAAGCAGAGGAAGATGGTGTTCTCCAGGAGTCAAAGAAGAGTAAGTTGGGTTTGAAGTTAGACAGAAGGGAACTGTGCAGCTTTGTATTAATGCCGGCTCTGACTCTGTAAGATAACTGGTTGCCTTACCAGGACACGCCGTAGAACACTGCCCACAGCTCTGCAGAAAGGACAGCCCATCACACAAGTACATTCAGAAAAGATACCCTCCACCAGCAAGTTGCTCAGGAGCAAACTCGCCATGAACTCTATGGAAAGGAAGATGAATAAGACTGCCTGTCTCTGCCCTTGAAAAATCTGCATGCAAATTGACTTTCTTTATGAGTTCAGACAGGTCACTGCTTCAAGGTGACAACTCTACAAGGATAACAGTTTGAATGAGCTGGTGTACATCTGGGCATGTTTAAGTAACTAAGAGATGATACAGTGCCAGATATACAAAATACTGACAAAACTCTGACAAGAATTTCCTTACTATGGTTCACAGTCATATGCCTCTTTCATTGTAGAACTTACTGACATAAGCCAACCCCAAATCAGGCAGAACCTATTTGAACCTGTAAAGAATTTTTAAAAAAAGGAGAAGATAAACCATCAAATCAGCCCTAAAAGCTGAGGAAATCAGATCACAGTTGATCACAGTTTCTGCAGCTGCTTGAGTAGGTCAAAGGCCTGGACCTTCCAGGGAATTAGAGAAACTGATCCCTGAGATATTCCATGTTAAAGTGGCATATGACCCCCCATAGGTCACAGTTGGACTATACAATTTCAAATGGAAAGAGTGATGAAAGCACTTGTCAGAAGGGGCTGGTAATTATCCAACTCTCTGAGATCTGTAATGAGGTTAAAGTACTGCTTACTGTGTGTGTGAGTGTGGTGGGGAGGTGAGGGAAGAATAAACAAACCGTACTGTGTGCCACTGGTTCCTAGGCAAAGATTCATGCAAGTTTTCAAAAGCTGAGAATGGTCCTTGACCAACACGTCAAGTTGCAGTCTCTTTACTTGGACACCTGCCAAGGCAACCTGAAAATGCTGCCACAGCATCAAGTTTTAATACACAAAAAGAATTTCCCCTCCCCTTTTCATGTGCTACAGAGCATAATTCAAAATGGAATTAATGAATTACTTCAGTGGGCTTTGGGTCAAGATTTATAACCACAGAATCAGAAAAACAGGCTAGAAAGGACCTTGAAAGGTCCTCTGATCTAATCCTCTTGAACAGCTGGACTGGACTGACTTGTCCAGAGCTGCCTTTAAAAGATCTACAGGACAGACAGTCTCTTTGGTTTCTCCCCTACCTACAAAAGTTGTTAATCTACGGTAGAGCAAGGTGCATTGATCCTTATCAAGACCATTTCTGAAGTAAGTTGAAAAGTTATCTTGCAGACACTAACAAATTATTTATGCATTCCAGAATTTTCCTAGAGCACAAAGATTAATGGTTTACTTTTTTTTCCTTTCTCAGGATATGCACTACATTTCCCATTTTCCAGCCTCCTCTCCGCGAGCCATTGGCTATCAGTTCACTAAGTTTAATGAAATCTATGTCTGCCTAGTCTGTTATTTCTGCTTTGCTGTACTTACACTTCTCCTCCCAAGTACTGCAAGCTCACAGTCACTGTTAGCCAAACTACTCAAACTACTCATATTCTCAAGGGACTATGCCTGCCAGCTACAGCGAGCTGCAGGCTTCCCTTCCCTCCAGTGGTCTCATCACCTTCTGTACCAAGAAAGTCAGCAACGCATTCCCCAAGCTTCCCAACGACAGGCACGCCTGTGCTGGCAGAAGCCCAGGCTCCGCCGCTGCTGTGCACTGGGTCATTCTGCTTGGTTTTAGTGCTGGCTAGCCGGCAATACAAATGATGGTGCCTCGTTCACTTCCCTTTCAGTAAGCACTTGGATTGCCCAGAAAAATTTCACCTGCTTTCAAAGCAAGTGTATGCATCCATGACACATCTCTTCCCAATTGTTACTCCTCACTTGTGCACTACTGTGTACACTACTACAAAGCCCAAGTCCAGTCACAGTAATTATCCCAACCACTTTCCTTCATAAAAAAATGTAATTTCGACTTCGATCTCCACATGTTTATTCTTCCCATTTCTCACAAAAGCGTTGAGGATTCACAGGACCAGCCCACTTCCCCTTTTCGCCCTTGTCTTCTGTCAGACCTTTGTCTCTCAGCTTCTCTGCAGTCTAACTTTGCTCTCTTCCCTCCCCCGGAGGGTAACTTAGCAAGCACTTTACTACAAAAAGACTCAGTTCCACCCACCATGTTCATTAAGCTCCTTTCACTGATTAGACTTTGAGACACAGTGAGATGCTTTTCTCTCCTCTCTGGGGAGGAATAAGAGCCCTCAGTGGCTGCAGATAACTTGCTCACATCCACAAATATTCTCTCACATCAGCTTACAGCAGTAAGGATTCCTCCGTTTCAGAAACCAAGAAGAGGGCTGCTCTGAGTTGGATTATGAATACTTGATTTGTTTGCACAATTATTACCCTTTCTGTTGGGCTTTTTGGTCACAAAGGGTAGGTCTCTACTTGTGCAAACAACAGATTCACAGGTTGAATCTGTTGGTATATTTTTGTATACTAATGTTTGATGTGTATGCATTGGAGGGTTTTTGTTTTTCCCTCTGCATTAGCTAATTTCTTGCTGATTAAAAAAAATGGCTCTGTCACACAAGGAGCACAGGCGTCTAGAAGCCAGCTAGGCTCTCACCTCTGCCGTCCTCAGTACAACACTGAAGGACTGTGCAGCACGGTACAGCTCATCAGGCAAGATCCCAAAGTGAAGCCCTTTAAACTGGAGTCTATGGGACGTGGCCGGCCGCTCACGGCCACCCTCCCAGGAGCAGAGAGCACCCAAGGGTGCCCCAGGAGGCGACACTGTCCCTGCCCCCGACCAGCCTTGGTTCCTAGGTCCTGTGCTGCCCCGCGCGGCCAGCACCGCCGGCGCCCAACAGCTTCACTGCCCCGCGAGCCCCCTGCGGTGCGCCGCGGGCCTGGGACCCCGCGGGAGGGCTCATCCCGCCGGCCGCGCCGCGCCGTGCCGAGCCGCGCCGTGCCGCGCCGTGCCGAGCCGCCACCCCCGCCCGGCCGCTTCCCCGCGCCGGGCACGTGCGGGGGACGGGCCGCGGGGCGGTGCCCGCCAGCAGCACCCGGCGGGGGCGGCGCCGCGCCGGGCACGCTGTGCGGGGCAGTGCTGAGCCCGAACCGAGCCCAG
The DNA here is from genome assembly GCA_032353885.1 of Nothura maculosa. NCBI lineage: Eukaryota > Metazoa > Chordata > Aves > Tinamiformes > Tinamidae > Nothura > Nothura maculosa. Next base: position 395,945 of record JAUBOD010000276.1, on the reverse strand, counting down.
CGGAGCCGGGCACGCTGTGCGGGGCAGTGCTGAGCCGGACCGAGCCGGGCACGCTGTCCCGAGCCGAAGGGAGCGGAGCCGGGCAGCCGTGCCGAGCGGAGCCGAGGCGGCGGGCGCCCCGACGGCGGCGGGCTGCGCGCAGCATGTGAGCTGCGGCCGCAGGGCGCGGAGGGAAGGACGGCGGCGCCGAGCTGCAGCATGGGGCTCGTCCTGCTCCTGGGGCTGCTCCTCTCCCGAGCCGGTAACGCGCGGCGTGCGGGCAAGGCCGGGCCGGGATGGGCGGGATGGGCGCTCCCGTCGGGGCCAAGCTGGCGGCTCCCTGCTCCAGGGGCTCGGTGGTCGCGCCGAGTTGGCAGCTCCTGCGGGATCGCGGCTTCCCATGGCTGCTTGGAGCTGGCAGCGTGTCCCGGGTGGGAGACGCTGCCCCCCAGCTCCGGCCATGGCCACCCCGGGGCGCGGGCAGCAGTGTGGGAGGCGGTTTTTCCAAACAGGGAACACAAACTGTCCCTCTGACCCAAAACACGAGTTGCAAAGATGGATGTGACCAAAGTGAAGTGATGCCCAGGGTGGAGAAAATGCTTTTCCTCTGGCCAAGAGCTCTTCTACCTCCTGGAGGAGATACTAGACTTTTCTGAGCACGTTCTTATCCTACTTCTCTCATTGATGACTCTGCTGAGAGCTCGTGTTTTGCTACCCCCTCCCATGCAGACCTTGGGCTTCTGCAATGTTTCAGGCTAGTTTTCTGTGCTGAGGCTTGTTCTGCAAAGACCGATTCAAGGCGCTCCTGCAAAGAGGCAGCTGTGCATTTAAGCCATTTGTCCTGCCCTAGCACCTACTCTTGCCAAGTCCCAAGGGGTTAGAAACAACTCCTCATTTCATCTTTCTTACAGTCTGTGTAGCTCGTGTGACCAGAACACACTGGTCTCCTTTCCTAGGCTAGGAAACTGCTCTAAAGTGCCCATAGACCCTGGCTACAGGATGGCTTTGCTTTACCAGTCAAAGCTGCAGTTGCTGCTGCTACAACTGCAAAATGGACTGTTGCAACTGAGATCTCTGTAGCACTTACCACCATGTGATCACCATAGATTTCCCAAAATTCTTATTTCCAAATACTGATGCTTCTTAGTTAATCTGTATTTAATAAAGGAAACATCTCCCCTCTGCAGTTGTCCTCTCTTGCAATAAATAGGACAAGAAGTAAAATGAGAAATAAACATGTATGTGTTATCTATCCCTTTGTCCCAAGGTGTAAATAATCATGGATAGTGCATATATTATTAGCTTTTTTCCCTCTGTATTTTAATTACAGAAGGTCTGCTATATACACTTTAATGCTTTCTGAGGCCCAGACTGTAGAACATTAATTCCTTTATGAAATTATGTGGAGTTTTAAATATTACATATTTTTAATAATGAAATAAAGTGTCACATATTAGGATTTAAGTGAATGCATAAGTATTTGAAGGTGAAGTTCCTAGAGGAGAGTTACTCTAAATTTTTCTGCTTTGAGGTTTTCCATAGCTTTACTCAAAGGACCTGTTAAGAGGCCTGTGGTAAAAATACAGTCTATCCACTAACACTCAGATCAGATCTAGTCTGGCAATTACCATAACACTTCAAGGTTTCTAAAATGTCATTTCAAGCTCAGGTACTTGTTAAGCAGAATTCTTAAGGCTTGGAAAGTATGTCCTAATCTTTTATAAACTTACTACTGAGTTGCTGTAGGTCACAGTTGGAGATAGGACGTTGCTAGAGATGGTACAATGATCTTGCCTGCTGAGGTTAGAATTCCAACCTATGGGAAATAATAGACCAATTAGTGTTGGGAATTTGCATTGTTTGCAACCTCGCAGGATGTAATCACACTCAGTAGGGTTATTAAGATAGTGCCTAGGAGTAATGACTAACCAAAACCCATGCTGCTGGGTACAAAACATTTCTGGTGAGAGATATTTTTTTCCAGAGCACTTATAAAGTCATACAGTCTCTACATCACACCCAGATTAACACAAAGTAGAATCAGTTGTTCTAAAAACCCAGAAATATGTACAAGGGTAAGGAAGACACCTAGATAACACTACTGGGCTGCAGGAAAAGTAGAAGCTTTGAGCAGCAGACTAGCATGGAATGGTGTGGGCCACTGCTTACAGCCAATCAGCTATTGAAACCAGCAACAGAGAATAAAGCAAGAAAACAAAATAGCTAATGAAGATGGTCTACCAGATAATATAAGCTACATCAAGATTTTTTTTCTAACCGTTAGAGTAGACAGATTGAAAAAGTAGTACTGCACCTGCTGAATAAGGAAAAGATAGGCAAGAAGATATATCCAAAGAACATCCAAAGTAGATGTTAGGTTCAGAGCAGTCATTTCCTAAAACAAGCTAAGCAATATTGTCCTTAAGGGAAGCATCCTATCCTGCATGTAATTTCTATTACCAAGCATCATACTCGTATTGTAACAGATTGATATGCTACAAAAATGAAGAAATAATATAGTTAATTCACCTGCCGCTGACTTTTGCCAGAGATGAAATAATATCAGAGCCCCCTTCTCTCCCACCTCTAAATATTATTATTAGAAGAGAACAGAGTCCATGTAATAAAGAACAAACAAAACCCAATCAACTAACCAACAACAGTAAAAAACAGAAAAGGAGACAAGTTTTAAAGATTACATTGTTATTTTGGGATTATTTAACACCATAAGGAAGAAGTACATTATACACTTTCTATTCTAAAAAAAGGGAGAAATGAGTGTGTGCATATATATAGGTGTGTGTGTGTGTGTGTGTGTGTAATATGCGTATGCATGCTACAAAATACATATGGACACACTGAGTTCAGAAGGGACCATGGGATGAAGGCAGGCAAACCAAGCACACATCCCGGCATTGTTGGCAGGTATTTCCAGGACTGAGTTCTACATACTGTAGATTGATCATGTATTGACATTTCTTTGATATGAAAGTACTTGCATCTCATACTAAAGACTTCTTCTATTATGCAGCTAATGCATATTGTTATTGCTAAGCTTCAAGGTGGCTGTTCCACCCGCTCCCCTGGACAGGGGCCGCAGCCCCGGCTCGTAGCACACAGTGTATGGTATTCATGCTTGCTCCTTTCCCTGGGGCTGTATGTGACCCAGCCCTCAACAACGCCGACGTTCCCATAAGGATTTAATGCTCTGGGCAAATACGGAGCGTTCATGACTCTGCCCAGGTTAAAAGTTACAGCTGATAATATTTTATATATATTTTTCTTCCTTTGGTCGTTTCTTCCTCCTTTTGTGCGTTAATACTCACCTTTTTGTTTCTGAAGAATTAGAGTGTTTGTTCCCTACTAGCCTGTACAAGGACCCCAGTGACTCTGCCTTTTGAGGGAGGGTGTGCTGCATAAAAGATTCCAACAGCACCAAGGTTCTCGCGTTCATCCATTCACCACAGCTGAACTCCTAACACCCCGTTCCTTTCCCTCTTTGCCCAGGAGACCTCCTGGCCCTGCTAAGGAGTGACTGCATAGCAGCAGAGCAGCTCTGCCTCTCGGACTCCACCTGCAACAGCACCTACAGGACCCTGGAAAGCTGTGTCCTTGCTAGGACTCGCTTCCTTCCACTGGATCACCAAAGCAGGGACAGATGTCTGCATGCAGAGCTTGTCCTCGGAAACAGCTCTTTACTGCACTGCAAGTGTCACCGGCGCATGAGGAGACAGGAGCACTGCTTGCGCATTTTCTGGACCGTTCACTCCAGCATGACAGATGGTGAGATGATTATAAATGTATAGGTGTTAGTAAGCCTCCTCACCTGAAAACAGCTGTCAGAGGCCACTTCCTAACACTGCAGGTATCACTTAGGAGCCACGTTTCCTAGTGAGGAGTTGTTGCTCTGTTTGATAAGAACAGAAAAACGATCTGGTCTGGGACTGACCCTTGAAATATACCAGGAATCCTAATAAACAAAGATAGCTACTTAACAGACTTAAATTGAGTGCTGAGGGCAGATTCCTGTGAAAATCACCCGAGTATCTCCTTTCCATCCCTGGAAATGGACGTGAGTCGATAAAACACCATGAAATGGCACCGTAAGGCTGCTGCGTTTCTCCAGCTTCGCCAGGGTGCTTCCACCTATGGGAGCACATAGGCTGCTAATGCTGGGCAGCACTGAGCCACAGCACGCAAACCAGCTGCAGCCACAGGAACGCCAGTGGTAACGGGTTATGCTCCTGCCGCGCAATAGCACTCTACCCTCCAACAGAACCGTGCTTGGCGGCTAGCTTTCAGCAAGGCAGAGCCTCCCTGAGCTCCAGCCTGAGGAAACAGCCAAGCACAAATAACAAAGTCAATCAAAAGCATATGCTGGCCACAGAACATTTCTCCTACTGCATAAAACATTTTGCATCTTGCCTAGGTTATTTCAATCTGGAGACCTCCCCATATGAGAGTCCAGCAAATGAAGAACACTGGAAGACAGATTACAATAAACTGGCAGCTCTGGTATCAGGTAGGGGTTCTAAGAGGCTACATGATATAATGCTGCCCTTTATTAACTTTTCAGGGGTTGAAATTTCTAAGAAAGAAACATGTTTTGGGCAATGAGTTTAACACCTTTAATCAGAAGCATGCTTTCTTTGGGTACCTGCTTACATATGGCCCCTACCTTGAACCCTTAACCCTGCCCTTGTAAATACTGCCACAGTCCCAGCCTCCATGAAACAGGGAATAACTCACAGTGATGCATTCTCTGAAAGAAACATCATAACATCACCAGTAAAAATGGTTCATTGCTCTGGGATTTCTTTTGTCTTTGTAGGCTCGCAGTTAACAGCAGATGCAACAAATCCGTGCCTGAAAGCAACTCACGTTTGTAATCTGAGCAAAAAATGTGTTCGTCTGCGCACAGATTATGCCTCTATCTGCACTAAGGGAGCAGGAAGTGAGGACATGTGTGATCGTCGCAAATGCCACAGAGCGCTTAGAAATTTCTTTGAGAAAGTCCCTGAGGATTTCACCAAAAGAATCCTATTCTGTCCATGTCAAGATGAACGCTGTGGGGAACGACGCCGGAAAACTATCGTACCTGACTGTTCCTTCCAGTATAACACTAAACCCAACTGCCTTTGGCTTTTGGACTCGTGTTTGGAAGACCACATCTGCAAGTAGGTCTGGCAGCACAGGACATTAGCCAAGAGAAGAGAACAACATAGACACTGATCATTTTATTTTCCTTCCTACAGATCCCGACTGGCTGATTTCCAGCAAAACTGCCAACCTACGGACATGTCCCCAGATGGCTGCTCTCAGCACAACCATGCTGCATGCCTGCAGGCCTACGTGGGCATGATTGGTAAGTGATACTCACAGGATAATTAGGGTGGATGCTTAGAGGTAGTAAGCTTGCAGGCACACCCCTCATGTTGTGGGAGACTGTCTTGCTCTGCTGCAGGTCATAACACTCAGTGTACCAGCGAATGTGCCCTATCCTGATGCTAGTGCTCCAACTTATTTGTAATGTAAATGGAGTCCATGAACTTCATGAGACTTGTCACTCTGCTTAGTCCCATCCTCTGCTATCACAGCAGCAGCACTTGCCCAAGATTCTTGCACTCCTGTATGCAGCAGCTGGTACAAAGTGCCGGGGGGGGGTCAGTGTTTGACCCCCAGTGCGTCTTCGCTATATGAACAAAACATCCCTGCAGCAGAAACTACATTACAAAGCTTTGCCATCACAGCAGAATCCAGTAGAATCCTTGTTGAACCTGACGTTGCGTTGTTGTTGAACGGTTAAAGGTTTGTGGCTAGCTTCTCAGAGCCACCAAGAACAATGTGCATAGAGATAGCTGCCAGCTGTTAAATGGAAGGTTGTCTCGATCCAGACATTCACTGCCAATCTGCTAATACTCCTTGTGAGTGACTTCTTGGGGGTCTGTACTACATGCATTTTGTTAAAAGGGGAGTTGTAGAGAGCGGGAACAGCTCAGCATCTAGGTAATACCTTTTGATTTTCTAGATCTCTCTGCCTTTCTCATGATAAAAGAACTCTGGCTAAATGGCATAGTACAGCTGTGCAGCATTTCTCTGGCAAAAGGCTTTAGATAACATGTATATGTATGCGTCTGGACTAATAGCAACCAGATAAGCAGACTAATCGTAATTCTTTCATTTGGTTGAAGTAAAACCTGATGCCACTTTCTGTGGGTTTGGGACAGGCACACCTATGACACCCAACTATGTCAGTAACTTCAGTGTGGAGGTCTCCCTGTGGTGCACGTGTGAGAGCAGCGGCAACCAGAAGGAGAAGTGCGATCAGATACTCAGCATGTTTGAAAGTAATAAATGCCTTGGTGAGTTTCACAGAACTGACAGCTCAGCACTGAAAAGTTCAAATCCTGTTGATTTAAGAATCCTACATGGTACTTCTAGATGTAGTTTTCTGTTCCTCTTAACTGTTTCCATGATGTCCTGCCCAGTCTGTGATCATCCTGGATTTGCTCTCAGAGGTATTTCTGTTATCTTTTACCAAAACATCTGTTCATCTCAAGCATTTGTTCCTGAAGCTCTTTCCATGCAACACGCAAATGAAGGTGTTGCGAGAAATATCAACATCAGTAGAGGTTCAGATATGCTGCATCTATAGGTTGCTGAGTCACAACATCAAGGCAGCAAGATTTTAAGAGGTGCCTTTTTAATTTTTTTCTCCTTTCCTATGCTTGATTTTGACCCTCACTTACTAGGACAAGACATGTAACTCCTGACACAGCCCCTGTGTTTAAATTCAGCATTATAGCAGTGCATCCCTAATCCTGTTACATAAAACTGTGCAATCCTAAGTCTACGTTTCTTTTATCTCCCTAGCATTTTAGCAAAATACTTAAATAAGATTTAAATATTTTATGTTCATAAAAGCTTCCAGAGTACATCAAAAAAAGAAACCATCATCATGAAGTAAATAATTAATATTTAAATATTTTTATTACTTCATAGAAAAGCCTTACATCCAGCCCCACAGATATACCTACAGCATACACAGCTCACCTGAGATATTACATATCTGCTCCTCAGGAAACAGTCAGCTGACAATGTTCCACAGGGACCCCAATGTCCTCAAGTGCAGTGTAAGTCTGATTCACAGTCTCCTCTGGTTCCCCCAAGCAAACCCACAAAGTCACAGGCCACTCACTGAGCGTTCTCTGTATCAAAAGACACATACAGACTGACCACATTTCCTGATATAGTTCCCTTAAACGTGTGCATGCTAGACTCCGAGGTGCGTGCAAGAAAAACATGTAAGACTCTTGCTTTACTTTTGTTTGTAGAAAATGCAATTTGGTCTCAAATGCACCTGAAGCAGGCAGCTCTGGAAAGACAGGAAGAATTGTTTTATTCATCTTCCCTAAGCTTCCAAGGTGACAGCGCCAGCACATCTCTTGCTTCAGAAATGTCCCAGGTATGCATTGCTTTGTTGCCTGCACAACACACTGGATAAAGGTGCCTAGACAGAGTATCTGCAAAAAAACAGCATCTGGAAACATGTCACTTTAGACCTCCAAGGGAGGGAGCATGAGTATGCAGAACCTTGGGCCACCTCAGCTTAAGCTATTCTTTCCACAGGCAAACAAAAGTGCAGGCCACGCGGCCTGGCCCCAGAAGCATCCTGTGGTTTCAAGCCAGTGCTCAAACTGGAGGCTTTGGAGCCAGAGGACTGAGTACCAGTGGGTCTAACTGGGATTCATTCTTACTTTACGTTTCCTAGGTGGCTGAAGTGAAGACGCAACGAGACATCTCCAAACACAGCAGTATGCCTCTGGCTTCCTCTGTATATTCTGGAGCTCCTGTTTCCTGGCCATCTCTGGCTTTGTTCCTGACCTTGCTGCTCAACCCACCTTAACTTGACACAACTGGCATTTCTTGTCCCCATGTTATTATTCTTGCCCCTTGCCCAGGCATCTCCTTGTTAATTGATTCTTGGCAAACAGACAGCTTCCAGAAAGAGGCATAGAACAGCTTTCATCCAGAACCACAGTCACTGAAAACTTCCTCCTAGCTATTCCTCACTTTCCCCCTGCTGTGTTTGTATTCAGGGCTGCTGCCCGCTGGCACTTCTGCCATGTTAGCATGCTGAGGAACAATCAGCCAGGCTAATTTCCAAGGCAGTATTTAAAAACAGAAGTCTGATTCCCCCCATGAACTTACACAGAATTTGCTTACTGACTGCAGTTAAAAACTGATACAGTTAGTCCTACTACCCAAACTTCTGGAGTTCTTCCTTGGTCAGACAGCACAGCAGAAAACTTTGCCTAAAAAACCTGAAAGTCTTCACATTCCAGGATGGGCTGTCACTGTGAACACAACCAAAGTTCCTGTTGAACACCAGTTCTGTATTATATTTAATTCCCGTTTCAAAATTTTAAATCCTTTTTTCTTTTTAGCATATGAAAAATATCATCCCAGATCAAGGATACTGTGCTCCAGTTTAACTTTTTGCTGTCTGTTTTGCCCTTGCAGTGGTAGCCACTGCCATGGCTACCAAGAGATGTGGGATGGCTTTCCATACTCAAATTCAGTGAAATTAGCCAGCTAATTTCCAGCTAACCCTGACCTTTTGTCTGGCCTAAGAGTGTGCCTTTTTAGAAATGTTTTCAGTATATAGGCTCACTGAAGCTGTATGCACCACATCCCCCTGAGATGTTCAGTGCAAAGACCTCAGCGCTGGACTTGCCTTGTGTCTCCCCATGTTCAGCTATCACTGCCCCACTGCCCAGTAACCTCCTCTGCTGCCAGGTTCCATTTCAGGACCTGTTTATTCTGAGTGTGAAAGTGTGCACTGTGTAACTGCTCCTTTTTGTTGTTGTTGTTGCATTGGCCTGTTAAAATGTGGTGTTAAAGTGAATATTGATTTCTGAGCGTAGGTTAATAGTCTACAATCAATTGAAAGAGCTGCCTCATCAGTCAGCTTATGCTTTCAGGAGAGTGAAGAATTCAGGTCCAGGCAACCCCACAGAGTTTCTCTTGCATATCCCATGAGATGCAACAAATCTGAATAATATGCACAGCTGAGCAATATTACAATCCTTAACAGATGCAGAGCAAGTGGGTATCTCTTCAGTCAGCTTAATCTGTGCCCAGAAAGACACCAACCAGATAACATGCTGTGATTCCCACTCAGATACCTTTTGACTAGAGCTTTTCCCACTCCTGCATGCATAGGAACCACTGTCCTTCTGCAGTGATATTTCAGTTTCAAATTCCAGCCTTCTCTTCCTGGACAGCTAGAGCAGGAAAATCACTGCATGGAGCAGAACCACCTCTTCTGTCTGGCAGAGAATTAACAACTTTCCAGGCAAAGGAAACAAGGTCCTCTTAATTCAAAGAAATATTAATGTTTCCCGTTACCTACTGAGATGTGGCTATCTGGATCAAGAGAAAGCGCTTGTTACCTCTCTTTAATGAAAGCAAAGTTCATCTTACAGGAGGACTTTGAGATCTACATTTGGCCATCCTCCCCATGGCAAAACTAGAAATCTTTGTCAAATTTCTTGATTGTAATGTAGCAAGCTCTGCCATCTTCAGAGCTTACAGGAGAGTGACAGGAAAGGAATTTTTTCTTCCGCATATCCCATGCACCAGTGAGGACATGTGCAAGAATGACAGCATAGCTTTCCGTGTGCAATCTGTACTTGCACCAGGTTTGGCATTCATCTCCCAGCCATCTGCCCTGAACTTTCCTTTTTTTCCCCTATGTTCCTCCACCAGTGCTCTCACACAGGTTGATTTGGGAAAAGTATTTGTATTGTATTTATTATACACAAAATGCTAACAACAAAATTTTGCCATATCAGCTTGTGTGAAGTGTGGCCTCTTAATCCTTGTAACAGGATGATGAATTGCAATTGCAACTTCCTGTCATGTCCTGCAGTACAAAGGAAGATGCTTTACAGTTAAACATATCCTGCTATTGACAGAAATAAAGGCAAAACACAATATTTCAGATTTTTATCCAAATGTACTATACGATTTTCCATGTAGATATGCACCTTTATAAACACAGTTGGTTATGATTGTTCCATCAATAACTGCAAACTGTTATTCTGTGCACTCACAGATGCTCACACTAATTTGTACAAATCCTTCTTCACTTAGGCTTTTGTAACACCTGAGCTTCAAATATCACAGTTCAGCCACACAGCATACATGCATGCACAAGGGTAACTACAAAAATTGTCTTGCAATATCAGTATAATTCTGTCAACATCACAAATGATGAACGACTGGCAGACTTGCCCAAAGCCATCCAGAATAGCTCTTTCTATCTCTATTATAGTGGAATTTAAAAGAGGAAAAAACAAACAAAAAACACTCAGCTTCAGTGCTCCCCAGAAACTGGAATGCAACATCCTGTAGAGTACCTTTGTCTAAATACAAAAACAAAATAAATTCTGAATCCTGACACTCTTAAATCTCCTAGCAAGCACTCAGAAAGGAGGAAATCTTTTCATTGTTATTTGTAAGTTATATATGTAAGTTATTTTTAAGAGTGTAAAATGCTGCCAAATCTCACTTAATAAAACTTATCTTGCAACTCTTGAAGTCTCCTGTCATTGTTTGCATTGAGTGAAAGCTATTCTCCTATCAAAGGCCTTATGAGAATGGAATCTAAGGAACAGAATTAGACAGGTACTCTTACATGCCAGTCTCGGAACAACAACTTGCACAGACATCACTCACTGTTGGGGACTTAAAGCTATGATGGATTTCTGTGTTTGAAGTTCCTTATTATGGTCTAATGCAGCCTTTGTGAAGGGCATTCAGATAGTTCTTCTGCAGCAGTAAGTTTCAAAATCACCATATTATACTTTCCTTGCTTGACAGGTGGGAGAATCAATCTATTTCTTGCCCGCAGTCAGAAGTAAGCTGATGCCAGAGGCAAGCTGAAAATAATTTGGAAGCTCAGGATTATGGTACCTCTTCTTCCTTAAAATCATTCCCTCTTCCTCCAGGAATTGCATCAGTTTAAGTAAGGATCAAGTAACTACATTTTTTTCATTTTAAAAGCAGGCATACTATATCACAGTTATGGGAAAAAAAAACAAAAACCTAACCTTAGCTTCTGGTAATTCCCAGCTACAAATCCCTGCCCACTACTCCTCCCTGCCCACTACTCCTAAAAGTCCACATTAAAAAATAACTTCAGACTGATGGGGCAACACCACAAGTTCAGCCATAAAGAATGAAGCTATCTTTTCAATACCCCATACAAATTACAAGTCACCATATTTCCTAAAACAGAAGCCGATTTTACAGAATATCACGTGAGGGAAAACTCAAGAGTAATTGCCAAAAAGTCTGTGCAGCAGCTAAAGCTTTTGGGCATGGCAGCAGAGATGCACAGAACCCTCCCGCACTGCTGTGGAATCACAACCACCTGCTATTCTGCAGTGGTTTCTTGCATCAAAACAGATCAGCAGCCAATCACTCCTACCTCAGGGATTTTGTGGCTGAGCCCTTTTCAAGATGAGGGAGGTTCTGTTGAGCTTGAGCCTGGTCTCTAATGGAAGTTCTTATAGGTGATTAGCTCTCCTCCAGGAAGTGAGTGGCTGTTTGGGTTTCTTGCAAAACCAGGGTTAGCAGAGGTCATTGGGATACAGCACTTTCTCCAAGTGCCTTCATGAAAATAGCCCCACATCCTTTCCATTTACAGCTGATCATCTCCATTATCCACAGGCTATGAGGAGATGATCAGCAATTGTTAAGTGCTTGAATCAGACTAATAGCTCACTGCTAATTCCCCCAGTAATATGAATCCAAATTCCTGGTAAACAAACTGACTGCTTTTCACACATAGGGATGGATGCCAAGGGTCTAATATTAGAGCTCTGCAGCTCAGGCTTTTAGAGCAATCCTATCCACTGAAAGATGTTTAATGACATTATATGAGGTACTAAATAATTAGAAAATGATGGCCCGCTTGGAATCAATGAGTTACTGCCTAATTAAGATGAAAAAAAAGAGGCTCTACTCAGTTTTAAACAAGTTTATGCTAAAATGGCAAACCTGATAAGTGGTGCAGATAACTAGGTCTTTACCTCTAGGCAACACAAGGCAACCACTAGCTAAATAATTCCTTATGTGATTCTTGGCTCTTCTTTCTGCTTACAGGAAAGCAGGTAGGACCAATCAAATGACATTTTCTCTTTACGCAAAATTCAAAATCTTACCCTAAGACAAAATCAGCTTCACCTATCGCTTCACCATGTGCTAAGACTCCCAAATCCATACTACATGCTTGAAGAGTAAGATATGGAGACTGGAACCTCTAGAAGCAATTTTGTAGAAGAATTAACTACTGAGTTTGGGAATAGGGATGGATATTTGAGTTAACTCTGTATGTAGATAAAAAACTGGGGAATATTCTACTGATTATCTGTCTTTATTAAAATTAACTAGTAATAAATTAGTTTTCAGAAGAATTATATACCTCAGCAGCAACTGCTGATCCAACTGAAGAGCAAAATTACAGAAAAGCACTGGACACCAAGAGCTGGCGCAATTGAAACTCCTTCTCAAAAAAAAAAAGCAATCTATACAACTATACAACACATGCACATATATTCTGTTGTACGTCTTATCCTCTTAGAACTGCTGTAGGAGACTCCAGTTTTCTTTCTCCTGCAAGAACCACTCAGGATTGCCCACTGTGCCAGGGGATGTACATTCTCAGGCGGAACCAAATTAAAGACTTTGCTGTGGTCCAATCTTCCCCTTTCCAGCGTGCTGCTCAGATAGGGAAGGCAGGAGTGTGTTCTCTATAATGAGGATTCGTGTTTTAAATTATGTTCTTTCCTATTCCCAACCGTTCCTTTGCTCAAGTTTTTGGCATTGGTCAGGGGGAACATTTAATGGAAACATTTGGCATTGCAACACTTGTGGAGAGCCAGAATTATTATTTTTTGTTTTACATTTATCAAGAAAAAGCTGCAGGCTGTTTTATAGTGCTGGAACTGTTGTTGAAAATACATTTCCCTGGCATCCACAAGCAACTAATTTAAATTCCATTGAAATAAAAATGGTTATCCAGTTATTGAGAGACACAGAAATCATAACACATTTACTCTCAGAAAAGAAGTATTATAAGATAAATAGGATGTTTGAGGTTGTGATAGCAAGTGCATGGATATGGCGACACAAGAGAGACTTTGTAAGCTTGTCATTAAACGGAGTGGAAATGTTTTGCAAAACTATTTTCATCATATATCCTATTTTATTTGTTTTGGTTTTGTTCTTATAACACCTGACATTCAAATGGAATGATAAAACAGATTTTTTTTTTCTCATGATTTATATCAAAACATCTGGCACTCCACAGTAATAAATAAACAGAGCACAGTACAATGCACATTAAGGGCACTGTTACAGCCCAACTGACCTCAAATCTATATGCCAGTTTAGATTCCACTATCAGAAATTGCTTCCTCTTCAAAAAAAATTCAAGAAATCTCAAGAACTGTGGATCATCAGGTATCATGAATCCTTCCTTTTACAAAGGGCTAAGGAAAAAATGACTTCAAAATCCCTGGCACATGAGTCAGAACTATGACAAATATTTCCTCATAATGGAGCGTGTTAATATTCCATGCACCCTGGATAATTCTGTTCTCTTTGCAGCTATTAGTGTTGAAGTTTCTTATGTGCTTGTGGATTCATTTACAACATGCCTAAGAAGTATTTTTACTAAAGGAGGAGCAAAGCATGTTGAGTTTGTCATGCTCCACTCTCCTCCATTTCACTTCTTTACGCTAGTCTAACACTTAAATTATTTTCCTTTTATCAAAGTTTGCTCCTTATGAACTACTGTTACAGGTCACTGAGACCTTTTTCAAGAAACTGAAATTTTTTTAACCATCTACATACCATTACTTATGAAGTTTCCTAAACCAGCAGAGAAGCTTTTTAAAAACAATAATAAGTGAGGCCAATTTTGCTAAGTGCCAGTGGCTCTCAGAAGCTGGTTGTGTCAGTGGTCCCTAGGGTTCCATTATGTTTTCAGAGCAATAAAGCAGAAACCACTCAGTCTTTCTGCAGAAATATGAGATTCACAGCTATGTCTTCCAACCTCATCTCTGAATTTTCATTCTGTCTTCAGAAAAACATCCATTCCAAATCACAGGACATTTGTATTTTCTGTGAGAACTAGTAGAAACAGCTAAGGAGATTTTTCTTCTTTACTCCTCTCACATTTCTTTAAACTAGACTTCAAAATCTTTAATGTGTGAGTCTGGGTCCTTGACAATTACCTCACAACTGCTTGTTATTCTACATCCAACCTGGAACTGCAGTGGTATCGCACTAGATGCATATTTTCTGGTGCACTGAATATTTCAGGCTTAATATTCCTAAAGATCTGCAAATCAAAATGCAAATGCAAGATGTATGTCCGTTTGCATATAGGTGGGTTTTAAACACAGAAAATCCCTGATGAATAGCCAGGTTATGACGTGTCACAAAGAGATTTACTGGAAAGCTGGGAATATCATCTCACCTGCTTTATTATTCTTTCTATCTTGGACAAACAGATGGAGCTAAAATGTTAATACTAGAAGATCCAGATTGATCTCTCTTCTCAAGCATCACCAAATTACATATCCAGTGCAGTAAGTCAGGCAAGACAAAATGGTAAGGAAAGGGAAAAGATGATCGCTTGATTGATTTATTAGATCAATTACTATTCATTTGGTTAAAATTGGTCTCATCTCAGCTTACAGATTTCACGAAAATCCAACTATCATTAATGCTAACAGTACTCCTCCTGTATGCACCAGAGCTTGTATTTTAAGATTTAAAACTATGAGCTTTTCAGCTCTGAATGTGATTGCCTATGTTAAGGAGCGGAAGCTGGAATGCAATCTTTTTTTAGTGTATCTAAACCAGAACATTTTGTTACACACAGATCACATCAATCAGTATAGGACTAAAATAACACAGGAACCAACTTGATCCATAAGCAAGGGAACTAAAGAAGCCTGATTTCACTAATCTGTTTTCTTTGCACAGTACACAGACCACCAGAAGCCCAGGTCCCCAATATCCTCATCAGGCAAGAGATAGAACATGCTACAGCCAACGCTGGATTGTGTAGGTGCTGACTGTTAAGTGACTCCATCCTCAAACGCTGACTGAAAAAGCTGCTTTCTGACACACCGAAAAGTTACGTCAAACTTCTCTCTGAGGACAAATTTTGGTTTCTCCTGCTAACAGCTACTAGCTTCAGAAGTACATAGGAACACAGACATTTGGAAACAGTTACTAGCTGTCAAATTGACTGAACAGCAACCAAATGACGAAATCAATTTATTAGGAGACCATCAACTCCATAAATAATATAGAAAAATAGGTGGCTTGGATTTTCTTTAAAAATACAAAAAACAGCAACAAAAAAAAAACCTATAACACTTTGTGCACAGAGAAGAGAAAGCTTCGATTTTTTAATCTTCCAAAGGTGAAAACATAACAGTGTCCTAATTTAACATCTTTACTAAGGACGAACTCATAACTTTCTCCCAATGCAAACATGTGTAAACTCATACACAGAAACAGCACGCAGAACAAAAAAAAATCTGCTTCTCATGAACCTCTATAAACAAGTGAACTTTCATCTGTTAAGTGTTGCAGAAAGTGTCTCGCATTAAAATCAGATTCTATTTTTTCAGAAGCCAAAATTAAAAATTCTCATTCTTTTACCTGAAAAAGAAAAACAAAACAAAACCTTGAAAACTGTCAGAATCTGGGTTTGGTAATAAATCCTGTGCAGATTTACATTCAGCTTACTCCTTTCATCCTAACAAAGTTTTGAACCAAATATCCTTTACATCGGATGGTTGCTTGATGCCCCAAGACATACATAATAATAATCCATTTACCCTAAGGTGTTCATATCCTCCTCTGCCTTTCTTAGCAGTTTTTCTTTAGTCCAAGGAGCAAGAGGTGTACCGAGAAGGATTCAGTTGTCAACCAGCTCTGGCAAGGCTAGACAGCAACATGAATTCTAGACACATAGGCAGGAACGTGAGCAACAGAAAGACAAACTCTCTTACAAGTTATTTCAGAAAAATCAATCCTTTATGCAATGGCTTTTTTTTTCAGGGAAAAGCTAATCTGGACAAAATCTATCATAAAAGGAGAACATACCTCACAACAAAACCAAGTGGACAGATCCTAGCAAGGGAGCTCTTGTTGAGCCTAATGCAGATGTCAGTTAATTAGAGGAGAAGGTTATATCATTAGTAGTCAAATCGATATAAAATGAATTAAGAGCCTGGACAGCAAGCTCCCTTGTTTTCCAGTACAGCACCCGGGGCTGTATTTAGCTAAAATTCAATATGCATTAGTGGACAATCAGTGTAGTCTTGTATTGGGATGTCTTCTTGAAACACTTTAATTGGACTCTCTAGTGTTATCATTGCTAAACAAGATGTCAGATTAAGGTAGAAGGCCTCCCAGATGGGATTGGCAGTCCACAGTCTGGAGAAGGCACACATTTCTATTAAAGCCTTACTGCCTTTTTGATGCATATTAATGGTATTATTTTCACAGTTACCTTAAGCAAGAGTGATTGGAAAGCATCCTTAAATACAGGTGCACTATCCTGTGAAGCCCAGTCACCTCCATATCTCTACCTGCAGGTCTATTTCCTTTTGCAATTTCAGTCTCAGGCTTTGTTTTCAAGAATCTGCCAAGCTAGACTATAAAATTTTTCCTTAAATTTATAATCGCTGGAGAGATTATAAAAAAAAAAAACCCTTTAAATCAGCATGTCAATAACTGGAAAGTATCCAATCAAAACCACCTATAACTAGTTTAAAATTTAACACTGCAATATTTTATGAAGCAGCACAAGCACTATTGATGATGATAAATTAAAATGTTTTTCATTGAGAGTATTCCCTAAGTAAAACTGTAATACTGCCTGTCACCTAACCCGGACGTTATCTTTATCCTCAGCTTTTTTTCCACGTACAGCATAGCAATTACACTATAGACTTCCTGCTGTGTTGGGAAACTACAAAGACAAATCTTTCCTCTGGAAAAAAAAATACCTAATTTAAGATGAAAAACAAGTAGATCTATGAGAGGACAGTGATACGAGAAGAAATAGAATAATATTAAGTTGTGTAGGCCTGATTAGTATGAATGCTTCGACATTTCGTAAGGAACAGAAACATACCTTTCCTGTATCAAAAAACACCTCAGAACTGATAGAAATTTAAGTTTCATACCCAACAAGGTATGGGCAGCACTGTTACTAGTATTAACAGGCACTATAGTCTCACAAGAATGGTTACAATATCTATAAAGCATTAGGCAAGTCTAGTGTCAGTAATGCAGCAAATAGCAGTAATAAGGAATTTCCATTATTTCCATCCATATGGGTAAACCATGATAACATACAACATTATAGCAGAATGAGGAAGACACTATAAAAGATATTATACAGTACAAAAAATGGAAAAGTGCATGCAAGAAATATAAGGATACCCTAGAAATAGAGGTGCATTCAGAGCAGCAGCGCGTAAGTTCAGACAGAACAGATCCATCAGAGGCTATTGAACAGAACACACAAATCAACCTCCAGTCATCTCAGGAGATTCCTTCAGAGAGCAGGGAGCCCTGGCCAGTGGCACTTTCAGCAAAAGCAGCAGAGTAGCTCTAACAGAAAGGCTTCTACCACCCAGTTATAAAATTTCTTACGGAGGCAAAGATATGAAGACAGATCTTGTGTCCTATCTCACCTCCTTCCGTCCACAACACCAGACAACAGCAGGACAGCTCAGGGAGCAGAAAAGTGCTTTGGTTGCAACAGGTCTAAATACAGGATTTCACCAGGCTAGTTCACTTGCACACTACCATCCAATCTGTTTCCCACCTTGAATTTTTCTTTCTGAATCAAAGTTTCTTTGTTCCATTCTGCGTACCTTGAGCACCTCAAGTATCAGAAAAGAAATGGATGCTTGCCAACAAATGTAAAGGACATAAGAAAAAAATTAAGTGAAGAGGACATTCATGCACTGCACAAAGGCACTTTATTATGGTGTAAACTGGAAAGTATTGCTCAATTAACCCTCAGCTAGTACTGTCCTTAAAAATGTGAAGGCCCTGCAAAAAAATACATGGCAAAGATCGGTTTTCCTTTATGCAATTTCTGGAGAGTGCAAGATGCAGAATTCCCCCAAGAGAGTAAGTATGCTGCACTAAGTCTCAAGCATCACGGTTACCCAAGTCCTCTCCATTATAGAGGGATAGATGGAGAAGGAAAGAAGGAAAGCAGGAAGAAAGAAGGAAAGAAAGGAAAGAAAGAAGACAAGTTTACCTGAAGAAAAGTAACAACATTTTAACAGCTGCAGGCTTTAACACTGCAGACTATATTAAGGAAGTGCCATGCCTATCAAGAGTTGGCTGACACCCACAAAACAGACATTGACAGAAGGAATCAGATCATATGCTCCATCTCCACTACTGACTTATTGTATTATTTGTCAAATGTACTCTTTAAACAACAGTATCCAAAACTCTTCACACATGCTGCCAGAATTTGTTGCTTTTGGATGCATAGTGCAAGAATTAACTTAGCATAAGAAAAATTCTGAAGGTTATATCAATGAAATCCATGTAGCTTTCAAAAATGCTATATAGTACTTTCATATTGTGACCTGGAAAACATGAGGCCATTATTTCCCCCCAGCAATAACTCATCTAAGCTATGCAGTACTTTCTGTAATGGAAAAGCTACACACTGTATCTTCCACTACCCATTACCTTCCAGCTTAATTAAATGTTCCTTGGATAAATCTTGTGTTTACATTCTTCTGACATGCTACCAGTGCCGACTGCTCCATTTATTAACTGACTGGATTCAGTCCAATCATTTCTGCTTATTCTGCCTGTCACTCACAGAAGACTCAGACTCTTGGAAGCACTGCTCATTGGTCCTTGATTGTTAGTTATTAATTGAATATGTCTGTAGAAATGAATTATTTAGATGAGCTAGGTACCAACAGAGCTCTTTCAGCCTGCTTATCTAGAGCAGCCAAGAGGTTGAGGAAGGACAGTTCCTTGAACTTGAACCACTAGAAAAATTTTAAGTTACATAAACAAGAACAAATGCATCTGATCTGCTCTCAATATTCAATTAGAGTCAGAAAGCATTGATTGAGGGAATATAAAAAGCCTCCTCTTTGCCTTTGAATATAGGCTCTTGCTACCTATCTAACATGACAAGATAACAGCAATATGGCAAGACCACCTCAGACAAATCAGAACAATGTTAAGACTGGACCATCCTTCACATGATTGCTACGTATTTCTAGTGCACTGAAATACCATGACGATTTAAGCTAATCTGTTTTATTTTCAATGATAACAGATGAGAAGAGAATAATATAGAGTTACCCTTCAGCAGATGAAGGGATAACTCCAGAAGAGAGGCAGTAATTGTTTAAATCACTATGAGCTTAATCACTAATAGTCACGTGATCACACCCAACTATGCAACAAGGCAAGAGAAATCATCAAGTGACGCATCAAGTTTTTTCAGAACTTATCAGCATCTAATAAAGAAGAAT
Source organism: Nothura maculosa (assembly GCA_032353885.1). Taxonomy (NCBI): domain Eukaryota; kingdom Metazoa; phylum Chordata; class Aves; order Tinamiformes; family Tinamidae; genus Nothura; species Nothura maculosa. The sequence continues at coordinate 376,335 of JAUBOD010000276.1, read as the reverse complement.
GATAATATGCAGTAAGCTATACACCACTAGTGGTAGACCTATATGGTGAGATATTTATCTTCTCAGCATGAAGACTATTGCTAGGAATTTCTGTATGGTAATGATTTATTTTACTATGTACTCCATAATGATTTGGAGTCCTCCTAACACTGAATAAGGGAAAAATAAAGTCCATCCACTTCCATTAAAATCATTCCTACAAATTTGAAATTCCCCTATGCTGTATTTCACGTTTGTTAACATAGTAGAGTCTGTAGGGTCTTAATACTTCTTGCTATTAAAAGGGAAGAGAACAAGCATATGCTGTATATGTATTTAAAAACAAAGACCTGGGCATCTAGATGAATGTCATGTATGCCTGTGAGAAACGGTTTAAAAACTTGTTAAAACTATTAAAACAACTATTTCTATGGCTTTAGCTAGTATTCAGCATATGAATGTTGGGGCTAAAGCACCAGCTAAATAGAAGGCTCATAATATAGCAATTTCTGTCAATTATTGCAAAATTTGTTGAAAATAAAAGTTTCATAAAAGTCACTACTGAGCTTCTTATACTTTCTAATGCAGCAAAATGTGGCCAGCACTAGACAATTTAGTTGTACTAAATTCTATTTCAGAACAGCATCACCCTTGATTAGGGAAGACATAGCCAATTACATGCAGAACATGGTTAGCAATATTTAACTTCATTTTCCTCAGGATATCTTATATGATATAATACACTGTTACATTAAGGAAATAAATTTTACATTTATATCAGATACAGTGACAGCAGAAACCATTTGCAGCAATTAATGTGGTAGAAGTCTACGTATGTGCTACTTTATCTTTGATTTGAATCAGTATAAGTCACCTAAAGGGACAGGAATGTTAATATAATTAGCTCAAGTAAAAACAAAACGAACAATAAAACCCCTGTAATCCAGAGTTGTTGTTTACTTGCGTATTCACAACATCCCCAGAAACTCACCACTCCAGCAAGGCTCACGAACCCTTGCATTTCAAAGAACTGGGGAAACTGAGGCAGGAATGAGCCAAACCCTGTTTGGTTCATGTGTTCCTGCTCAACATCCGAGCCTTGCAAAAGATGGTACTTGCTTCAGACTACAAGGACTTCTTGATCCCCAAAATGTCAGAGACTACCAAAATGCCAGATAATGACATCTCAGAGTGTTTTCCTTGGCACTTTTCCTAACCAATATCACTTATATGTAGTAATGTACAATATGCACATACACAAGAGAAAAGGCCACATTGGAAGGGTTATACTTCTGACTGCTAGAAGCTGATTTTTCTAAAAGTATACCAAGACCATACTGTACACAATAAGCCGATTTTTCTAAAAGTAGTAACAAGACCATACTGTACACAATATGCTTGCTAGAGAAATTTGTGCAGACTTTTTTGAACCCATATCATCTGCTTATGAGTAGCAAGATATCTTGCTTTTTGGGTTTTTTTGGGTTTTTTTTTTTTTTTATCTCATCATAAGACATGACAGTTTGAAGAAGAATTTTATTATTGAAGCATTCTCTGAACTGTTGTACACACAAGAGGCTCAATATTACACTTGAGCTATGCTTAGAAGTTACAGCTGAAGCGGTCGCCAACTCTGCCTCCTTGCGGAACATGTACAACCCATTCTGCTTCCATGGCATTGCCTAAGGACTATTGGCCTTTTACAGAACTACGTGTGTGTGGGGAGGAATCACCCAACCTCACAACACCAGAGGCCTCTGCCAAAGAGTCTCCCAGGCTACCCTTACTTTTCAAGTTTCTTCTTGTCACCTACGTCTTATCCCATCTTATCCCATTCCTCCTCTCCTCCTGCCAGGGTAAGAACAATATGCAACTCAAAAGTCCAACTTTGCAAAGTCCCCATTTACTTAGCTGGACTTTGGCTTATTCTAACTACTTTAATAACTCAAAGTAGATGAGGAGGTTTATTCTATCTTCTTGCCTGGACATCACAATCAAACCCATGCTTTTGAGCACTGATGATGCTCAGCATCATCAAGTTGTTTGTAGTTGCCAAGACTAGCTACTCTTAATACAACTTCTACAAGAGTACCTAAAACACTAACACTTTCAGCATCTTCAAAACCACAGATTCCTTAAAGAAATATTCATCTTTATTATTTCATTTTTGTTTTCAAAAACATACAATCCTGCTTTTTCTGAAGGCCTTGAGGGCTTTACTTACCTCAAGGAAACACTCCCATGAGGAAGACGTTCACAACAGATTCTAGTGCTGGAGAGGACAACTTTGTTTTATCTAAACGTACTATCTAAAATGTTTATTTAAAGATTTTTATTATTGTTGTTATTGATAAAGAATGTAGAAAACATCAGAATATTAGAAAACTAGGCTTAAAAGAGAATTAGTATGTTTTAGAGAAATACTATGTTTTATTTGAAAAGGTCAAGTTAAAGCTATCATCTTATGAAACACTTTCTCAGCAACACAGATGCAAAATCAGAAACGATACTAAACATCTTGATTTTATGAAGTGCTGAACAACCACAGCTTCCTTTTACAATTAAGGGAAGCTTTTGGTGCTGGTCATTTATTTATTTTCTAATGTCAAAACTAATCCTGTAATTTGCGTAAAATAACTGCTGCCTTAAAACACGGTAATGGGTCACCATGAAACATCCTGTTCCTTTCTCAAGTGGGGAAACATGTTGTAGAGAGAAAAAAAAGAAAAAAAAATGCCTAAATAGACCAAATACAAATAATGATTCTTGTCGCCTCCTGTGACCAAGTGCCGCATGTTCCAGCTGTCCCTGCAGGAGCAGGGAGGTTGGACTAGATGATCCCTTCCAACCTCAATTATTCTGTGATTCTGTGATGACTTGAGCATCCTAAGAAACATTTTATGTCACTCCATCTCAATTAACCTCACAAGACAGCAATTCAGATCTGAGCAAGCAAGCATGCAAAAGTCATTACTGATAACACACAAAAGCCTGCTCTGATGTCACAATGCTGCATTAGTTGTATCACGGGCAGATTTCCAGGAATTCAGTTTTGGAACAGGAAAACTGATATAAGAGGGAGTATAGAAAGAACCAGCACCTTCTGTGAAACAGACAAGAAATGAGTTCAGCTACGGATTAGATCCCAATGAAGTTATGATTGCTGAAAGTTAAAGAGGCTTTCTGAACTGCATCTTAATAGATTATTCAGCTTTGAAAGTGTTGCCTGTGTCTTTTCTGCATATGCTGAAAATGAAGAAAAAGCATAATTTCAACTCTCATGGCATTTTCTGGGCAATGATGCTCTTCTATGTTCCCTTCCTTCCAAAAAATGCAAGTTACTGTAACTGAGAGCTGTCACCACCTTTTCTAGCATTGCTGTTCCAGCACCACTGTTTATGTAGCAGCACCATCAGAAATGAGTCAGTATTCTTAAGACTTTATTTTGTTTTCATTATACTGGAATGCATTACACATAAAAAAATGAGTGCTTCCTTCAGAGCTGGAATACTTGCTGCCTGCATAAAGTCAGCAGTCTCTGATAACAGAAGGAACAAGCCCATCACAAGGGTTGTTGTAGCTGAGTACGAGGGCCCATAGAGCCATAGCAATACCACGAAATTATCAGTCTAACTGCCTTGCACTCAAAATACCTTAGTCATAAAATAGGTAAACTTAAAAAAAACCTATGACCTTCTATGCACTGTTTCCATCAAATGCTGAAAATGTTAAGTTGCCTATAGCAATCCAAATCACACCAGCACTTCAGGAATATATAAAAACTTCTGTGTTCAAAATACACACGTTTCTGTAGATCTCATGCAAATCTTTACAAACAATAATCTAAAAATTCTATAAATATATAACCTATAAATTCCTAATACAGATCCTTTTCCTCTCTGGCTTCCTTACTAGTGGATGAAACACATGGGTTCCAGATCACTTGAATGAAAATCAAGCCTAAGCTGTTGCTGAAAAAGATGGTCCTATCCTTCTCCTAGGCTTTTTGGCATTGACGTAAGCAGTTCCACAGTCTCCCCACAAACGGGATAAAGCTATTGATTCAGCTGAAAGCTATATGAGACTCTCTCATTCAAAATTTGTTAAAGGTAGATGTAGATCAGTTTCTCAATCCAATTGATTCTCTGGCTGCACAATTGCTACTACTACCATGACAGAGACACTAGGAAAAAGCCTGGGACATTTGAGGAAAGTTGATCAAACTGTGGCAAAGGAAGCTGAATGTTCAGACTAGCCCATGCAAGATTTTTGCTCAATGACAGTTTAAGAAATTGTTGTCCCTCAACTACGCATTTAGCCATTGCAGAGATATCAAGCAGAAGAGAACATTCAACACGAATCAGCTTTTTCCACAGTGAAATCCAACTGCTTATTTTACTGTCAGTTAAAGTGTCTCAAGTGGGTACAGCAGACTTGACCACAGCAAAATTCAATTGCTTGTCTGTCATGGCCTCAAATTTTCATTTTGGACATAAAGGTGAATCTTGTAATACAAAATAAGTGCTGATGTGTAAGTACAGTAGGAAAGTTTGCCACCTTGCTACCCATGCAGTAATTTTGAGGATGAGGATTACTTGCTTTCTCCCACTCTACACTGCACTGTACCTTTTTTTAAAAAAAAAAAAAAATACTGAAAAACAGCAAACAACCAGTGCAGTGAGTGGTTTGCTTCCATTATGCCTGTAATGAGGAAAGGTCTGCTTTCAATCAGGGCAGTTCTAAGCTTCCTCCCACAGTTTACTTCACTGTTTGTCCCCTAAGGGCTGGGGCTAGATAGCACAGCATCAAACTGGGAAAAGAATCCCATTCTATGCTCCATTACTCACATTAACACTCTCTTTAAATACCAGATGTTTTAGATTGTGCTCGTCATCTCTATGACTATGGGCTATAATGCCCCTTGGTCACAGGAGATACTCTCCAGTCAATTTCCAATAATTAATGATAAAGGCTCTCTGTTTTTGCTTGCGGCATATATAGTTTATAAGATTAACAAGTATGCACATGGAGGAGAAGAAATAATGGGATTGGGAATGAATCACAAATTGAAGATGGGAAAGCAATACTAAAAATCACCTGTTCCATTCTGCATGAAGATTTCAAGCCCCAACCTCTCGCTTTTTTTCAGTGCATTTCAAGCATGGACTGTCTGTCTTTGTCCCAACAGATTACTGACCACAAAAATGCACCTAACCAACAAAAAAGTCTTTGCTCTGCCTTTTGTTTTGGTAACGGTCTTAGTTATGTATCTCTTGTCAAACCTCCAGTTCATACTATATAATTCTATCTCTTGTGGGTTTGTACACTTCTTATTTATTTTATTCACAGCTTGCTATCTTGTTACTCATGCTATCATTTTGAGAATGATGACTACTTGCTTTCCAGGACTCTGCATTGCATCTCTCATTTAAATTATTAAGAATAATATTTATCCCAATAAATAAATAAACAAACAGCTATTGCAGTTAGTGCTTTGCTTCTGTCAGTGCTTTGTTCTGTCTATAATGAGGAAAGGTTGCTTTCCTATGCTTTCAATCAGGGCAGTTCTTAAGTTCTCACTCACTTGCAAAAGTTGCAACAAGTGATGACTCTGCCAGTAATCACCTCCAGAACTACTGTCCCACACATTACACACATTTTCACATTCACTGTTGCATTAACAGGTTTGGACAGGCCAGAACCAGTCCCTATGAAGAAAGATAAGCACACAGATTTCTCTAGACCTCAATGACACAAAAAAATAAAATTCAAATCAATGGTCTACAAAGCCAAGTATCTTGTTGATGGTCCTGATGGTTAGTCAGGGGAAGCACAAAGTGCTTACTGAAGTCAGCTCTGTAGTCAGTGCTTTGTAAGAATTTAATCAGAACAAAAGCGGGAAAACTGCTGCTCATATTGGAAGTGGAATTAATAGTATTAACATCCACTTTAACTCTATTGCTCTGTTGTATTCCCCTTTTATTCTCCCCCTTATACGGACAGCTAATGATATCCAAGAGATTCTGGCCCTATAATGCTAAATTGTTCTGAACCTTCTGGTTCATCCCCCCTAATTCCCCGGCCGCCCTCTTCTCGCTGATCTTCCCTCTCTCATTCCCTACATGGACCTGTCTCTTACCAGCACTGCACCATCTCAGTCAGAATAGCTACACCAGGAATGGCAGTGCTGCGCAGAGCAACCACAAATGGGCCAAACCTGACTCTTCACAAGCAATTTCTCACTTCCTGTTCATTTACGAGTGTTAAGTATAGCACCTCTTCTATTAGTAACAGATTGAAAAGCATCTCATTCCTGCTTAATATTCAATCCAGCCTTTTTTTAATATTTGCCATTTCATTCCAGAAATTCTGTTCACAAAATTCTGTAATCCTAGTACACTTAAGAAAAAAAACAAGAACAAAAAAAAAAAAAAAAACACCTAGAATGGATTATCAAAGCCTCTAAAAACATACAAAAGGATGGAAGCTGTGCTACCTATTTTTATCAATTTTTCTGTACAACAAGTAAAAAGTAAATTAAAAAAAACACAATCTAGTTTTTTTTTCATAGCTTTTTACCTGTCACAAGCAGTTGTGGCTGCTGCCATCAGAAACATACTGTGGTACTGGTGTTTAAGACAGAATTTTCTCATGATCTTCCGCCAGCGGTAGTGATACTCTGAATAGCAATCAGTCTTTGAAAAGCTATGTTATGGCCTTCAAGAATGAGAAAAATATTGTTACGTGCACAGAAATATTTATATACATATACAAATAGGTGTGGAATAAAGTTTGTAGTTCTAATAAAATTACTATCAGATTTCACTTTAAACAGGACAGCTCAAGTATCCATAAAAAAAAAATTATATGATGGCTTTTGAAAAGAGAAAGCCATACTGTTTTGTTGATTTTTTTTTAAAGAAAGATCATTAAAGAGGTGTAACATAGCATGTATGATATAGTGCAGACTGAGGGGAAAAAAAGCTTGCCTACAATTAAAGGTTTGAAGAATCTTCCTAAAAATAAAAGTAACTCCATTCTCGAGAACTCAATGCCTGTGTCACACTGTTGATACACGTTTCCATGTAACGTTTCTCACTTCTGACAGGCAATCTCCTGTCTTTCGCACCTCTAACACAGCTTGAAAAGATTTATTCTTCACCCCGGTGTAAATTGAGTATAAATGGTTTCCCTTACATTTTAGGGTCACATGGTTTCCAAGCTCTGAGCTTAATGATGTCCTGGCAGACACGTATAACAAGCAAAGCTAGGAATCACATAACTCTAAACAAGAAATTCTTATGAAATCAAGCTTCTCAGCCTAATATTAGATAACAACAAAGAAGATTTTTAAACAGATAAAAAAGCTGAGTTTGCTAGCATTTTAATAAAGAATTTGATTCAGATCATGCATAAATCATCTACATTTTCAGCTCTGGACGCTAGAATGTTTGTCAACAGATGAAGTTCTCCCCATTAGCAAGACACTTCAATATTTATAAACACCATTTACATTAGATTTCAGTGAACAATAGCTGTACATTTGAACAATTTAACTTCGAAAAAGTTAGTATTAATGTAACTTCACCAACACCACTCATCTGTATGATGGACATAATATTTGTTTTTCCACTGGTCTTCAATAGATCTGTCATCATGTTTCTATGGAGCACGAGGGACACCGTGCAATGACATGGTGTGCAAAATTCTGTTTTTCTTCTTCTAATAGTCTCCAGCAAGTACGTAATCTGTAAATCCCTGAGACATTCTCAGTTTCATGCACAAAGTATTTAATTAGTCTCCTGCTCGAAAAGCCAGCCCTGGGTTTCACTTAAGAGATGCATCTATTCAACAATGGAATGACAGGAAGAATTATGGGGTCTCATCACGAAACAAGCCTTGGGAAATTGGATTACTGACCTCTGCCATCACTTAGTCCTTCCCGCGCGCTCCTCGTGCGCCAGGGAAGGGACCAAAGCGCCACCTGCCGGGTCACGGTGGCAGCCGCAACTCGCAGCGAGCAGCACGTGTAACGGCAGCCTCGCAGGCTGCGAGATATACGGAAAATGAGAAATTGCAGAACTTTCACAATATTCTTTCAAAAAACAAAAGTCTGTAAATTTATGTACTGTTAAGATCTAAACACCATGGAAAAAAACTCGGGGCCAAATTACATCCCAGTGTAACTCTGGGATTGTCCAAGTAGGATAAACAGAAGGGGGAAATAAAAACAGTCTGAAATTAAGAGGAAAAATCTAGGACTGATTACATCCCAGAGAGACCAGAATTAGGACCGCTTTACTCAACATTTTTAAGTCACAATTTGGACCCAGAGAACAAAAGTATACAAATGAAATTTGGTGATGATATTAAGTTGGTGAGCATTGTGAACAGAGGCAAGGCGAGATGCCATCAAGAAGCAATCCGATGGCCTGGGAGATTGGAAATCAAGGGCAAGGGAGCACCCAGAGACGAAGCAGCAACGGTTTCCACTATAAGCTAGGAACTGATTAACTGTTAACACGGGGAAAGACTGGGGTTTCCTGATCTCCGAATAAATACAAGGTCTCAGGGTCATGGGACCGGTCTCCCTGCCTCGCATCCAAGGTGAGGGACTACCACCGCCAGTCCAAAACACACACCAACTGCTCTGCAATTAAACCAAACAAAATGAAAAAAATCAAAAATACATGAAATAGAAATCAACTTCAGTTTCAGCTGGTGCTAATTTGGGGAGGATCTCCCATAATCTGCTGACTACACTAACCTTTCCTCAGCTGTCTCCAAACCAGCTTTTCCTTCTGCCTTTCTCTCACTCGAGTGAGATAACGCCTCAGCGTATGGAGCTGTTAGAAGCTGTAGATCTTTTACCTGTCTCAGTAAAGAGACAGGAAAAAAACCTTTGTAGACAGTACGTCTACAAGGTAGACCCGGGGCGGCGCCGCGGGAGGGGAGGGGAGGGGGGCGGCGCCGAGAGC
>JAUBOD010000276.1:317858-340062 GCA_032353885.1 Nothura maculosa | reverse complement strand
GCTTGCGCCAACATCCCTTTAAAATATTTTCTGCTTTGTGGTAGGGCTTCTGACAAAGCAGAACTGCACTCCCAGTCTGTGTTTGTTCTTCATCTTATCATTTTGCTAATGGTTCTCTTTGAACCAGCAGCTGCTGCAACCTAGGGATTTGCAGAGGGATCTCTGCAGCGTAGCCTACTCCATTGAAACAAAGATCATCCCGGAATGAAGTCCTACTTCCAATACTGTGAGTATGTAAACATGCTCAATTGCATATTTGCTGTTTCTCATTGTTCGTGAAGCTGGTTTTATTAACAGTGCACTGAGCTAATAGCTTTTATAAACTTTCAAATAGTGATTGTCAGTTGTGCTGAACTGTATGATATTTTCTCTTTTTTTTTTTCTTTTATTTAATCTGTATTCGTTCATTCACAGAGATGCTAAAACTGCCCTCGTCCTCTGCAAGCCCTGTGAGCCATTGGTCTTTGACTTCTTTCTTTTCCACAAGCCTCATGCAGCCAGGGACGCTGTTAGGAATAGCAGCAGATTTGCACGGAGCGCCTCACTCTGCTGCTGGCAGCAGAACACCAGCATTGACAGAAAGGCAGATGAGGTTCGAAACAGCAGTTTGGATCCAGCGACATCACAAAATTCACACTTACCCGGGAACTGTTCCATCCAGAGCTTAGGGCGGCGGAGTCGTTTCCAAAGTTAGCATGCCCTCACGATTTTAAATATCTTTGTGAAGTTAGAATCCAAGTTCATACGGGACTGTAGATTCTTCAGCCTATTTACTTCATCCATGGGGGGCAGAAGTCTTCCTTGTAACTCGGTAGATAAACCAGGAAAAGGAAACTGGTGCAGTGTGTCCACTATTAAATTTTATTTTTTAGTTTTTACTAAGTTTTATTTTTTACTTTTGCTTTTCTGCAAAGCAAGTGATTCGGATCAGATCTGGCAGATATATCTCCACAAAACCCACAGGTTTTGCTAACCTCTTTGCTAGCATTTTTTAAAAAGATTAATCAGTGTTTGGTTTGACCCAGACATTCAGTTTCAACAAAGTTGAGCCACTCCTGCAACTTAGTGTGATATAATGTATAAGTCAGTAAGGTAATTTCCGTAATAATGCATTGTTTTCACAATAAAAAGACAATTTATTAAGATTATTTCAATATTTCCTAGGGAGAAATATCAAAAGTTCCATCAATTTTCTCTTTTTGGGGCACAAAAATTTTGAATTTTCAGTATATTTCACAGTATGTTTTTTCCCCATTTAACCAACTAAACATCTTGAGACTGTATTGAAATCTTCTTAGATTTAACTCTTTTTATTCCTCTCCTCCCCCACTCGGAATTTCTCATTTTTACTGCTGAGAAAGGGGAGATTTAAAAATTAGAGAGGATTTGTCTTACAGTATTAGTCATGACCTAGTCTAGAATTTTGTGCACTCAGAGCTAACAGAGTCAGCACAATTTTAAGGTGAGATGCAGCCCTCTGGTTAATAAAGTGATCTTATGAATTTGTGTGGCTCGATGGAAGTCTTAATGTATTTTGAAAATAATTAAATCATGCTTTCTTTATTGATGTTACTGGGGTTCTGGAGGAACAGGGAAGTAAATATTTTTCCCAGGAAAATATAGCAAGCATTGATGGTTTTGGAAAGAAAAAGAGCATAATGATACTCATCGTTTTTACTCTTAGGTGTAGTATTTAGTAGTATAACTGTTTTCTGCTCTGTTTCTGTAGAAATCCTAATGATAGGAGACTTCCACATGAGTTGTAATATATAAAGAAATACATTCTTGTCTCTTGGTTAGCATTTTGTGTCCCTTATTCTGGCTGGATCTCTGGTTCCCCTTGGTTTGCTGTGCACCCTTCCTTGTCCTTACCTCAACTACTGCCTGAGGTGCTGCAGACCATCTCCGCCCAAAGCAGCTCCAAGCACAGAGCCCCTCAGTTGTGCACAGGTGCAGGATGTCCAAGCCTCCTTTGTCCTCCTGGTAACTACTGCCCTTTCCGGGAATACTGTTCTAGCTCCCATGGATGTGCAGCCACTGGGAAGTCCTAGAGAGCCTTTATTTGCCATGACTCACTTATTCATTATTCATGTTTGAGGTGTGATAATCATTGGAAGATGCCAAGGAAGAACAGTTAATGGGTGCTGGAGTCATTCAGTTTTGTTTTACATTCTGTCTGCATTGCTTTAAAACATCATTTGTCACCTAGACCTAGAGGAGGACCCAGCCTGCCAAAAAAAAACATGTATTTTTCTTTGCATCTTTAAAAGTGGAGGCATGGAGAGGATGTTTACAGGCAAGTGAAGGCCATCTGTCTAGTTCACATCTGTTTAAGTGCTACATATGTGATATCTGATAGGCTTTAGTTGGCTAATAATACTAATTTCCTCCATAAAATGTAGTTTTGTATTTGTTAGCAAAGTCAGTAAAAAGAAATTCAAATCTTAAAGCTGATCTTTGCCATGCTGGAATCATTTATGTTAGAGCTCTGCACAGAATTAAGATAGTGATGTTGCTAAAAATACCTCCCTTGCTGATAGAAGAGATGGGAAGTGCAGTAGTAGCTTTTTGTGTGTTTGGCATTAAAGTGGCTGCTATCCAAGTCCTGGGAAAAGGTTCGGCTGTACAGAAGAGTCAAGGTATTACGGTATTCGCGAGCTGGAAACATTTGAGCCAGTTCTAGCGAAACACTGTAATCTCTGTCACTTGAGATTTGGTGGAAGTAATCTCTGTAGCAGTAAAGAAAAGTGGGTCAAATGTACCATTTATAAATGGGAACTATTGCCCATATGAAGAGTCTGCAAAATCAGTGATTCCACTTGCGAAAATGCAGCATTGCCAAAGAGTGCTGGGGGATATGGAAACCTCAGGGAGTCTTTTTATAGCTAACCAAAAATAAAAGCCACTGCGACTATATTCTAGGCTATCTGTTTAGTTGAAGCTACCGTTAACTTCAGATAGAGCAGCAATGGTTTCACTTCTTTTGCTTTGAATCCAAAGATGCTTTGTAGACTTCTTAGCTCAGATACCAAGTTCCTTTCCCACCTGGAAAAAGGAATTTCTATTTTGAAAGGAAACTACTGAAACTGTTTTCTATTTTCACAATAAGATTTTTTAGGACTATTGTAGCTGGATCTGATAAATCATCGCTTTGAATCTTGGAACAATTATATTCTTTTCCCTCACAATAAAAAGCCATTGGTCAACATTTTTAATTGTACTCTCCAATTCCTACTTTCTGCATAGGGTTTTGTCTGCTGTATTCTAAGTTGCTTTTGTTTGAATCCCAACCTAGTAGGCAAATGATTACAGCGTCTTCAGTCACTCGAGTGCGGAGGGATGGGAGCCGGAGAGCACAGACAGCTCTCACAGCGGCTGCTCAGGGGAGATGGGAGCTGCCGCTCAGGACTGTCCCCAGCGCACATCTGCAGGGAACATTCCTGTATGACAAAAGGGACTGTTCAATTACATTGCCATTTGAACCTAGTTTCATATCTAAGGTTGGACGGGGCTAAATGATGTTTCTCTGGCCCTCTGCCAGGAGAGGAAACTAAAAGGAGTCCCTGGGGCTAAGGTGAGTGCTGACGGAGGCCACTGCGGTGCCAGGAGCTGAGCCAGAGCAGGGATGGCCGCGCTCCGGCCACGCTCCAGCGCCAGTGCCACGGCGCGGGAGAAGGAACGCCGCGGGATGAAAGCACCACGGCTGATTAAGATTCTACGAGTAAGCTCAGCCCTGCTTCATTATTACTCCTAAATCCCCAGGCTCAGCTCTAAGTAGCATTTTTCTCAATTCACTTGCTGTCCTGCTCTCAGCCTCTCTTGCAGTCAGTGGCAGAATTCCCCATTATTTTAGCACTGTACAGACATGCATCATCCACAGAAGGTTTTTTTCATATTTCAGGTAAGAGTTTTGTTCCCGCACACCTTAACACTCTTGCTGCACAGCTTGCAATCCTTTGTCCATCTCCAAATGGATAAAACAGATCTTTGTCCCATCTCCCAATGTTCTCTGCTAGAAGCCAGAAATTGTGGAAATAACGATCAAGTGAAAAGGAATACAGGGATAACAATGTTGTTTTGTATAGTGTCCTGAGTTTATTTTATGCAATTCACAAAGATTAAAAACCCAGTTCTTATCGCATAATCTTGCTATTCTGGTATAATTCGGAAAGACATAGGCAGTCACTACTTGCCCTGTGGCAGGTTTTAAGATATTATACCACTAAAGTAAATCCTTGTGATTAACGTCTTATATCAACTGTGCCTTAGATCTAGTGGCCACTATCTTGCTTTATTCTGTATCTAGAAGGCACAATTTCTTGGAAAGTCCTGGAGACTTTTTAGAATTACAAATAGATGGGACTAGAGTGTCACAGAAGTGCATCTTTATCACTTAAGCATCAAGCCCTGATGTGCAATTGTTAAGACATCAACCACTGAAATCCTTTCAGATCTGCATTGAAAAAAGGGAAGGACATAAACCAAAGAATTGATCCTAATCTGCAGCTGTTGTCGTGTTCTTCCTTGGGAACTGAGTCCACGGGATCTGGTTCTGACAATCAAGCTGTGAAGTGTAAACCCAGGGACTCGGTGTCTGATTATTTATTTTGAAAGTATTTAGGCCATTAAAAATGCAGATAGGCTTCATATGTTTTATATATATATATATATATATATATATAAACTACAATCATTTTCCTAATTTCATATGAGAGGTAGTTAGAGCCCAAGCATTGTTGAGAACCCTGGCAAATATTTTGGCTCAAAATTACCCTTATGAACATGGTCTTGCATCCCTGTAGATGCTGACTTTAGAGACTTAAATTCTCTCTAGGTTCAGCACAGAGAGGAAAACCAAATCCATGCAGTAGGTTGTGCTCTGCCACAGCCTGTCAGAGCCAGCAGCATGTTGATGGATGGGAATTCAAATGTGGTCTGTTTTCTCAGCACTAATGAGAGAAGACGTTTTTTATCTAAGCCACAATAATTTTTTAAAGGCAAATACTGCAGCTATGAGTTTTGCAGTGTGTAAGGAGCTATTTTCAGAGACCTAAATTCCACTGAGTTATTTGGACACCAGATATGCAGGATAAGGCATTCTTGGTCTGTTTTTTGGCCCATTTCCATTGTGTGTTAGAAATCTAGATGGTGAGGGGGTCAGAGCAGCTGGTTTTCCTACCCCTGCAAGGGGCTGCTCTCAGCAGTTGTTTGGTTTAGTCTTGCCTTTGCTAGATACCAGCGCTGTGATCTCCACCCTCGTGACATGAATACAGCATGTACTCAGGTGCTGCAGCATATGTTTTAGTTTGTGCATCATTTTGTCAAGGTTAGTCCTGTGCTGAGATGTACTGATGTTATGTGTAGAGGCCAAGCAGCCCAACACAATTATTTGAGAGTGAGTCAAATTTAGACAAAGCTCATGAGAAACCTTGCTTTGCTGTGAAGGACTACACTTGATGGATAGTAATTTAAAGGGACTTTAAATGGTCTCTAAATTCCGTAGAATCAGTCATATTATTGCTTTTCTTAAAAAAAAATACTGTTCATGATTATATTTGGATCTGCTTGCTAAAAATAGTTATAAAAGCCTGTGTTCTTTGTTATTACGAATCCCAGCTGGATTTCTGATGTAGCTCACAGCCATAGTCTTAGACTTAAATAGTAAAGTTTGCCAGGTGCACTGAACCCAAAATCTAGGCACATGTATATAAAAGTTCAAGTGCTATATCTAGCAGTTTAACTTTTTGCATATCCCAAGATTCAGTTTAAAATTCCTCATCTTCCCTTGACCTCCTATCCTGCTGCGTGTTGTGAACCAGACCTGGTTCAATGACTGTCTTGCTGCACTGCGCAGATGACAGTGGCTGCTCCGTGGGAGCTGGGGGTGGAAGCTCTGCTGCTCCTGGTGTCTCTTTTTGGAAACCGATTCCTCCCAAGAGCAAAGATTTTCCCAGAATCCCAAGGAATCCCCAAAGTTTATCAGCAGTTCACCTGATAGAGGAACTGCAGGTTCCAGGGGCATGTGTCTGTTCTAATCTCATTTCCTTTGCTTCATTCTTTATAAGCAGAAAGTTAACTTGAACCTGATAGATTAAAAATTAAATTTGTATTCCTGTGTTTTTCTGATTCTGGCTTCTCTGAGATCAGGCTTTGCAGGCACCCAAGATACTGATCTTGCTTTTTAAAGGGAGGATGCACAAGCGTGAAGAAGCCCAGTGTAGCCTCTGCAAGGCCAGGGCTGCTGCCTTGCAGCAGGTGGGAGTTGGGGCTGCTGTTCTAAAGGCTTTAAAGGTGCAGTCAGAAGTGGTGTTGTCAGATGTATGTTATTGTGTATAAAATTGTGTATAAAATACAGGCCTCTCTGTCTGTCCGCATACAAAATGCTGTATAGCTTGTGTTTGCTGAGATAGGAACGAACCTTCCATCCATGCTTGTTATTTCCTGTGTGTGACCTTGACCCTGTTTGCACCTCAGCCAGCCCTGTCTGCAGGCGCAGTTTGCGACATTTAGTTTGCACACACAAATTGGGCATCCCATTTGAAATGTCTCTTGTACAGGACTCATGCAAAAAGGAAATTCATAGTTTGTGGGACAGAAACAGTCCGTCTGGATTGCTGTAGAATGCTATATTACAATAGCACAAGATTAAGATCTTGCTACCAATAGTCAAACAGGGGAAGAGCATCCTGTTGGGATGGTGTAAGGGCGCGATGGCCTTGGCAGTTGCCCCAAGCAGTTTCCATAGTGCAGACCCGGCACAGCTTGTCGCATGTGCCAAAAGGAGCACGGGAGCCCATGGCTGTCTGCTCGTGCCTCCCTGTGGACGGCTGGGCCCGCTCTGCCAGCGGTGGGCTGTTTATTCTGTGCTCTTAATAGCACGAAAACTCACTGCTGGTGAGATGAGGGAGGCGTTTCTGGGACTGGTCTTGTTCATTAGAGTCCAAGACATAGAAAACAGACAGTTCTGAGTTGATTGTTTTAAAATAGCCTGACCTCAACTGGAAGAAAGAAATGGAGCATAAGTGGGCTTCATCATCGGGAGCAGGGTTTAAGTGGCGATATTTCTTTACCACCTCAGACAGAGGAATGAAGTTGTGACCTGGCAGTGAGAATAGGTGGTTTTGCTGTGTCGTTTTGCTGGTGTGTTACTGAACTCTCAGAAATGCTAACCTGGAGTGCCATGGCAGAGAGAGCTAGAGAAATGGCAAATAAAGAAAAAGGGGATCTAAAATGAGAGCCTGGAAGCCAGAAAGAAAGAATAACAATAGGTTAAATTTGTAGGAAGGGAAGAAAATAGATGATTAAGGAGACTAGGAAGAAGCTTTGAGTAGATTGCTCAGCCAATTGTGCTTGTCTTCTTACATTTCACGTTAAAGATTATAGTGCACTTTCCTGAGGCATTTATGTCTGCATAGCCCCTTCTGCCAAGGGAGCAGCACAGTGTTATCTGCAACTCACTGCTTCTCGTGCTAGGGGACCAATATTTTCTCCAGACCTAAGGGAGCATGAGTATAAATAAACTTCCGTTGCCTGTTTGTATCATGCAGCTAAACTTGAATTGATGTCAGAAGAAGCCTGAGATTCAAACATGCCCTTTCATACAGCAGCAGTCGTAATTACGTTTAAGTGTAGCTCTGAACTCTTGATGATAAAATCTCCACAGCCTATAGCTGTGTGTTAATTTTTCCTGTAAGAAGCATGGCACATTTGGCAGGGAATGCATTTTGATTTCCACTGAAGCTCCATCTCAGCAGAGATGTGCATGGCTTTTTATCTGAGCGTTTGCTGGATGGATTTTCTGGTGGGAGGAGCAGAATATCATTTTCTCTAAGAATTTCAAAATGAATTTATTATGCTTTATAATAAATCTTGATCCTGTTTTGGTTTTATATCTATCTAGAGGATGGATATGGATATGTGTGTGTACATACATACGGATATGTGCATGCTTGTGTATGCATGTGTGTGTATATATAGCCCATGTCTATATAATAAAAACATATATATAATAAATTATTTGCTAGCCCTCTTGCTTAACTAGATACTTTTGTGGCTCCAAAGGGCCGCAACAGTTATTGCTACTGATTTTATTGACAGGTAGAGAGTAGGGCTGATAGATGCTGTCCCTACTGCTCTTGTGCTTGGCCGTCACTTGCAGTAAGTGATTCTGCGGGTCTGTTGTTTCCTTATAGACATCTGCTTTTTGCAGCCTTCAAATGGTTGCATTATCGTCTAGGATGATTTTGAGGAATTAAGTGTTAGGAGCATTTAGCACAATTTGAATAACTTCTTTAAGTCACTTTTGGCAAGTGGTATATCTGGTGTATCTGTTACTTCTGGATATACCTTAGCCTTAGTTGTTTTGAAGTTACTATTTTACACATGCCGCATGGCCTACTGTGAAGCCTGGATCTCTATTCTGACCTCCAGACCAAGGGCCAGGGTGGGAGCATGCTGTAGTTCTCTTCCAACATACACAAGTTTTCTTCCAGTGGAAGCAAAGGTGGCAAAAGTGACAGTGATCCATGGCCACTGTCGTCCCTGTGCAGTCCTTCCCATTAGTAGATCATCACTGGCATAAAAGGATGTTCTCATCACCAGTATAAAAGGCTGTTTTTCACTGCTAAGCAGAGCAGTAGCCAGTCCCGATGGCTAGAATGGTCTATCTGAAGTTGTCTGCTCCTAATACGTGAGCAGCGGCTCAGTTCGGGTACCCATTTCAGACTCTCCTCCATCAGGTAACTGGCGATGGGGTGATGGCCGTGGTCTGACGGGAACACTCACGCCGTGGTGCCTCGTGGTGCGAGCGGGCCTTTAGAGCCAGCTGCCTTCAGCAGCGGGCGCGCAGGGAGAAGCAGTGGCCTTGGGCAAGCTGGCAGGCGCCATGGACAGCGCGGGGAGCCTGCACACTGTGGTGCCCGTGCAGAGGAGGCTCCTTACAGGGCAGAACATCTAGGAGCTCATGTGAGGACGCGCATATATTTTGGTCTCTGCTACGAGAAGCCTTGTGGGACAGTGAGCTCAGAGAAGGTGTTGGATAGGGTGAAAGCTGGAGAAGTGAAGGAATTTTACAGAGAAACAGAAAATGCTCTTTGGGAAGAAAATTTAGACAGGAAAGCAACTTACAGAATTGCAAGTTATATATTTTTGTTGGAGGTTGAAGTTCTCACATTAAGCAAAGCTCTGTAAGTGGTGCCTGTTTTATGTTTTTTTGTTTGTTTTGTTTTTGTTTTTGTTTTTCTCTCTGATGAATTTTAGGATAACATCCCCGTGTTCCGGGAGTTTTCTGAAAGAGGAGGTAAAAACGAAGCAGGCCGCTCGTCCTGCCCAGTGGAGTACATGCCTGTGTAATGTGTGTGTGCATGCACCTTCCTATGCATATCGTATCTGCCGCATCACCAGCCCTATTAATGTATGCATAACCTAATACTGCTCCCAGCTATCTGAAGTGCTGAGGTGGCATCCTGGGAGATAATTACTTTATTGTAATAAGCACAGAAGCACCGCGCTAGAAGACGGAAATGACCAATTAGTCATCTTTCTGCTCTTTTGCCTCTGTGATACTACTCCTTACCTCGGCTCCTAAACATTTCTTTTAAATCCTCTGTTTCTATTGAAGCATTTTCAATTGCCAGGAAAGTTTCCTGGAGCCTATCTTGCAGTAACAGAAGTTTTGCCTCACCTCCTTTTTATTTTTTCATTGAATGTTTTTCCGCTAGTCCATCCTAACTTGATTACTTTTTTTTCCCCACAGTTTTCCAGAGAGAAGGTTGAAGCCTAATAGCAGCAGAGCTGTTGCTGAGCGTTGTCTCCATTTCTGGAAATGAAGCAAGAATTCCCTAGTAAATAGTGCTTCAGGCAACATTTGGGCTATGATGGTGGGTTTGCATTAGTGGCTCCACTGTAACTTTGGAGGCTTTTCTGAGGGTGCTTTAGAACAGTCACCTCAGCAAGGTATATTTAAGTGTGGAAATAAAGGCAAGAGCTATTTTGAAAGCATCTAGACCATTGTGCTCTTCATGGTGATGCTGTGAGATGCCAGTTATGAAATATTAATGTATACGATAATCTTGTCTTTTTTCTGCTGCCGAGTTTTAGACCGTTAGCAATGCTAGCAATGCTGGTGTAGTGGCACCTAGAGAGCCAGTAGACTACAGAAAAGAGGCTTTTTTTCTGTGGTTGTGGGAGGACAGACTTCCCTCCTCCTTCCTCCTCTGTGCGAATGTAGGAGCGAACAGAAGATGCTCTTTTCAACACCCTGGTAAAACCTTCCCCTACTCAGCTGGAGACTGGGGAAGGGCATTGCACCTCCTTGCAGCCAGGAGGGGATGGCAGATTAAAACATTGTCCAGATTTTACCAGCTCCTGCTCAAACACAGGGTACAAGGCATGAGGAAAGGAACAGATAATGGAACCTGTAGTGGAAACAAGGCTGTAGGAATGCTCGTGAAATTGGAAGTGCAACGTGAGAGATGCTCCCAAGGCCTAATATGACCCATCTCATTTCTTACCTGCAGAATGTTCTTATTTCTTCCTATAATATTCCTGCACTTTGTAATGTATTTGCTTCTTTTTAAATGTAAAATAGCTGCTTCAGCACTTTTCGCTTTTTGAATGCAGTGTTCAATGCCAGCAGCCATGTCTTCGCTGACAGTTCTTTAATAAGCAGTCCTTCTGGAGCATACAGAAAAGGAGACAGCTCCTTTCAGCTTCCCTGGTGCAAATGTTAGCTCCCAAAAAAATTGCAGTGCTTGAAAAGAATCCTTTTTCTGTTCTACTATGCTTGCTAAAATAACTCTGAAAATCATTGCCAGCTTTTTCTTGTTATCATGCATTCCTATTTGAACTGCTTATATCCCTTTCCAAATTGCCCTGTGAGAGAGATCATTTTCTTGTTCCAGGATGTTTACCACTTGGTTTTGAATGGGCCTGCTTATGGTGAGGGGCAGGCCATCCCTCTGGATCTCAGGATATGCACAGCTTGTAAATGCCTTTGCAGAATGCTGTTGCACCATCTTTTGCCTTTTCTGCATTTTTCAAGAGGTATTTTGGAGCATGGAGTGTAGAGCAGGACCATCAATATCTCTTTGTATTATGATAATTAGTTCAAGGATAGATGCTTTTGTGCTTACCTATCAAATTTGAGTGGTTTTGTGGGACAGGGTAGGCAGGTGAGCTTGGAATAGCCAAAATAACATGAGTTTTCCTAGAGGAGCCCTGAGGAAGGGAGGTGCCGAGGCACCATGCCAAGGCGCTGGTGTGGCGGTCAGCGGTGGGTGCAGCCGCCGTTGAGGTGCCCCGTGGCAGCCGTGCGCGGGCCCCGTGTGCCGAGCGTGTCACGGAGACGAGCAGAGCTAGCAGAGCTGTGCCAGGCTCCAACCCATGCTGCTGGGTCTGCCTGCGTTACTTCTGGAGTAATAATGGGGCTTTTGTTTTTCTCTGGTACGACAAACAGAAAATGGAGAGACGGGAAAAAATCATTAACATAATTCCCTTCTCCCCTCTCTGTAGTTAGAGCTACTAACTGACCCCTCTTCACAAGTCACTGTGGACTTCCCATCCTGCACTTTTTTAGGCAATTTACTACCTTAAAAGAAAATCCACTACAACCATGAATCTACAGTGCCTGCCTTCAGGAGCTACTCTTAGTCAAAACACTGTCAATTGTGACAGGACTCAGAATTACAGTGGGCTGTCTCCACTATGGTTTTGTATTCTTACATATCAGTTCACGATCTGTTTACTTAATAGCCTTGTAGCCGGACAGTTGCAAGTAAGTCAGCTTTTGGGGGAAGTTAGGATGCTAGCTCAGCATTTAAGAGCTGTAAGTGGTGTCAGCCTTGGTGCCTTAGCTGCTGTGTAGCATGGATTTTCCTTGCTGTTCTGTGCTGCTTGATCTTTCAAAGTGATGGCTATTTGAGCAGCACCAGAGTATCTCATCTGTGGGGTAACAATATGTGCAAACGTGTATCTTTCTCATTCCAAGCATCCACATCTAAGGTTGAATGAAAATCACGCGCTCTGCGTGCGTGGGGCTGACGTGGGTTGCTGCACCCCGTGAAGCCGTGTGCCGCCTGCGGGCTGGGGGAGCTGCCGCGGGCTTGGAGCCCGCAGTGCCCGCTGTGCAGCGGCCTGTGCAGCTTGTGGGGCGCTGGGAGATGGGGGGCACTCTTCAGAACTCAACTGAAAATAAATAAGTTGAAGCTACAGCAAATTCCACGCGGCAGGGAGGCGTAAATCTGCTTTGCTCAGTGTGCAGGGACATTTGTGGAGGGCTGCCCCAAGGCCCATGTGTCCTTCCTGGGGACAGTTCATCTGGTGAAGGGGACAGTCTCCTCTGTGGGAGAGCTTCGCACCTCGGCGGTGTGCGCGGGTTTTCCTGGGGCAGGGATGCTGTGGCTCCGCATCTCCCAGCCGCGGGCAGTGCTGGCACATCTAGGGGCGCACTGCAAGGTGAGCAAGAAGCTGAAATGCATTTAATATGCAGGGAGCATATTAGAGCTGTGTTTATTTTGTGGTCCATGGTATATCTGTATCCAAAGCTACCAGTAGCTGGGACAGATGGCAGTAGATGGGGCTGAGGGACACTGCTGATCCCAGTGATGGGACAGACCTCCTGGCTTCTGGATCGGCCCATCCAGACTGAAATGCCCTCTTTGCTAGCTTTGACCGGGATGCAGGAACGAGCGATCTACGCTCTCGTCCTGCTGCGTGGGCGGCATCGGTCCTCACAGTGAACCTGCAGCCCTGCGAGCCAGGTGCCATCGTGTTCACTGACAGTAAGAGCGCATCTTATTTTCCACAGGGCTTCCGAAGCAGCGGAGGATGGCACCTTAAGGATGTCACGCTGTAGGTGCTGAACTACCTGGCACTGAAAGGGGAGGATAAAGATGACAGACCTTGTTTGAACACATTAAATGCATGGACTCTCACTGATAAGAAACCATGTCCAAAAAAGGACGTACCAAGGGCGAAAAGCCTGAGGCACTGATTGTTGCCCTACAAGCTGCTAACGAGGAACTCAGGACCAAGCTGACGGACATTCAAATTGAACTGCACCAGGAGAAGTCTAAGGTGAGTGAGAATTTGATTTTAAATAACAGTATCCGCATTGAAGAGAAAAATAAATTTCATGGAAAAAACTGTATCACAGAAATCAATAAATGCAACAACTCTTCCTTAGAGCAGTGACCTGATTCCTCATGTTCAGCACTTTCATACTGTGGATGTTCAGTGGAAAAGTCCCCTTTGCCCAGAAGTACAGGTTCAAGAAACATCTGGCCCTCAAAGGGAGCAGTATGTCTTTTGTAAAGACTTTGGCCATATTCCAGTTAGTGGGTTTCCTTCTATCCACTCAAATTGTCTCTAACTATACTATTTTTTTTTAATTTCCAGTGTCTAGAAATTGTGTAGTGTTGCTGTTTTTTGAATGACTGCTTATTTCAGCAAGAGATGCCTTTATTTCAAAGTTGAGTGAAGTGATCCTTAAATGTATAGCATGACAGTCCATATGAGCCCTTATAATCCATCTGCAACCGAACTGTATTTTGTACATTAAGGTATGTATACATTGTTTAAAGCTTGCTCAGGTACTCATGGTCTGCCAGAGCTACCATCTCTGATAACTACTGTTAGTCTGGAACCAACTGGTAGCGTGCACGCTGCTGTCTATAGTGCGGACGTGCCTGCATAGGTGTGAGAAGCCATGTGCATATATGAGAAGCCTTTGGCACGACCATGGGGCTGTGGGCTGTCGCTTGAGCTCTTCCCTGCACCTTCTGCTGAAGTCTTCACACTCTTTCCTGCATTCTGTGTGCTAGGGGAGCCCTTGTAAGGCATGTAAGTTCTCTCTACACTGCTTCAGCCTTTTAAGCCAGTAAAAGGGCAAAGGGCTGTGTGTTATCCAGTATAAAATACTGTCTGTTTTTCATCTACTCTGCACATATCCTGCTAATCTTCCACATAAATCCTTAAGTGATATTCTCTCCTGATTGCAAGCAATATTCTTTCCTAGTAAGTTCTTATCAAGTGGACTGGAGACAATGCACCCTGGAGCCAAGAGTCCCCAGAATGCTGCCAGGTGGCAGACATTTTTAGAGGATGTTGTCTATTAAAGTAATTTTCTTCAAGTGGATTACAATTAAAGTATGTCAATCAGACTCTTATTCCTTCAAAAATAAGCATACATCCTGGCCAGACAAACCCAGATTGATTTGCTTCTAGCTTCCCAATAAATAACCACAAATCCTTCAGCCCCCAGCATGTCTTCTTTAAAAAATCCTTTCTCTAGGGAAAGATGTTCATGCCAATATTTCAAGATTACTCATATTGATAATCTCAGCGTACGATCCACCAATTCATTGCAATTGTAGGAGAAGTCATGTGAAAGTAAGAATAGCCAGTTCTGTGTGATCTGATTTTCGGATGATGTCTGGGGGCTTTGTTCCTTCATTTACCAATGAGATTTATAGCCATTAATTTGCAACCTCTAAAACTAGACAGGATTTGCAAACTGCAAGAAAATTGACACCATCATGCTTTCAGATTCACTCTGCATCCTTTCACAGATGGCTGATGACAGCCTTGGAAAGCAAAAATGATTTTTGATTCTTTTGTTTCCCCTGCAAGCTTTGGCACATGTCTTGCGCACAGGCAGGGTTTAGCTATTCTCTTAAGGAGCTATAGGCGGGTGCCAAAAAACTGATGATCTAGGGAGCTTCCCTAATGCTATTCTTTATATTCTGAGTCTTGCTACTTTTATTATCACAGCATCTATAGAATTCCAATATGGTAGTTGCCAATGCAGATTTTTGTTACTAGTCATCACTTTGAAGATTGCCCAAAATAACAGGAGTACAAGAGTACGAAAGTCTTGAAAACAGGAAACGGTTGTCTGATATAAATGTAAACGTGTGGGAAAGAGATGAGCAGAGCATGAACAACAGGACAAAATTCCTTGAGCCTCAATAACTGCCAGATATCCTATCCATGGCTGCTGTCTACCATTCCTGTGACCAAATGGGACTGAGTACTCATGGTATTCAAGGAATTGTCATTACAGAACAATGAGATGCTGAAAACTACATCCTCAGGAGACAGATTGCAATTGTATCCAAACTGCAAAATTAAAATCATAAAGGAGCAATCGTTAAAAATTTTATTTTGGTCCAGAATTCAGATTTTAGATTTTCTCCTTTTCCAATGAACAGGAAAATAGGTATAAACGGATTCACATTGGACACTTTGGTACAACTTTTATCTTCTCTAAATTCAGATTAAAAAGAGGATGCCAAATGAGCCAGTCACTCACAACATTCTAAAGTGCTCTCTTTGCTCCACAAAAGGGATCAAGCAAATTGGATCTCTGGACTTCTCCTGTCTGTACAAGCAGTAAGCTCACTCTTCCAGTCAATCCAAAGTAGATGTTAGAAACCTCTTGAAGCTTTTTGATCTTTTATTAAGTAGGCTACTTGTCCATTTCTTCCAATGTGATTATCTTTTTTTTCCTCACAAAGGCATCATTTTTCTTCCCTTTTCTCCCCATCACAATGGTACAGTATCTACAAGATAGTCTAATATAATGAATGGCATTTCAGTTAGATAGAATAGGCAACCTGGAAATTAACAGCCGTAACAGCCAGGTCCCCCAGAGCTCAGCTGGGTTTGTCCTCAGGCTCTGGTTGGCTCTAGTGTTGTGCTGTTATGGATATCCAAACTAATAGGTTGAAAGTTTAGGTGTCTTTGAGTGTTACACTACGTTAGAAGAATTACATTAATTGCACCTTGTTCCACAGTTTGTCAAAGTTTCTTTTTAATAACCAGGAATAACCAGGATATTAGAGAGAAAGAAGGCATTTGGCTTATTTTTAGTTATGAATATTCAAAGTCATGGTTGGACTTAGAATGAAAAAGGAATAAAGGCAACCCTAAAACCTGCCTGCAGGACCTAGTGAGGAATAGGATTAGGGCATGGCTTTCTCTTTCTCCCAAGTCCTTGGGAGCAGTCAGTGACAGTCCCGACCACCTTTAATAAGCATTTTTTTTTTATACTTTAGAAAGTTCTTGCATATTCCGGAGTCCTGTGGAGGAAGTTTTATGTTAGTCTTCTAGATTTGTTTTCTATTGAGTCCTCTGAGGAAGATGCGTATCATTTTTATAATCTTACTATTAATCTGAATGACTTCAGTGTTTGAAACTGAGGAAAAGCTATGCTTTCAAACTCTTCTTCCCCAGCTCCCTTTGAAGGTTTCTTTGCAGGAAGATTGATTTAGACTACATGGGGTTAGCATGGGAGAGGGAAACATTAATGAGCTCTGTATATGGAGCTGATAGGAACCCATGCCCTTTCTGACTCCCATTCAGATAATCCATGAGTCCTGCAGGCTAGACTACCAGTGTCCCTTAGAGGACTCTCAGATGACCTGGAATTACTTTTATTTTCCTTCTCTCGCTCTTCCTTTCTGAATATGAAGAGTTTGCTCACTATTACTCATTTCTTGTGGACTTTATTTAAAAAAAAAACTTGGCTAGGGTATTTATACAATCTTTGAAATCCTCCTTTTCTTTTCCACTGTAAATAGTAAACGTATTGAATTTTCTTTGAACTGAAACTTTGCTTTGAACTTTGCCTTTCCTTACCAGTTGTTTTCAGTATAATAACCAATGAAGTGTGTTTTTCTGTAGACTTAAGTCTAAGAATTGACTACAAATGCCAGTTAAGGCTTTTACTTACAGGTAAGAATATCTGTAAAAGCCAATTTATTTCCTGAACTTTCAGCCTTGCACTTTATTTCAACTGGGGTCATTTAGAGACACATACTCTTTTTCCTCTAATTGACTGTCCACATTCATGAAAGCTGTAGAAACCTATGTATTTCTGGATCCTCTAATTTTCTGTTAAATCCTGCCAAAATTGACTGGTGAGTTCCAAAGGTATTAGGCAAATGCATGCCTATACACAGAGCCTTATTTCCTAAATAAATGCTCAAAGTATATGTGCTGTCACTGCATGAGGCAGGACACTGGGAGAAGACATTGATGTTTTCCCTTTAGTAAAGACAATGTAAAATTAAGTTAATGGTCCAACATTAGGCCCATATTTTCTTGTCGTGAGGATGGGGGACCATATAGTGTCTGCAGCAGAGTCTTTCTTAATTTGATACGCTGGTGTTTGGGGAGGGCTTGTTTGACACTATTATGTTGGTGACAGATGACTTCCTTCTCATCTCAACATAGGTTGCTAAACTTGAAAGAGAGAAGACTCAAGAAACTAAGCGAATCCGAGAAGTGGAGCAGCGCAAGCAGACTGTGCAGATCACAGAGCTCAAAGCCAAGCTCCACGAGGAGAAAATGAAGGAGCTGCAGGCCGTAAGGGAGAACCTCATCAAACAGCATGAGCAGGAGATGACACGGATGGTTAAAGTCCGAGATAGTGAAATCCAGCGCCTCAAGTCAGCACTGTGCGCACTGCGGGATGGGAGCAGTGACAAAGTAAGGACAGCGCTGACAATTGAGGCTCGCGAGGAGGCCAGAAAGCAGTTTGACTCCGAGCGCCTTAAGCTTTTGCAGGAAATTACTGAACTGAAATCTGCCAAGAAGCAGGTAGACGAGGCCCTCAACAATATGATCCAAGCTGATAAGATCAAGGCAGGTGATCTCCGGAGTGAGCATCAGTCCCACCAGGAAGCCATCTCTAAGATCAAATGGGAGAGTGAAAGGGATATTCGTCGCCTGGTTAGTAACAATTATCTGCATCAGAACAGTCCTTATGCTGTAACCAGTTTGCCTCTTCTGCCTCTGCTTTTGTGTACAAACAGAAATCAGCAATGTACTTCAGTCTGCAAAAATACAAAAAACATTATTTTTCAGAAGGAGATAGATCAGAGTCAGCAAGCAAGAGCAACTGCTGTGAGGGCTACTAACACCGTTGAGTAAATGAGTGGTTTGTCTAGTCAGTAGGGAATTGGCTTGCTGAGATGATATCTGCAGTGTACTGTGTTAGGAAAAGATAATCTATGACAAAAATTAAATGCATTTGCATTTGTAGCTTATTATTTTCTCTAACCTTTATAATGGTAACTCAAGGATGCTAAGCCAGGGCAGGGGGGACGTATCTTTTGTTTTGATCTTGACATAGCCTTCAGTAGTTCCCTGATGAAAAATGAACAAAGTAAAGCCCATTGGCAGTGGTCTATTGAGCTGAGCCTGCTTACAGCACTGGAAAGTTTGGTCTGGATGCTGAAATTTAAGATTTGACAGTGGGGTAAAAGAAGTAGTGACTTGAACACTGTCAAAAGTGAATATTTCACTTTAAAGTCTGTGCACTGGAGATACATTAATGCACACCAAAATGATAAATAGTGTAGCACAGACTTGCAGTGGTGGCTTCTTCATAGCTGCCTTCTGAATTTTGACACTTGGTGTTACCTTGATCCACACTTGCAATTCTGCTTAGCCATGAGGACTAACTACTTTTCTTTGCCCTTGTCTGAAATCCAGGACCTATTTTCAGAATTTTAACATAAGTAGGAAATACAGTGAAATTCAGAATAACGTTATGCCATTTAGTAACATTAAGAACAATCAAAGTTCTGTGTATCTATTGAATGATTTCACTTCAAACAACCAATGAAGGGTTTTTGCAGTGCTGTTTACATGCAGAAGAGCCATTGCCAAGGCCAGAATTAATTTTATCTGATTTACTCATGCAGTTTATGCATCCACTGTGTGGCTGTCAGAGCAGAGGAAGTTATGTCAGAGTAACATTTGCCTGACAGAGACCAGAGTCTAGCCCCACTCACCTGAAAAAAATACTTTGGGAAACAATTCAGTAAACCCAAAAGGCTGCAAAATCATAAAGTATCCTTGGTAGCTTTTGGCAAAGTTAAATATAAGTAACATTTTTGTTTGGAGGAAATGGTTTATATCTCTCCCAGATAAAAATATTTTTATTTTCTTAGCTGATTTGCAAGTTCTGTTTCCCTGGCTTTTCTTGGCTCAGAGACATTAGCAGCTTTGTACCAGTCTTGTTTGCTAGGCTTGTATATACTGATCTTATACAAGTTGTAATTAACATTTTTCCTTCCTGTCACCACTCCTTAAAGTTGCTGTAAAATGAAGTAAAAGGTCCTTCTTTGTTGTTTTGGATAGGCCTGGGATATTAGGCATGAAATGAAGATAAGATTAATAGCTTGAGTTTTTCAGTCAGCCTTGAAGAAAACCCTGGATTTACACAAATTTTCTATTTGTGAAAAGTGGGACTACTAGCTCCATTTACCAAAGTAGGAACTTGTCTAAACTTCTTTGTTCAGAGTTTGTGCTTAGTTTTCACAAGTATAAATAACTGATCAAAAGACAGTGTGAGAGCCTGAACCATTGGGTTAAAAGAGCTGAGCAATTTAGCAAATCACACCATGTTCAGTTCCAGGGCTTCAGCCACCATCAGCTGTTGAAACAGGTGCTGTGATGGTGCATGGATGTGACTGAAATCTCCAAGTGTATTTGTTTCACAACCGCGGTGCAGTATGGTATAGGGGAGATGTGCTGAACATGGATGTTAAGTAAATCACATCCTACTAGACTGAACAGATATTAAATGTTGTTTCCTTTACACTGTAATATTATTGCCCTGGTGTTTTTCAGATGGACGAGATCAAGGCTAAAGACAGGATAATATTTTCCCTGGAGAAAGAACTGGAGACGCAGACAGGCTATGTGCAGAAGCTGCAGCTGCAAAAGGAGGCTCTGGATGAGCAGCTCTTCTTGGTGAAGGAGGCAGAGTGCAACATGAGCAGTCCCAAGAGAGAGATCCCAGGAAGAGCTGGAGATGGCTCAGAGCACTGCAGCAGCCCCGTACGCAGGTTTTTCTCTCCCTTGAAACGCAGAAATGTGGCTGTACTTTTCGTGCTGGTTTTTTTTTTTTTTTTCGGTCCTGGCAAGAGGTTCCCACCTTTATATATCTAGTACGGAAAATTATGCCCATAGATTCTTCAGAAAAAAAAATCACCAGAGGGACAAAGCTATATAAGACTATTTCTTCAGTTGCTATATCGACAAATACACAGCAATATATATAAATACATAACCAGACCCCTTTGAA
This sequence comes from Nothura maculosa, assembly GCA_032353885.1. Classification (NCBI taxonomy): domain Eukaryota; kingdom Metazoa; phylum Chordata; class Aves; order Tinamiformes; family Tinamidae; genus Nothura; species Nothura maculosa. Next base: position 319,964 of record JAUBOD010000276.1, on the reverse strand, counting down.
AGTGTCATTCCTTGAACACAACTCCCCATAGCCTGCATCCTCAGGAAGGAATGTGCAGAATTGGGAGGGTGAGTGAGAAGGGACAGGAGGAAGGCTGGGGCAATTGGATGCCTCTTAGGAGAGTCTCCCCCTCTTTGTCTTATTGCCCCACATATACTGGCCTTGCTATCAGTCACAAAGCATGGAACCATTCGGTGAGTCAAGATAGAGTATTGCCACATTTGTTGTGAAGCTACCATGAATCGGAAGCAACAAGATAAATACAACTGTAAGTAGCAGGGATGTTCTTCTTGCCTTGATGTACTATTTTCAGAGTGGCTCAGAAAATAGAAGCAAAGAATAGGGAAAGGCATTAAAATGAGATTTTTTTTACTTTTTATTCCTCCATCATCACAAAAAATATAAACATCTCTTTCATTCATTTAACCTTTCTTACATATTGAAAATTTTTGATCTTAAAATACTAGATACTTTCCCCCCAAAGTTATGTTATTTTTGCCAAAATGCTCAATACTGTAAAAATCCAGAAATATTATTTGTTGATGATGCCAACTTCAGATGGCTGGTGTGTGGTTTGGGGAGTTTTTGTTTCATTTTTTCCCGGGCATGCGTTTTGACAAGAAGCCGTAACTGTGCTGTATTGTTACAATGAGCAGGACTTGCGCAGAAACCAGAAGAGGATAGCAGAGCTGAACGCCACCATCCGGAAGCTGGAGGACAGGAACACGCTGCTTGTTGATGAACGGAATGAGCTGGTGTGTGAGCTTTGCGCTGTCAGACAGAGGAGGTTGGGAGCCTTGGGGAAAGACAAAAGGAGAAGCTCCGTGGGTGACGCAGTCCATGATGAACATGCCTTTTCTACCTAGTGTGCTAGGAGCTCAAAAGGCTGAGAATAATTTTTCTCGCTAGAATTAGTCTTTTGTGGCAGCTTTCCAGCTGCCTGGCAATGCTTTTGGGTTGCTTTATCTCTACATCTCAGTTTTGCCATAGATAACACCCTCCTTCAGAAACAGATATGCAGAGTTATGTCTTAAGATTTACTGATTTACTGGTGAAGTAAGTTTATAGTAGGACCAGGCATTATTATGGTTGTTTGCCAGTTCCATTTGCCACTGTCTTTGGCATTTTACTGGGACAGTGATCACAGGGAAAGTAAAAAAAAATCCCCTCAGAACTTCTAACAAAGGAAGAAAAGTACCTTTTTTGAATTACTTACAATTATTAATTACTGTCATCAATCCAGTTGAAGCGTGTCCGAGAAGCCGAAAAACAATGTAAACCTCTCCTGGAAAAGAACAAGTGCCTCACAAAGAGAAATGATGAGCTGATGCAGTCTTTGCAGCGCATGGAAGATAAACTCAAAGCGGTCACTAAAGAAAATATAGAAATGGTTGGTATTAATGGGCAAAGTGAGGATGACAGCATGTTGTTTGTTTTTCTTGCTGGGCATGTCTGCACAATGTATGCATGTAAACACATAGAGAAGGTGTGTATGTATTTATAATGTGTGTATTATTGATAAGATAGTGCAGTATTTTGGCCTGTGTATATTAAGATGTATATACTGTAATGCTGTTTATTATACATGTCCATGTAATATATCTAAGTGAATGCATAACCACAGTCTTTAGCATTGTCCTGAGTTGCTGGTATAAGCTGGTGGGTGCTGAGTGTTCTTGTGTGTTACATTTTGGCTCCAAGACCTGTGTCCTTGTCTTGAGCAGACTGAGTCTTTTGCAGCATGGATGCAGCTCTCCTGCTGACTAGATTGAGACTATCAGATTCTTTTTGTTGTTATACAGAAGAAAGGCTTTAGTATTACAGGGTTAATTGACTTTATACCACACTCATGCCTGGAAGGCAGACAAACTTCACCACAGACGTCACAAATCCTGGTTCCTTTTCCACAGCTGTAGCAGTAGAGCTCACAACCCCGCTGGGCTCTCCCCCAACAAACGGGAGACGTTTGGAGTCACGGCAGCAGCGCCGGTGCCTGCACGCACGGCAGTTGTGACCTAACTCTGCGGCACTGCATGTCGCGCCGAGGGGCTCACAGCGAGGGGCTGCGCCACCGCCTGCATGTCCTCGGGCGGCCTGCCCTCGCTG
>JAUBOD010000276.1:280157-317758 GCA_032353885.1 Nothura maculosa | reverse complement strand
ATTCTTTTTGTTGTTATACAGAAGAAAGGCTTTAGTATTACAGGGTTAATTGACTTTATACCACACTCATGCCTGGAGGGCAGACAAACTTCACCACAGACGTCACAAATCCTGGTTCCTTTTCCACAGCTGTAGCAGTAGAGCTCACAACCCGCTGGGCTCTCCCCCAACAAACGGGAGACGTTTGGAGTCACGGCAGCAGCGCCGGTGCCTGCACGCACATCAGTTGTGACCGAACTCTGCGGCGCTGCATGTCGCGCCGAGGGGCTCACAGCGAGGGGCTGCGCCACCGCCTGCATGTCCTCGGGCGGCCTGCCCTCGCTGCGTGAGGCCGGGCCTCGCAATGAGTGGGCGCACGGCGCCACGGGGGGCGCAGCGGGCAGGCCCCTGACGAGGTGGAGCACGTGCTCCGCATGGGGCACAGCTGGGTGCATTGTGCAGGAAGAGCTCTGCTGTGTTACCTTTAGGAGCTGCTGCAGAGACTCTATCGCACATACTAGGTAAAAAAAGCTTTGGCAGTCTGCTTGGAGAACTAGGCCTTGCTGTGCTGTGGCTAATAGATATTAATAAAGCTATAGAAATTTGGTAGCTGAAGCATTTCTAAAGGGTTGCATAGCTTAAATGAAAAAGAAAACCTGATTTGTAACTTTGCCATTTTATCTCTTTTTTCTTTTTTTACTAATTGATAGATCTTATTTTTTCTATTTCTTTCTTCTTACCACAGAGAGAAAAAATGACATCACATCCTCCTTTAAAGAAATTAAAATCTCTCAATGACCTGGATCAAGCTAATGAAGAACAAGAAACTGAATTTTTAAAACTTCAGGTTATAGAACAGCAGAACATAATTGATGAGTTAACAAGGGTATGTCCAGAGCACCAGGAATTGAACCAGTTCCTGTGTATGGTTCAACCTCTGTTAGTTTTTCTTCCTATAAACAGAGGTCTGTGGGTTAATATCTCACCTCACATTTAACACCTACAAAGTTTTAGGTGTAGAAGCATATGGATGCTGCTTGTATGATTTCATAAATATTTAATTTATTATTTCTAACGGGGGCAACAGCCCTAAAGCATCAGTCTCATTCTGTGTAATTTCAACTGTCTTTAAATGGCTGCTAGCATTTCGGTCACGGCATTTAATACTGACCCCTCCCTTTCAGGTGACTTTGCACTATGGAGTTGGGGGGAAGGAGCCCACCTTCACTTCAAAACAGGCTTTGGCCTCTTCTAAGTGATGAAACCTTCACTAATATCATCTAGTGGCTTGGAGATCCGTGAGCCTCTTTTAAAGTGCCCAAACCAGCTCCATACAACAGCCTCCCTGTGGTCTGAACAGGATATTGATAAACTCCTGTTGTTTGTCAGCCTGTTGAACATGGCAGTTGTACAACAGGCATTTCTTTTCAGATATCCCTCCTTCCCTTCTTCAAGTGGTTTTCCACTGATGCAGATACATGTGTGAACGAGTCTTCCCTTCACTGCAGTCAGCTTCTGTTTGGATGTACAAAGTGTCAGCAGAAGCCCAGGGGCTTCCCAACTGACTTCGTCCCTGGATTTGACTTTCTGTGGCTGCATGACAAAGAAGAGAAACATGAACTTGAATTCCAGTAACTATTTTTATCTTATTTTCCAGGATAGGGAAAAACTCATTCGTCGCAGAAAGCATAAAAGAAGTTCAAAGCCAATTAAGGTAAGAAGAAGAAGACTCCAATTGAGTCTTTCTTCTCTAATAAGAAAAACAATCTGATTGAAGAAATTGTTGTGGATTTTAACAAGCTTATTTAGTAATGGTCTTTGTAAACAAGTTAGATTCCTCAGGAAAACTTTTTAGGTTCTCTTGGAGACTCAGTTAAGGGTACATAGCTATTTTACTTTCGACAAAATGAGACCTTTTTTTCTCTCTGAAAAAGTTAAATTTTAATTCAATCTGTTTTGTATAAATATTAGTATTGAGGCCCATTACGCTGAGATATATTTACATTTCTAGAGAATTTCCTATCTGTCTTCTGCTATCTGATTTTCCTAACACATCTGGGTTCATACTAAAACAATATACTTTTTTCTTTTTTTTTTTTTCTCCAACTGGAATTTTCTGCCTGGAAACTTGAGTGCCATTCCCTTCAGTTCGGTTTCATAGATCTTCAGTTGCCTCTTACTTTATCTTAAATTTGTATCTAATCCAGTCCTTGGTATAATTTAGAACAATTTTAAATCATTGAATCAACAATTTGAGTCACTGAATAATGAACAGGTGGAGCTGCTTGACCTGCAGGCTTCAGTTTCAGAGTACAGAACTGAGTAGTCAATAGTTGACATATGAATAGGTATGGAGACAAACTGATCAATGAGCATTGAAGATGTTCTGCCTGCATGCAGTGTTGTGTTTTCCCTCAGTACCCCCCGTTCCAGTCTTTGGTGTCACTTTTTCTGGGCCTGGTTGGAGATGATACTTGCAGAGGCAGATCACATCTCCTCTGTCGTATATTTTCTTCTTTTTTTTTTTTCTGTTTTTTTAGTATGTAGCAATACAATTTTGACGCTTATGTTTTCCCAAAAGAAACTGTACTGTCTCTTTCCAAGGAGATTGAGAAATCAGATGTTTTTTCTTCTTTAGAGACATGTGGTGGATGCAGTTTTTGGGTATGATGAGGATTCCATGGACTCTGAAACATCTTCCATGGCTTCATACAGAACGGATAGAACACCAGCAACCCCAGATGATGATTTGGATGAGGTAAGATCTGACTTTTTCCAAATTTAGAGACAGGTTTTCAGGACACTTTGTATTCCACAGTAGTGACCAGGCTCTCAAAGACACCAGGGTTTCATTGTTGTATTCTGAGTAATTTTTTTTTCTGTAAGTTTGGCCCCAGTTTTCGTTACTGATACATTAACATGCTAGCTGGGAAGTTCTTTTAAAATATAGCATGTAGAGCATGCCAGTGTGACTTTGTTGGAGTTTGAGGTGATTTTCTCTCACTCCTGAAAAAATAAAATGGACATGCTTCTTTTACCTTAAAGACATATATGCTATAAACTTTACATTCTTATTGCTTCATATTACAGCAATCTCATTTAAAAGGCTGTTTTGAATCAAGACCTGTAAACCAACTACTGCTTTTAACAAAGCACATTCACATTCCTTGGCAAAGCTCCAGCATCTGCTTAGACGTGCCCTTTCTGTTCCCTCAGAGCTTAGCAGCAGAAGAGTCAGAGCTGCGTTTTCGACAACTGACGAAGGAGTATCAGGCCCTGCAGAGAGCTTATGCGCTGCTGCAGGAGCAGACAGGAGGCATTATAGATGCTGAAAGAGAAGCCAAGGTCGGTATTTGTTTGTGGTGGGGAAAAGTGTTTCTTTGCTACTGGTATATACAGGCTCCTGAAAGTGACCTAAAAGGAAATGGTGTCAATTATCCATACAACAGAGAGACATCTATTTCACTAATTTTCTGAGCATGTTTAAAAATACTTAGTATTAAGGATGGACACAGTCATTCAACTTAAAAGGTGTTGTTCTGCAGTTGAAGCCAAAAATTCTGCATTTAAGCAAGCATGCTGGAGCTCACAATTCTGCATTTTGACAGAGTCACAAGGACCTTCCCATCTTCTGCTCAGAGTACAGGGGTTTGTAAATGTAAATGATGTCTGGTCTTTTACAAAAGACACATAGCTTCTCGTTAAGTTCTTTGAACAGAGCCAATTATTTTGGACCTCTGAGCTTGGTTTTGCTACTCTGATATGACTCTAATAAAGTGGGTGGGATATGTGTGGGTATACGTGTGTGTATGGATTTTCCATTCTGTCCCCTTATGTCTTCTTTATGAGAGTCTGTGAAGTGTCATATCACCAGCCAAGATCTTTGTAGTGGTTCACTAGGCTAGATTTGCTGTGTTTGGTTTCCTTGGTATATCCTCTGTATTTCTTTTTTTGTTACTATTTTATGCTGTTCCTGACTTCAATAGGCCCAGGAGCAGCTCCAAGCTGAAGTCCAGAGATATAAAGCTAAAATAGAAGATCTGGAGAAAACTTTGGCACAGAAGGGACAGGTGAGCACTTCTGGCATATTTTCTGCTATATTGGATTTTAACTATTCTGCTCACAATATCTCTATCACCATTTCAGTGCAGATCTTCACACGGTGCAGTGTCACTTGAGTAAATAGATGAGTCTAATGAGTTCAGAAGGCTTGCTACCAGTTATTTGATTAATCCATCGCTTTTCTATTACTTGTACTTTGTTGCTGTAGAATTTTTAAATCTGCATGTCACAGCATGTCACAGCTCCAATTTACCGTAAACATGCCAAACCTCACAGAGTTTGACTATTTGGTGATAGTACTGCTTCATCTAACAGGACTCGCACTGGGTGGAAGACAAACAGCTTTTCATTAAGAGGAATCAAGAGCTTTTAGACAAGGTAAATTCAAAACTTGTGGGTGTTCACTTTGAAGGGTAGTGTGGATTATGCAGTACACTTTCTGGTCCTGTTGTCAGGTGCTTATAGATGGTTAACATATGGATAGGCACATCCTCTCTAGCTCTGGGCTGGGCGTTGTGGCTGCTAAGACTTCCTAGGCTGATTCGCCTAGCTCTGCTGATAATTGCCCATCCTGGCAGGTGGAAGCTCTGCTGCAGCATTCTGGCTTCAGGGTGCAGACTGTTACCTTCAAGTAACATCAAACTCATGTCTTTGCTGTTGCTACCCGGACAGAACATTTTGAACTCTACTTCTGGGTGTAGAACAGCAGTAGGTAAACACACCCGCTCTGTAATACCAGAACCCTTTCAGACACCCAGTTTATATATTTTTCTGTGTATTTTTATTTTAAGGGCTTATGTCATCTGTAGCTCCAGTGAAACTTAAATTCCTCAGTCACATGATGCATTTGGGAACATCCCTGCTCTCTATATAAATGTGCATGTATATGTGTGTATATATTTTGTGTATATATATATATATAAAACATGGAAAATAAGATTAGGAAGGACCTCAGCCTTCTCAAATATCCCCAACAGTGGCCATAGATACTACTGCTATCAGCTATAGAGACCAATACCCAGCACCCAGTGTCTTTCCTTCTTTCATGTGCACAAGCAAGGTTTCTTAGCCTGTGCTTCTCTCCTTCCATAAACACTCCATAAGCCTTGTGCCATACTTCTCCATCCAGACAAACTGCAACTCCAGCTCTGTTTCCTCACCCATGGATGGCTTATTTGACCTCAGCCTTAACAGCCTCAGTGCTCCCTATTTCTGCTTGCCCGGAGGCTGTGCTCAGAAAACCTGATTGCAAAATCTGGTCCTGACATTGCCTGCAAACTTGCAGATGGTAGCAGTAGAGGAGCTAGTGATGGTCTTGTCTGCAGAAAGCAAGGTAGTCAGTTATCTGATAAGTGTTCTTCACCTCTGTCTGCTAATTTCAGAGATACTTATGTGAATGCCTTGCTGTGCAGTTCCTGCGAGTGTTGTCTAGAGCTGGGTGGCTGCTTGTTTAAGTGTCTCAAGAGAGGCAGCAATAGGAAGAGTTGTTCCCACATCACAGCAATTCCTGTGCTGCACACAGGGAATCTCTCACCTAGTCAGGCACTTCTACTGGGCAGCACCAGCTGTTCCTCTGTCTGAATACACATTCTGGTAGATGTTTATTCAGCCAGCTCACGAAGTCCTCCAACAATAATGTCTTCAAAACCCTTCCCCAGACAAACTCTTCCAGTGCATTACCAGGAGAGCAGTGTCTAATAGCTAACATAAATAACCTAAATAGTTAACTTGACACTTCAGTAAATTGCCAGCCCTCAGCAGGAGTGGTTTCCTTTAGGAAAACCTCCAGCCAAAGCATTTTATGATGTCTAGCAAGTTGATGAGCAAAAGTCAATCTGTAAACTAAAGACTCATTGAGGTAGCGCTGCAAGTACTGAGTCATATCTAGAGTTTGGATTTTGCAGTGCCTATGCTGCTTGAACTGCTACTTGCTAAATATTCAATTTTCTTATTAACAATCACACAGATCATGAATTTATGTATTTCTATTAGATAGAGAAACTGGAAGCAGATAACAGCCGTCTGCAACAGGAGCTCCAGGATGCCCGAGACCAGAATGAGCTGCTGGAGTTTCGCAACCTTGAGCTGGAGGTGACAGATGAGCTCTTTACAGTAGTTATAGTCTTTAATACTATTATATGCAACATTAGTATGTGTCAAAACCAATGGCTCCTGCTTGTGCTTCTATGATAGTTGGTCTGGAAATGTCCTAATTTGATTCTGGGGGCTTCAGGTGTTACCATGATATAAATACCAACAACATCTGCAGAGACTGCAGGCAGATGTTCAGACTGTCCAGGCACTGTGACTTTCACAGGCACCTGTGTGTTTCCCATTAAGGGGCCTCCTTGTTACCTGAGCACAAACTAATAGCATTACCTCAGGTGACTTTGGAGAATCCTTAAGAAACTTTAGGTTTGATTCTGTGTTTGGCTAAAGGAGGATTATGTCAGAGTTGGGTTTTCCTCTCTTTAAACTTTAAAAGAGAAAGGCCCCACTTTCTCTTTAGTTATGGATTCTTGTTATGAGTTATGACTCTTGTTATCTCAACCAAGAAAGCCTTCCATCTGACCTGTTCTCCAGCGTAAGTGATTTTATTTTCCAGTTGCACTTTTCAGTTGTTGTCTGAGCTTTTATCTTCTTGCCATTCAGCATGTGTAATGCAGAGCCTTTCCTAGCCCTCATGAATCAGTTGTGACAGATTTGTGCCTGATTTACAAACCTTTCCCACAGTTTTTGGAACTGAAGTTATAAAATCACTTAAATATTTGTAAACTAAAATACATTTTAAAGTGAAATTTGTTCTTCACTTCTGTTCTTGCCTGAATACCTGAAAGGGATGAGAAATAATATCTTTCAGAATATTTTTTCATTCTTGTCATTGGTCCATTAAAGCTGGACAAATATTTTGTAGTTTATATCTAGTGAAGGCTGTAAAAATAGCAAATAGGATCAAGGTTATTTCCTTTTTGAATGTATTGCTTTCCACAGATGGTAGAACATTATGACTTACCAGGATGACTAAATGTGCAAGTCTGAGTATCCTAGTAGTCTTAAGTATTAAATATATGTTTCTAAAGGGAGTTTTTGCAACAATATATAGTTGTTCATCACTTTATTAAGGAAATTGCTTTAAATGACATACAAGTCTCATGCAAATGACAAGCTTCCCATAGACAATTTGCAAATAGTCATCATCCATCAAATAAATAAATGTCTGCAAAACAATTCAGTTTCTTTTAGCATCCAGTCTCACTTGGTATACTGTTTGGAGCATCTTTTTCTCTGATTTCTTCAATTATATTTAATGATTCTATGATTGTTTTATGTGTATGTTTTTGATCTTTTTCCAACAAGAACTTATATTTGCAAAGCCTGCAAAATCACAGGAAACATGACATTTAATGAGATCTCTACATATCTCATTCGTTTTAACATGAAGATTTCTTTTCAATGTACTTTAAGGAAAGAGAGAGACGGTCACCACCATTTAATCTCCAGATTCACCCATTCTCAAATGGTGTGAGTGCTCTACAGATCTACTGCATGAAGGAGGGAGTTAAGGTAGGTTGGTTTAGTAAAAGAGCACTTAGCACAACAGTGATATATGCTGCCCACATAACTCGTTACATCATTCTCTGACTGGAATTCCACTAAATTTTAAGTATTTAAACTTACTCTAATGTAAGCATGTGAGATGAATGATGCAATTGAATTGGATTTCTAATTTTTAACATAATCATAACCTGTCTCAAAGGCAGATGAAATTCAGCTTATGGCACATTTGAATGAGATAATACAAAATGTTGATGGTTGATCTCAGTGTTGGTCATAGGAGGGACATATATTGCGACTGTGATTAACTGTGCCATGCCTTCATTTTGTTCTGTCTTTGCAGGATGTCAGCATTCCAGACCTCATAAAGCAGTTAGACATCTTAGGTGATAATGGGGTAAGCAAAAGTGAGAGATGTGTTTCCTAAACAAGCTGTATTGTGAGCAGTTAGAACAAGTGAAATCTATAACTGTCATGGCTATTTTCTAAGGTATTTGCTGAAATTATGTAATACTAGAATCATTCATTTAAAGAGTGTTTTTCTGCAGACGTTAAGGAGATTGGGAAATTTCAGTAATTGGGGAACCAGTAATGAAGGTCCAGCTTTAACATCTCTTAACTCATGTCCAAACTTCAGCAAAGCGTATGAAATAAACTGGTCATCTGAGCCAACCACATCTTTGTTAGAACTAGGATTCTTCTGCAGGGAGTTTCATTAATAAGCACATTCTCCATGGCTTTCTAGGAGGGCATTGCTGCCCACTTTAGTCCTCTGTGTGAAAGAAAATATCCTGTATGCCTGGCCAGCTTTAGAAACATTTCAAGAAAGTGTTTAAGAAATAAAAACTATGGACAGTGATTGTCTCCTCACTTAATGATGATGTAAATTAGCATTATTTTTAAAGTAAGCGTGGATGAATGAAAATCCAGCTTTATAAAGCCAGTGTAAAGACAAACAAATGCATCTAATTTTAGCCTACATTTCTTATAAGATGAAGTGATATAAAAACATATAATCAGTATACGTCATGCAGAAAGGGAAAAGAATTGCTCTTTTAAAAATCTTAAAACACTGAATATTTTTATGTGAGTAGGACACCCTGCACGCAGAATTCCCACTAAGCACTCAAGAGCTGATCTATTGTCTGGATAATCTGTATGCATTGGCTTCTGTTATTTTGTTGAATTAATGCAGAAAGAACAAGATTTGGACTTTTTTACCAAACACTCACCCCTGGGAAACTGCTGCTCTTAGGTTTATTTTTCTCCTATGTCTCTTTCTCCTCACAGAATTTAAGAAATGAAGAGCAAGTGGCCATAATTCAGGCTTCCACTGTATTGTCTTTGGCAGAAAAGGTAACATATGTTTGCTTTTCTTGTGTGTTATCTAAGTCCTCATCTTGCTCTTGCATCCATCTTACAGAAATTTTATTTTCTGTAGTTTTCGATACTGTCAATCTTCCTAATGTAGGAAAACTTATACCAAGAGAGTGATTTCCCCAATAAAGTAAACTGTACCAGCAGCAGTATTTTATAATACTGAATATCAGCCAGAGATTTTGCAAGAATAGGAATACCTTAATGTAATCACAGACCCAAAGAATTTTCGTAAAGCAAAAATAGAAAGTCGGAACAGCTGAAAATGCAAAAAGGATGTAAAATGAAACTTGCAATTGTGAACTGAATTGAGAAACCATCAGACATTTAAGCCATAATTAGCAAATATCTGAGATTTCTACTTCTGAGATTTCTAAGGCTTCTGAAGAGACCTGTATGCAAAATATCCACTGAAAATGTTTGTCTAAATGCCTTGTTTGGGAAATTAGAAAGAAAAAGAGGATTAGACTGTTTTTTGTGGCTCAAAGTTGTGGCATCTGTGTCAGCAAGATGACCTCCTTAGCAATATGAACCTACTTAGCAATTTCCTCTATGCACAGGGAACCACCATCTACCTAGCTAAGCTATTTTCAAATGCCACAACCCCATAGGCGCTTACCCACGGGATGTTATATTATGCCCTGCCTATCCAAGGCAGTGTGCTTTTCCATCTTCGAATAGCCCAGAGGTGAGTCTCTGACTTCCTCTCTGACAAGCATCATCAACAGACTTCACAGCTATACCACTCGCAGGAGAACAGCCTCAAGAAGGGCCCAGAGCTAATAATAATAGGTAACTAAAAATAGACTGATAAGGTCATGGAGATGTCCATTTGCCACTACCTGGATGCCTAGAAAATACAGCAGGTTACAGTTCTTGTTGTCTGTCCTCCAGTGGATCCAGCAGATTGAGGGCGCTGAAGCTGCTCTGCACCAGAAGATGATGGAACTGGAAAGTGATATGGTAGGGATACTTTTTAACACACATTTTAGAAACAGGCTGTTGAGTCTATTACATTTATTTTGTGTGCCAAATGTTCACCAAAAGAAGATCTTTCTGCAAATTAAGCAAGCGGGTTTCATCTGAATTTTATGGTGAAGCCATAAAATTGTTACTAATTTACTTTATTAATAACTCTGTAGAGTCAATTGAAGACAAATCCCACCGAAGTCAGACATCTGTAGTTGATAGAGTAACACTTCCCATAGTATTTTGAGTAACTAATTCATTTTTTTGTCCAAATGATCCTTCATTGTAGGAGCAATTTTGCAAAATAAAAGGTTATTTGGAGGAAGAATTAGACTACAGGAAGCAAGCTCTTGACCAAGCATACATGGTATGTACAAAGGAAATGCTACAGCACAACCTGGCCTGCACTTCAACATGACACAGATTCCTGTAGGATCAATAAAAGAGAGTTCTTTGTATTTCATGAGCAAATACCTATATTTTAATTCTGGATTGTTTTTTTCTCATTCTGCTAACTTGCTAGCATGCAGGCTGTACAGCCTCAGCATGGCACCTTGCCTTTTCACACCGTAAAATGCAGGGTCTGTGGAAGTCAGAAACTCCTTTGTCATTTAAAAGCAAATGTTCATTAAGTTCAGCTTGTCCCACTACAGTCAGGGCAACCATTGGAACTCAGATTTGGAATCTTAGACAGTCCTTTTAGCACATGTTATGTGTGCTAAGTGCAACATGTGCAACATGCCACAAACAGCAAGAGCTTTGCTGTAAAACACAGCTGTATCAGAGAGGGCTGCATGTAGGTGCAAGTACAGTGTGTTTCATTTTTCACTTACTAAGAGCACTCATTCATACCAGGATTAAGAGCATTGCAGTCTGATATGCTGACCTTCAATCTTTCTCCTGATGTTTTTTACCAGGGTAGGTCAAAATTTTATAATTGCTAAAATATTCATCTTTTTCTAATTATAATTAGAAAATAGGTATGAAAACTCCATCTGGATCATCTCTGTAATGGCTTTAGAAAATCAGTGAAGGATTTCAGTGATTAATATTGAAATATCATAGAAGTAAAAGCCCTTATGTATTTTTTTGTGTGTATGAAAATATGGAACCATTTTTATGAATTCTGCTTCACGCTTTTGCACGCTTGAGCATAGGGACGACCTCTCATGCAGATGCCTGAATCTGCCACTAACCCTTCCCCTGCCCCTCCAAGGGTTTATAGACTGTTCCATCTCTAATTGACTTCTGGTTTGCATTGACCAGAGAATCCAGGAGCTTGAAGCCACCTTGTACAATGCTTTGCAGCAAGAAACGGTAATAAAGTTTGGGGAACTGCTCACTGAAAAACAGCAGGAAGAGCTGAGGACAGCAGTGGAAAAACTAAGACGTCAGATGCTGAGGAAAAGCAGAGAATATGATTGCCAGATTCTTCAGGAGAGAATGGAGCTGCTTCAGCAGGCGCATCAGGTAAGATACAGGAATTCAAGCACATGTAGATCTGTTCAGTTTTGTTGTATAAGTTGAGGTCAAACTGAGGCAAGCTGTAGGTTCATGCATGAGCCTGGAGTCTATTTTTCTGAGTTATGGATTGTGTCTTTACTGGGTATGCAGCTGCACACAATATTATTTCATGATGGATTGTTTTGGCATATTTTGAATCTTAAAATTCCAAACCAAAAGTATTTCATCCAGAATTCTGTCTGCATGAATCCAGCTTTGTAATACATATGGTCACCACCAGTTATTGGACTTGGAATAGGTAGAACTGTATGAGAGTCTCTGGCTCATGTAGCAGTCATCTCTTTTTCCAAATACTGCTGCTCTTTCTCTCTTAAAATGCATAGAAGGTGTTTTGGCACTGAGATATAATGCAGCATTTCACCTTCAAAGACCAGTGTTTGCTGATCTGAGGTCCCAAGGCAGAATGACAAGAAATCACCATGTACTACTGAAAGCAGTAAAATGAAACAAAAACAACTCAACTGTCATTTATGGGAATAAAAGAAAGAGCATGTGCGGTGGTTAGGGTTTTTGCTTCAGGCATGAAGATGTAGTTTTCACATTCCTGCCTAATTCTGACTGAAGACTTGAAACTGGCCCACCTGATTTCATGACGTGCCCTTCTTACTGGGCTTTTGTGTAGTGACTTCTTGATTTCAGCAATGACCGTTGCCTTGATTAAGCCAAAGGAGTTCTGGCTTTTTGAGCAACTCTTACCCAACCTCTGTGGTAGGTGGAGCTGGGAAAAGATGAGAGGTAGCAAAGGGAAGAAGTAGTATTTGAAGGCTGCCACCTGCTAGTTCTCTGATCTCCAGAAAGCTGGGAAGGTGGTCAGAGAAGTGCTATCTGAGCTCCGTGTGTCTCCTGGTTCGCCCCTCTGGCTTTCTGGTCTTTGCTGGCCCATGAGCTTACTCCCTGACTAAACAGAGAAAAGATACAGAGATTCATGGCTTCATTTCTCATGGGTGGTAATTTTGTCCCTGATATGTTGGTTATTTTTTCACAAAATGTGGAAACTTTCCCAAAAATTAAATTCATGTTACGTTTTTAGCAGTACCTAGCACTGTTTAAAATGCACCTCAACAACAAATGACATCTTTCCAGCTCACCACAGAATCAGTATTTTCATAGTATCATGTACATTTATCATTCCAAATCAAGTAACAATGCTTCAGTAGTGTATGAGATGGTCCCTGCCAAGAATGGATCTGTTCACATCTAGGCTTTTAGCGCTTGGGACATCAAGACACTTGTTCAGAAGAGAAAACCTACTAGGAACTTAGTCTAGATGTTTTCTGTTCTAATTTCTAGAGGATCCGAGATTTAGAAGACAAAACTGACATCCAAAAGAGACAAATCAAGGATCTGGAAGAAAAGGTTAGTTCTGTTATGTTTCTGAAGCAAAGCAATCTTTTTTTTTTTTTTTTTTTTTTTTTTTTTTTTTGAGTCATAATTAGTTTTCTTGAACTAAATGTCTTGCTTTGTTTAGCTGGATCAGTTTGACCCTGTTAGTGTCTTTCTACTGTGCTTTCTTTTCAACTTGTGACTTTTATTATACCCAAACTTTAATCTTAGCGTACTACAACAAACTGTTTCATTTTAGGAAATAAATGATTACATTGTGAACATTTTTAATCAAAGTGAATATATTGGGCCAAGTAATGAAACCTTCCTTGGTTCTTATATGCTGGCTTGGTGGACAGTACTTCCATTAAAGCCAAGGTGAGGCTAGCAAGCAAAAAGACCAAATGAAACCGAGTGAAGATTTGAAGACTGCCTGTACTTGGCAGGACTAAGGAACCAGGTTCTCACGCTGTCCTCTTTGCAGGTGCTGCTGCATTGACTATGCAGTCAGTAGAGCACAGCAGAAAATCTTGCCTATAAATGAAACTATATTATTTATTTTTATACTTACTTAACCCACTTAAAAAACATCCCGTGCTGTGTTTAATATCTAGATTTGTGTCTTTGAGCCAACCCATCCTGGTTCACAATAACAAATACAGCTAAGGCTTTCAAAATGGTGCTGATTGCAATTCCTCAACAGAATTAATACAAAAATGGAATATGTTTGTTTTTTAAATCAGGAAATGGTTTGGCACTTGTAAGAGCAACTAAGGAAATACAGTGTTCTCTAAATACATAATTATTTTAATTGTTCTGCAGAGTACAAAAAGAACTAATCTTGATGCTTAAAACACTAAAGCGTCCTGTTTTTACACTGTCTTCTTTTTCTCCTGCAGTTTCTATTTCTATTCTTGTTCTTCTCTCTTGCCTTTATTCTTTGGCCTTGATGTCAATGTGCCTCTTGGAAAGGTAAGACTACTTCACTTTTTGCCTTGAGGCTAGTGCTTCTTGCAGATGAAGATGAGATCCTTCTGTGTTATATCAGAGAATTCAGCATATCAGTGTTGATATGCAGCAGTTCCCAATGAACAGGAGTCACTGATGAGCTTACTCAAGAGCTACAGTCAGACCAGTGCTATCCACCACACTTATAAGGGAACTGGCAAAAGTTTTCTGACGATCCTAAACTATTCAGAATGGTAAAATTAAGCAAAAATGAAAGCCATCTAGAATTTCTCAGTATCAAGCAGTGAAGAGAATTACAGATTAAATTCAATACCGATGTTTGCAAAGTGACACAGCTGGGAAAAAAGTTTTCAATCTTAACTTTGTAGACATCGCCATGGGCTCTGAACAGACTGCTACCACTCAGATCAGGAGAATATAATAGACAAAGCTACAGAAATATCAACACAGTGCTCAGAGCTAGGAAGAGTACAAAAAACGGCATGAAAAGGGGGATCAGGAACTGAAGGAAAGAGGGCGCAGGTGACTTCTTGGGCTCAGAAAGAGAAGCCCTATGAAAAGGAGCTGTGGGAGAGGTCTGGAAAATTTATTGGGGCAGAGTGCCTCAAGAGGTTGCTGTGCTCACTGTCTCCTCCAGCACAAGCAGTTATGTCATAACTTTGAAACAAAAACACTGGAACAGCTGAAAGTTCAGAGTTCAAAAAGCAACGGGAATGTGAGGAAATAAATCAGGCAGTTATGATGTGTTCGGCATTGTATTTTTCTCTCCATGCCTGGCCATGTTCTGAGCCAGCATGCTGGACTAAGTGCCTTTTTTTTTTTTTATCTTACCTAGTATAAATGAAGTAGAACGTGTCCTTGAATTTTTAAATGCAACATTATCCAGACTGTGTAATGACAGATCAGAATTTTTTGATTCAAGGCTGGAGCATAGTGTTAAGTTTCTCACTGGTTCCATAGACTATGTCAATAAATAAACATTTCTGCCCTGCACTTGAGGGAGGTACCTCACAGGGTTCAAAGAAGGAGGCCTGGTTCATATTTAAATTCATAATCAATTCTTTGTCAGAATACCCAGAATTTTCACAGTGCTCACACAGGTGAACAGGAACAGTTGGTCCGGTTAGCTGTTATGTGTAAGAACAGATCTGCTCCATTGTCCGGCTGATGGACTCCATCCTGTCAGCTGGATAGGCAGGAGGAGCAGCTTAGCTGTTATTTGATATCAATCTGCTTTTCTATTTCTAGAGTGCCAGACCACAGATGAGTCCTTAGAAAGGCAAATGCTTCCAGCTCCCCCCAATGAAGAGAACATTGTTTACACCTACTTAAAAAACCCACAAGTGAACAACCTGTAGCCAAGACTGCAAACACCTTATATTTTAAAGCCATCACTCAAGATTTGTTAATTGACAGTTCCTGTCTAAAACTATGGTATATGCTGCATATAATGAAATCCTATATGTCAAAACTAAAGAATGAGGAAGAAAAATAAGCAGTGAACTACATCACTTAGGAAAAGCATGAAGGGAACAGCAAGGAACCACTTTCAGCTGATGAAGTCAAAATGTGTCTTGGGCATGGAACCAAAGTTACCGCCGACTTGATCCCTGCTGTGCAGGGCATCACTTCAGAGCAACGCTGTCCTCTCACGAACGGACTGGGAAGAACAGGGCAGAGCAGGAGCAGCACATCCCGCACCGCTGAAGCACTTGGTGGCAGCAGACAACACGATTGCTCCAGGGCCTCTCTTTTGCTTTTACACTCAGGAACGACAGCTGTAGTGTGGGGGGAAAAGACAAGAAATGCCTTTGGCTTGTGCATGACGGGCAGGAGTGCGCCCCTGTTGGCGTCCACAAGTGGAACCACGCACGCAGAGGCAGGGGAGAAGCAGGTGTTGGGCTGGGGAGGGTTGGAGCAGAGCTGCGGCCTTTCCCCTCTCCTTGTGCTTGCTGAGAGCAGCCTGGCCCTGGCAGACTCATTCCTGCTGGAGGCTGCTGTAGTATCGACCTCCCCTGGCGCTGCTCTTCAAGTTACCTGCTGGAGATGATCACACCGGGCGCTCAGAGCAGCTCTGAGGAAGAAGACTGTGCTGGAGGGCAAGAGAAAATCCCACCCTCTGTGCCCAGGTGGTCCCATATGCAAAGCCTCAGCTTCCGAGTGCTTGGCTTGGATGCTGCTGAACATAGAACATAGATGCTGAACATGTAACATTTTGGTTTGACTTGTCAAACTGAATTTTGTTATCTGGCTGTAATCAGTGACAGATAAACCAAAAAGGGGGGGAAACTGTGAAATTCATCCTCATGAGAAGTGTGAATGCGTATCCCTATTTAGACTTTTCCAACATTACTAGTAATGGGAAGCAGTTTGCACTTGAGAGCATCGCTCCACTCCCTATCCCATGCCTCGGTCCAGTGCAGGAACATAGGGCTGCCACTCCGTCGTGGTCAGGAGGAAGCAACCTCTGGGAGCATTGACACTTGCAATACATGTGAGAAATGAAGTTCCTGCGCCTGCTGGGTGCAAATACCCGCGTTCAGCTTCCCCTTTGTTTGCCACATGAGCAATGGAGATGTCCCACACTGTGTCTCTACTTGTATGTCCCTGGGAAAAGAGCCTTGTCTGTTCCTGCCATTCGAACTGTTTTGCACAAAGGGGCCTTAATTTTATCTGAAATTTAAAATGGGCTTTATGGGAAAAGAGAAAACCAAGGGCCAGCTTACAGCCTGCAGAGCAGGGCTCGCCGGTGCCGAGGTGGCACCTTGCAGAGCCTCTCCTGTTTGGTGGCTCAATTTTGCAGGCGAAGCAACTGCGCACAAAGCAGGCAAGAGGCTCAGCAGGCCAAAGGCAGTTCCTGGACCATAGCAGGGATGACGATCATGTCATGTAGCAATCCCTCTTCCTCACACATACTTGTTGGCCAGAATGGCTTTTAATCATTAATCTCCAGTCACCCAAGTGTACTGCAGGGCTGGGCCCCATTTCTCCATGGAATTCACTAACATCCCCTTGTGTTGCATGACAGGAAGTTGCGCTGAGACGTGCATTGAAGTTTAGAAGCTATTAGCAAATTATTTTTTTTCTCTCCCTAAAATTAATTTAAATTACAAAAGGACTGCAGCTTCTAGAAGCAGTTTTAGCAGAGGAGGTTATTGCCTTGGGCACCAGCTATAAGTTCTGTTATATGGGTGCGAGGCCACCCTTGCTCAAGTTCTTGCCCTCCCTGCTCTGTGCACACAGCTGGTCTGGACCTACCTGGTGCTTTCCCAGGTGCCACCAGCAGCTGAAGCCTTGGGCGCAGGCGCTTCATGTCCCCCCACACTCGTGACACACTCAGATCGCAAGGCAACTTCTGCAAAAACGTCATGTCTGTTACTGGCAGTCGTAGAGGCTCATGGCATTGATAAAAGTGTCTGACTTCGGGACGTACCTGGCTGGCTTTGTGGCTGGTTTCACCACTTAGAACCTCTGAACTGTGCTGTCCACATCTTCCTCTCCTCTCCTTTCTGTCTTCTGCCCTCTTTCCCCTTCTTTACTTTTGTGTGTAAGCATGGCCCTACCTATGCATGCAGGTGCCCCATTTCCAAGGGCTCACATGGTGGCAGATGGTTTGCAGGATACCTTGGTGCAACTTGCAGATACTGTGCAGACTTGAAGCTTGCAGGATTTCCCCTGGAGTTCTGGAGAAGAGCTGCTGTGCTCTCCCTGCAGCATAGCATGAGCCATGCCGAAAAAACACTGATGTGACTCATACAGACCTTCTCTTGTCAGCTAGATCAAAATGAGTTTGATGCTTGTGGGTGTATATATATGTATACATATATATATATAGCCCTATTGTATATAGTAATTCACTGCTATAGTGTATGAAAGTATACTTGCAATCTAGGTACAAGGAACTGAACCTAGGATTGCTTGGCTGCCCCAACTGGTGCACTCCTCATTAGTTTAGTTCTACATCTCATGGGCAAGTAGGTTTGGTTCTGATTTGGGGTTTCATTTTTAATTGCTCCCTGTCCAGAGGCGGTTTATCCAGGGCTTTCTGTTGTCCCTGACATTCAGTGATGCCAAGTATTGAGGATCCTCCCTCAAATTATCCAGCGCAGACAGCCCCTCCACAGCCACCCAGCAGGCAAGGCCGGTTCGCCCCAGCTCTGGAGGGCGAGCGCAGCTCCAGCAGCTCCCGCGGCATTCCCGCTCCGGCATGCCGGGCTGCAGGTGCCGTTGGAGCAGGGGTGGGACGTGGATAGCGGGCAGGTCGGGCCGGGCAGAGCTGGGCTGGCCGCGTTTGCTCCACTGAAGCACTTTGCTGAAGGCCCCTCCGGGCTGGGGATTTAGGCAGCAGGGCGGCACAAGGAGAAGAGCTGCCTTGCAGTATTCCAGGGCTGGCTGCGCCCGTCGGCATCCCTGGCTCACAATGCTGCAGTTTTCCTTCTTTTTGTGCACGTGCGTATCTGCAGCGCCTGGCTCAGCCTCCTGGGGACATCCGCCTGCACTGGAGCCATCATATCCCTGCGTCCTTCCAGGTGTCCATCCCACCATCCCAGGGACCCAGGCCAGGCTTCCCCCCTGCCCCAGGCGGCTGCAGATACGGCCGTGCTCCCGCTCGTGGTCCGAGGCTGCCTCTCTTCCCCTGTCCTCCCTCACATCAGCACCCATATGTTTTTTTATTTATATATACATATATATATGTGTGTGTGTACATATATATACATACATGCATATTTTTGTTGTTGTTGTTGTTCCCAGACTTTTTGGTGTGTATTCCAGAAAAGAATTGTAAATGACTTGGCAGAATGACCCTTTGATAAACACTGGACATGTATCTGTACTATATGTATTAACGTGTAGAAGAGAATCCTTAATTGTATGTAAAGTTTTATGAATGGTTATTTTTTAATTTATTTAATATAGGATTCAATGACCTCTGGTGTTTTAGTTTATATAAAAAATAAAACAGCAGCCTTTTTTAAAAAGTAATCTCACTTCAGTTTCACGGAGATATTCACTGTTAACATTCCAACTATTGGCTCATTTCAAGAGAAAACACATATGTTGAAATGTTGGAGTATCACTCAGATTTTGCTCAACACTAAACAAATCTTGGAATAAAAAGTGTCACTCTATTTCAGAAATATTCTTGGAATAGCCTAGTAAAGACATTTATAAATGTCTTGCTGCTGGGTCGGCCCAGCTCCCGCGGGTGTCCGGCTGCCCAGGATCAGTTGGGATCGAGTAGCCGGGTGCTGGTGCAGACCCTGACCAAGGGGATGCACCACAAGGTCTATGAGTCCCAGCAGGATCTGTGCAGCAGCAAAACCAACGTGTTTGCAGGCCTGCCGGCCCTGGGACAGCCTTCCCGTGGGAATGTCTCCCAGGCTCCGTCTCCGCGGCTGCTTCTCATGGATGAGCATGAGGACCCGGTTTGACAGCAGGTTTGGGGATACACAACTCATGGCAGTTTGCATGTAAAGCACTTTGGCAACTAGCATCTAACATCCAAGTGAAATAAATGAAAATGTGCTTAATTACAGGACGTGGGCATTTGACCACTATATAATTGAAAGCTTCAAATCTGGCCTGAGATATAAATATGCCAGAATAAAAATGACATATTTTGCTGGGCCACAGTGATCAACATACCATGAAAATTAAAGGTGGAGTTCAGTATTTGCTAGCTAAAGGCGCTCTGACACCTACGGTCATGCAACAAAAAGAATCTTAAGCAAACAGCACTGAGGTCTGAAAACAAGTGTGGGGAAAGCAGAGAACCAAACCAAGACCTGTCTCTGAAACGTATGTGAAGAACTTCCATTAAAGGGCAGATTTTAATGTCTTCATGTCTTAGAACAGCCTCATGCTCCTCTGCAGCGCTGATAACTGCCCTGCGGCCATGTATGCAAAGGTACTAGAAAAGATAAACATAAGAATCAGGATTTAAATAAATATTGTTACTAAAGACCGTGCAATGCTGGGACTTTCGCACGTTTGCAGGAGGAGATGAAAGCCAGGCCCTGCTCCGCGGGGCCGTCTCTCCGGCGAGCCGCACGGTGGCCGCGCTGCAGCCCGAGCGGAGGCCTCGCTCGGTGCGGGGCAGCCCCAGGGCGCGGGAGGCTCCTGCGCGGGAGGCTCCGCGCTGCCGCCCTCGCCCCGGCCGGCGGCGCAGGCTGCAGGCTCCCTGCAGGCAGGCGCTGTGGCTGAGCGTCCCAGCTCCGCAGGGCGGATAAACCCGTCAGTCTTGGGGCTCGGGCAGTCAGGATGGAGGTGGGTAACAATGCGGCAGAGGCAAAGCCGCACTCTCATCTGCTCTCCACCTTAGTGTCTTGCCAGACACTGTGGACGAGGATCCTAGCTCTCCTGTAAAAACAAACCATCCTGTAAAGACCAAAACCATCAAAGAATATAAACCTGAAACAGGAACTAGCTGCTCTCAAACTGGCTCTGCTGCCCACCACTGCATGGGCAGCAATAACCCCCTGAGCCAAGAGGCCAGACCCGCCCTGTTCCAGCTCCTGCAGCCTGTACCACATTGCCAGGCTGGCTGCAACATGCTTGGCCAGTAACAACTATGAGCACTGGGCTGGTGGGACATGGTGCTTTATTTGCACAAGAGGATTGGGCACAATGTCACTGACAGCATCCCATGGTGCAAGACACACTTGGGCAATGCTTGGGCACACTTGTGCCCTGCAGCTCCGCAGCAGTGGGAGTCTGGGCCTGGCATGGATTGGGCCAGTGCTCCAGACATGCAGCGGTTCCTGCTGTGCATGGGTGTGCAAGGGTGGGCAGGCAGAGCCATGTGGATGAGGGTGTGTGTATGGCGGAGTGTGAAAAGCTGCATGTGTAAGACTGCCCGTGAAAGGGCATGCATCCAAGGTGAGCATGCACAGCCGTGTAGGCAAGGGCGTGCACGTGAAAGGCTGCATGTATATTGCTTCTTAGGCAAAAGTGTGTGTGCAAGGGTGCACATGCATGCCTACATGCATAAAGGTGCAAAGATGATAGTGTATTACTGTGTGTGCGCAGCACTGTGTGAGGGTGTGTGTGCGAGGGTGCATGTGCCTGGCTGTGCATGCAGGGGTGCATGTGCAGGATGCATGCACAGGGGTGCACACACAGAGGTGCATGTTCAGGCTGCACACACGGAGGTGCATGTGCAGGGGTGCATGTGCAAGCTGCACGCACAGGGGTGCATGTGCAGGGTGCACGTTCAGGGGTGCACGCACGAGGGTGCATGTGCAAACTGCACGCACAGGGGTGCATGCACAGGAGTGCACGCACGGGGGTGCACGCACAGGGGTGCATGTGCAGGCTGCACGCATGGGGCTGCACGCATGGGGCTGCACGCACAGGGATGCATGGGCAAGCTGCACGCACAGGGATGCATGTGCAGGCTGCACGCACAGGGCTGCACGCACAGGGGTGCATGGGCAAGCTGCACGCATGGGGCTGCACGCATGGGGCTGCACGCTCAGGGGTGCATGTGCAGGGTGCATGCACAGGGATGCATGGGCAAGCTGCACGCACAGGGCTGCACGCACAGGGCTGCACGCTCAGTGCCGCTCGCGCACGGAGCCGCGCGGCTCGCCCAGGAGCGCGGCAGGGGCGCGCGCGCCGCGGGCTTAAAGGGGCCGCGGCCGCCATGTTAGCGGCGGGGCGCGGCGGGACGGCGGCCGGGACACCGGGGGGCACCGGAGGGCACCGCGGGGCTCGGCCTGGGACACCGGGGGGCTCGGCCGGGGGCACCGCGGGGCTCGGCCAGGCCCCGCCCGCCGCCGCTCAAGGCGTCTGGTGGCTGCAGGCCTTGGGGGGCCGCTCCCCAAAATATGGGATTCTCCCCCAAAACCCGCGGCCCCGACCCGCGTAAACGAGCTGGGAAAACCCCCCGCTCGGGCCTGGCTTACAAACGGAGCCAAGAAGGAGCAGGCGGGTGAGTGGGCGCGGGCTGGGCTTTCCATGCCCCATAGGAAACTTGTTGAGAAGCTGCCTGATCCCAAACGTGCCACGGGGAGGACTTTTTGTCCCCACCCCGGCATTAAACAGGCAGAAAGTTTAAAAAGACACACGGGAAGTGGCAGCCGTGCTGGATACTCCAAAACACTGGGAAGAAGCTTGACAGGAGGCTCCTGATCCGCCAGGTCTGCTAGGAGTGACACTTTGGAAATGTGGTGCTTTAGTTCCCCAGGGTTTCCTTTCCTTCAGGTAGCAATTGAGTTTGCAATAGGATTTATTATTGTTATTATTATTACCAGTTTTTGCTGTGGTCTGCTTTCTAAATTTGCTGCAGGACAAATATTAAGCTGGTAAAAGGCACTATTGGAAATGAATGATACGGGAATTAACTTGGTGTTGCGGATGGGAAGTTGATGCAGTTGCCCTTGAATCATCCGGAAACTTTTTGCAGTGTTTTCGTGGGTTTTCCTGCTGTGCCCGAGTGCGGAGGTAACGGGAGAGCGTCAGGTCTGAGTAATTTGGGGGGAAACCCTGGTGACGTGGACGTTCAGCTGGGTGTAAAAGGCACCCAGCAACGCCCAAATATTGGGAATGCTTCCCAATATGATATTCCCAAATATTGGGAATGTTTCCCAATATGATATTCCCAAATATTGGGAACGGTTGCGCCGGGGCGGGTGCAACTTGGAGACACTCATGTGTTGGAATGAGGAGTGCGGAGAACCCAAGGGTGACGCGTCGTGGGGTGGCTCTGCTTGCGCGTGTGTCGGAATTCCTCACATCCAACACGGGTGTGTTACTCCCAGTGGACTTCCCTGCCCGTGGGGATGGGAAGAGAGGGGCAGTTTTCCTCCCTGGCGCCATAATTCAGCCCCAGGTTCTCCGTGTGCGACGCCGGGAGCGCTTGAGTTTTCCGAGCCTCTTCCTTGGCTGGAAGACGCGTTGGGTACGTACGGATTCCAAACAGGCTCCTAAATATAAGGGACCACTGCTGGTTTGGAGACCAGAGGGTTCCCAATAGCTCCAGCCCCAATGATGGGGTCTGTAGACCCACTGGTGGGGTCTGCATGGGCATTAGTTGTGTTGTAGAAGCCCCAAATCTTCCTTTTTTCCCCCATCATACACCTTTTTCTTGAAAGAGCTGCCCTGTTTGCTGAAACGAATAGAAATCCGAATGAATCTCCAAGAGAAAAGGACCTGCCTAAGGAAAAGCGGCATCTTTGGAATGAATTAACATCCTTTCTCTCCATCCTCAAGAGGGAAAAGACTTGAGTGGCCAGTGATGGATAACTTGAATTTCAGAGCGTTTGGGTAGAAAGGAAAAAAAAAAGTGACTTTCTCTTAAAAATCAGGAGTTAAGAGTAATTCTAATACTTCTTTCTGCCTAGCAGTGCATGTGCTATGAGGACTGAAACTCCAGTGGCTGTTTATTTCCTCCGCATGCCTTAAACCCAAAGGGTTTGGAGGTATTCAGAAAAAGTTGCTTTTGCCAGAGCCTGGTTTTAGTGAGAAATCCCCTCAAACTAGCGTGGAATTTCTCCTTTTCCTATGGGATTTCAAGTCGCTGCAATTAGGCGACTTCTGTTGCCCGCCGCCGGGCTGTGCAGTAGTTTCCCAAAGCCACTGAATTACAGTGACAAATGCACCCGGAGTTGATAGCGCCGACAAAATACATCATAAAATTCCCATAAAGTTGTTCCCGTTGCTCTTGTAACCTTCATTTCTTTGGGCAATCTCTGAGGAAAGGGGGTGTCTGTGGGACGTGTCAGTGGCGTTTCCAGCCTCCCCAAAAGGGCACAATAACCCTCCCTTTTGCCTGCCCAGGGGCAGGATAAATAACCCAGCCCCATATTTACTTTGGAAGGGCTAAATTGACCTTGCTGAGAAGCAAACGTGCTTCTTGCCTGAAGTTCAGGTCATTGTTCATGGTTTTTTTTCTTGCCAAACATTGAGGTTTAGGTGAATGTGTTGGGGGATGTTTTTTGGAGGGGGTTTCTCCTTTGAGAGAATAGTTAAATTGTGGAAATCTGGTTCTGGCTTCGTTTAATGTTAGAGTTTTCATGTGAAGTGGCAAATGGAAGATGTGTAACAGCGCTCAGCAGGAATGTTGTTCTGGGAATAATCTCTGTTTCTGGAGGTATTTTGATAGTTGGGGCTATTTTTCACCCCCTCAGAACCATAAAACTCAAGTCCTGAGCATTCAATATTAAAATAATAGGGAAAAGGGGAGCAAAGTGAGCAGAATAACCTTCCCCACTTGCCTTTTCCAGAGCATATGGATGCAAACTCCTGCTTTTCCAGTGTGGGAGGGCTGGAGAAACCCGCTCTGGGCTTGCGGGGTGGCTGCTGCCAGAGCCTTGGAACCGGTTTGCCCAGAGCTGAGCTTAACTGGGCCCTGGTGCAGCTAAGCCCAGGCCTTGGTCCTTGTGTGCCCATAGGCTGCTTGTCCCGCTCAGAGGGGCCAAATTGTCCCTCTCATTGTCCCTTTGAGGGATCCCATTGGGTTCCTCCTGGCTTCGCAGGGCTCCATGGGGTCAACCCGACATGGGATTTGTTGGAGCGGGGATCCAAGTCTGTCATCTGGCTGCTCTGTGCTCCAATAACGTGCCCGAAAATCCAACCAGGAGGAGCGTGGAGAGCGTTCAGAGTCTGGGCACCGTTTTCCTGACACTCTTCCCTTGTGATTGTTAAGTGCTTGCAGGTGCTCCTGTCACTGCTTGAAGTGCCTTGCAAAGGAAGCAAGCAGCCGGGAAAGGAAAATGGCAAAAACGCCTAAATTTGGCAAAACCAGCCTTTCCTAATGATCCAGGAATACTGTTTCGGGATGGAAGGGTGGCTTCTGGAGCGGGCAGGAGGACTGCTTGGTAGACCTGGTCACTCTTTCAGTTTGCCGGCCACTTCATTGCTTGGCTTGCGCTCACCCCTTCTTTCCCTGCTTTTCCCACGCAGGCCCCACGAGAAGAAGGGAAAGCTGAGGATGCTGGAGCAGAACAATGGATTTCTCGTTCTCTTTCATGCAAGGGATCATGGGGAACACGATCCAGCAGCCACCTCAGCTCATCGACTCCGCCAACCTCCGCCAAGAGGATGCCGAGGCCGGCGGCGCGGCGCCCTACGGCAGCGCCCTGCAGCCGGGATTCCAGTACCCGCCGCCCACGCCGGACGAGCTGCCGCCCCTCGCCAACGGCTACGCGCCCGCCCTCGGCGTCTACGAGCCGCAGGCCAAATTCCAGGCTCAGTATCCCAACGGCTCCGCCAACGGCTTCGGCAGGAACTTTAGCCCCCCGGAGTATTACCCCGTGGAGAATCCGGCGGCGCGGCCGCCCGACGTTCTGGAAAAACCTTCCCCTCCGCCGCCCGCCGCCTCCCAGGCAGCGATCCCAAAGAAGACTGGCTCGCCCGAGATCAAATTAAAAATAACCAAAACTATCCAGAACGGCAGGGAGTTGTTCGAGTCCTCTCTGTGTGGGGACCTTTTAAATGAAGTGCAAGCGAGTGAGTATGCTAAGGCGAAACACGAAGGGAGAAAAGAGAAAAGGAAAAAAAGTAGCAAGCATGACTCTTCCCGGTCGGAAGAGCGCAAGGCGCACAAAATGCCCAAATTAGAACCAGAGGAGCAAAATGTAAGTGGAATAATTGTTTCGGCCGTCTCTATTGCTGGTGTTATTGAGGGAGAGGCCGGTGCCGGCGGGGCTTTTCCTTGCTTTTAGTTGTACGCGTGCTTAAAACGTTGGGAGGCTCCGTGGACTTGTCAGGTGCTCCGTAGTAGATGCTTGATTTCTAGGACAACACTGTGGTGGTGGACAGCCCACGTAGCAAAAATAAATGCTAGAGGAGCTTATTTATGGTTTTCCAGAATTATTTAAATTTCTGACGTTCAGAATTGGGTGTGCTTTGCGTGGTGTTAGAGGTTTGGCAAAAGAAATGCCCATTCAAAATGTTCTGAAACTTGCTTATCCGCGCCAGCTCTGCGATACTGATTTCTGTATTTTCCTGTATTTCCTGCCCTCTATGGAGCACAACCTACCCTGTATGGCTTAGAAATTCCCTTTTTTTGGCTGGTTGCTTCTATTTGGTGCATATTTTCTTAATGCAAGAGCTGCAGGTTGACCCTGCTCTTTGCACCCTGGTTTGCACTGTTTTCCCTTAAGTCTTTATGCCAACGGGGGCATCTAAGTGGTGCCAAGGCAGATGAGTGGGGCATCAGTGAGGCTTTGAACTTCCCCTCTGTTTGATCAACCTGGTTTATTGGAGTGCAATTCCCTGCCATTTCCATAAATGAGGTAACCCTCACGTTTCCTGCAAGGAAACCATGGACTTTCCCAGTTGTTTCAGGCAAAGGTTCATATCAAAGTGCAGCTCCTCAGCTTGACCAGTGCTTCGTGCCAGTGGTTTTTAACGTGAATTATCACAGTCTGGGGCAGTTTGATTCACTCACCATTTACTTCACTCCTACAGGATGCATTTTGGTCATTTTTTCATAGGAATGTTATGAGATTGGTGATTTTTGCTCAGTGGAAATGCCGTTTCCGTCGCAGCTCCCGTCGTTCCCTGCTTTAGTCAACGTGGTGGTTTGGAAGTTGGGTACTCGGTAGTTTCTGCTTCACTCGGATCCTGTGATGTGCACAACTCACCAGCTGTGGGGACGGTTTGGGCTAGAAAGCTTGATTTGAAGCAAACAAGCTACAAAAATGTTGTGTTTTAAGCTCTGGTTTAGAAATGGGTTATTTTACTAGTTAGTCGCAGAACCTCCAACCTTTTGTCAAGCGCCTGCGATTCGGGACAGATTAATTTTCATGTTGTGCCTTTAAACCAACAAGGGATTTTTGTAGTGCTGTTATTTCCTTGGAAAATAACCAGGATGCAGTGAGATTCCTTGTGTTACTATGGCTATCCCTCAGCTGCCCTCTTCGTTCTTCCAAGTTGGGCTTCATTTAGCTGGGAAGCTCTTTGGGTTTCTTGGATTTCCTGTGCCCGAGCGCACGTTTTTCCATCACCCGTCACAGTAGAACCTTGGTCCATGTAGTTTCAATGCTCATGCCGAAGAAAAAGGTGCTTTTATTCAATGCTCTTGTAAATAGTGCAGAAGAAGAAGGTGGTTTTCTTTTTATTGTGATCCTGTTGTGTCTAGAATTGCTTGTAAGGAGTCATCAGCCCCACGCTGGCGACGTTCACGACTGTTTTCTATGCTCATTATTTTCTTTCCTGCCTGGTTTCATTGATACTGGTTTGGGTTTCTTGTCCCCTTACCCTCTTTGTGTTTATTTTCCCTTTTTCTCTTCATTGTTACCCATTTCCTAGAGACCAAATGAGAGGCTTAGCATGCTAGCAGAAAGGCCCAGGGAAGATACCTTGTCAGAGGAAACCCCGGTTAGTATTTCTACAAATTAACACGTTTCTGCACTTCTCGTGGCTTGCTGTTTCTCTATTCACTATGATACAGACTCTTTACGCTGTCAGATAAACTATTGTCATTCTTTCAAACGCTTGGTGCTTCAAAATGCCTTTTTTTTGTGCTGTATTTATTGCTTTATTGTCCCCAAAGCAACGTTTTTACTCAACCTATGAGTAGAAACATGTTTTTGTTTGCGTTTTGCCTCATCCGTGATTATTTTACATAAGTTCTGACTGTATTTAAGTGCTTTTGCCATGTTTGTAAGAAAAGTACATGTCAAATTTCCAAACAGACCTCGTCTCAGACTGTCAAAAATTGGGGAAAATAGCAAATCCCTGTGGATATTCCTCCTAGGTGCAGCAGTTCTTGCCTTCTCTTCCAACACAAGTCGCCCACGACGTCAAGTTTCAGGTTGGCGACCTGGTTTGGTCCAAGGTGGGGACGTACCCATGGTGGCCGTGCATGGTTTCGTGTGACCCCCAGCTCGATGTTCATACCAAAATTAACACCCGAGGTAAGCAAAGAGCTTGGGGAGAGCGGAGCCGGGCTCTGTGGTTGCTCTTTGGTTCAAAACCTCCTGTATTTGAGCGCTTTGGGGCTGGATGTGCTTGTGTGCATGCAAAACAGGGCTCTTCTGCAACGTATGCAATGCCATACGTTGAAAATTAGCTCCACCATGGAGCTATTAGAACCAATGCTCCCACGTTTACTCCTTTCACGGCGCTGAGAAGATGCTGGTGAGTGTGCGAAGTGCAGACAAAGTTCCCTTATCTCCCCTGGTAGCATGTTTGCACCGGAGGCCCCATTGATTTCCCAGCTTCAGCTCCATATGCCTTATCTTAAGGAGCATATGGAAGAGGAGAGCTTAAGGCAGGGCAGCCGAGGTGATAAAGGGCTCACTGGAATCTCTCGCTTGCAGGTGCCCGCGAATACCACGTGCAGTTCTTCAGCAACCAGCCCGAGCGGGCGTGGGTGCACGAGAAGCGCGTCCGCGAGTACCAAGGCCACGAGCAGTACGAGCAGTTACTGGCCGAGGCTGCCAAACAAGCCAGCAACCACTCCGAGAAGCAGAAGGTAGGAGCACCATGGAGCGCCGGTGCCCGGGGCGGCTCGGAAAAGCCGGAGGGCTCCAGTGCCAGGCATGGGAAAGGTCTTTTCACCTCAAAATTCCCATTCTGAAAGCCAACTAAAGCTTTCTTTGCTTCTTCACGACTTCCCTGTGAAGACGCTGGTGGTTCCACTTCTTTTGTTATGTCCACAGTCATCCTGGGCATCGAGTGTAATTTTATATCTCCAATATCAAATAAAAAACAATTCCTGTGTAGCCATAGGAAAGTTTCACATCCCTTTCCCAGTGATGTGCTAGGAAGTGTTAGCTGCAGCAGTTCTTTGCTTTGTAGGATGAACTGAAGTCGGTATTTGTGCTAGTGGAAACCTTGATGGGGAGGAAAGGGGTGTTGACGAGGGAGAAATGGAAAATTTCACGGGTGTATTCGCTGTAATGAGCTGCTTGTCTTTATTCTTCAAGATTCGCAAACCGAGGCCACAAAGAGAGCGGGCTCAGTGGGATATTGGTATTGCCCACGCAGAGAAAGCCTTGAAAATGACTCGAGAAGAGCGGATAGAACAATACACCTTCATTTACATAGACAAAGAGCCAGAGGAGGGCTTACCCAAAGCCAAAAAGACTGCGGCCTCCAAAGCGGAGGCCAAGAAGAGCAGGCGGCCGAGGGCAGCGCCCAGCGAGGCGGCCGCGTCGCCCCCGGGCGCCGAGGCGCCGAGGCAGAGCCAGAGGCGACAGTCGAGCGCCGAGGAGGAGGAGCCGCCGCCCGTGAAAATCGCCTGGAAAACCGCCGCGGCGCGCAAGTCCTTGCCGGCCTCCATCACCATGCACAAGGGCTCCTTGGACCTGCAGAAGTGTAACATGTCTCCGGTGGTTAAGATAGAGCAGGTTTTGGCTCTGCAGAACGCGGCTGGGGACGGGAAGCTCATCGATCAGTTTGTTTATTCCACCAAGGTAGGTGGCTCGGGGAGGGACTGCTCTTCTTCGGGGCGGGAGCCCTCCTGGTGCGGAGCTGCCGCTTGTGTCCACCCTTTGGATACTAAATCTGTCATTCAAAACACTTATTGCACTAAACCCTTAATTTAAAGCAACCAAAAATCTCTATCCCTGGCCGTTTTGGCTGCCAGCAGCTCGCTACAGATGCTGCTGAGTGCTGAGTCTGCCTCATAATTTCCTCAGTGTATTATAGCCGACTAATTTCACCTTTCTAGTGAAACCAATCCATTAAGACAAGTTGATCTGTGAGAAACGTGGCAGAACTCTAATATAAAGTTACACATTTTGTGTACTAGGCTTACTTCACATGCGTTCTGCCTCCTAGCTTCCTTCAGCTGAACAGCAGCTTCTCGGGATAAGGCAAAGGTCTAGGGCTGCTTCTCTGCTTCCTTCTGCCTCCTACGTGGGGGATATTAATCCTAAGCATTACAAATAGAAAAGCCACCAAATAATTTTGTTCTCTTTCCCCTGTGCATAAGAGAGGGAGGGAAAGGGAGCAGCTCAGCAGTAAATCTTGTTGCATATAGGTGTCTGATTGAAGAACACTGGAGTTTTCTATCCTGAGACTTAGCAGTAGCTTAATATATCTGTTAGCAACAACACATACAATGAAGCTAACTCATTATTTGCCCTTCTTTTTAAGGGAGTTGGTAGCAAAACAGAAATAAGCGTCAAAGGCCAAGACAAGCTTCACTCGTCATCAAACCAGAGACCCGAGAAGGCAGCGGTGCAAAACGCATCCTCTCCTGAAACAACCTCGGGCTCTACAGGTAGGCAAAGCTGCGGGCTCCTCGCCTAAACTTTTTCAAGCTAGCACGTGAATTCACATGTGAAAAATTGCTATTTCCCCGTGAGGTAAAAATGGGTGGTTTTTTGGTTGAGCATTGGAGGATGTGTGGGCCGGGCCGACTTGTCCTCTGTTGTTGGCTGCAACTCGAAGTGCTCCGGGAGTCACCGTCCTGCAAGGGTGGATGCCTTGTGGAGAGAACCTAGCGAGCTGGTTTAGAAGGCAATACAGTGGATTTCTGTTAGCAAAGTGCTGTGTTTAGGGCCCCAAATGTCAAAAAATGGCAACTGGGATCAAAGGAAGAGAGTCTTGAAGAGTCCCAGTTCGGTGCGGAATCACTCTCGGGATGAGAGCTTTCCCTGCCGCTCCTTTTTGCCTCCCTCTCTGCCTTTTGTAAAGGAAGGGAATTTCTGTGCTGCTTCAGCTGGTGCCATCAACGAAATGAGAAAATGCTTTTCTTTTGGAAGCATTTTAGGGGGCCCATTGTGAAGCAGCGTGTTCTGGAAAGTGCTGTGGCTGAGGAGGAAGAAGCCCTGCAGCGAATAACGGAGGCCGAGACTGGAAAGCGAGCCTAGAATAAACTACTTGAAGTTTAATCTCTAGTGTGGTACTAGAGAAGAAGAAGAGTGATAAATTCAACGAGTGCTGTTTAGCCTTGGAGCAGAAAACTTCTCTTTTTTTCCCACTTTTTGAGTTTTAAGGAACATCTTGTGATTGTTTTTGTTTCTTTGGTTAAGAAGCAGCTAACGGGAATTCTTCCAAAGGGGATTCTTCCCCCCCCGAGCAGAAATTTCCTTCTGCAGTGTGTTCTCTCAGCATCCTCCAAAGGAGACACATACCCTTCTGGGGAAAGGATGGAGGTTCCTGAAAAGAGATACGGTCTTGAGTCATCCTAAGCCGAGAGCTTTGCAAGTTCCTTCCTTTTCTGTAGCCGCTTCCGTATTTCAGCTGCAGCCTTTGCACCAGCTGTGTGAAATGCAGTAATTATTGCATGTTTCTGTGCCTTGATGGTGTCCGTGGAATGCTTGAGCATATTGAGTTTTACATTGGGTACGTCAAGGTAAACGTGAGGTTGGAGCAGAACCCACTCTCTCATAGCAGGGTGAACAAATGCTGTTAAGGGTGGGAAACTTGTTGCAGTTTACACAGCCAAAAAACCCCAAAACCCGCTTTCTTGCACAGAGTAAAGACCTTGTCATGTTACTCAACATCACGTTTACTTTAATTATCTGCCCACGTGGTTATTTTTCCGTTTCCGAACAAAAATGAAGTGCGACTCCCAGTCAAAAGCCTCCCAGGGGACAACATCACAGGAAGACTCACTCGTGCAAATGCAGCTTTGTGCTCACAGAGCTTTTCAAATTTAAGGGCACTGGAACTTCAAAATACCTTTATGGTAAAGTATTTTAAAGAACGGCTGCTGGGAGTGAATCTGGAAGCCAATTCCTGGTCCCAGGGATTTGTATTTTCACTCGGGAGAAGAGAAAATGCCTCTCGGTTTTGTCCTCTTCAGTTAAAGCGCCCCAAATTGAAAAAGAAGATGAAAGGGAAAACTGAGGAAAGATCATTTCAAAGCTTGGAGCTTCAGTTTGCTGCCTGTCCTGCTCTCTTGGACTTGCTTTCAAAAATTGCACCCTGGCCAAGTGTGGCCGTGTCCCCAACCCGGCGTTAGGAAGGGACTGGAGCACTGAAGTGTCTTCTCATCTCGTCTACCTTAGGTGTCCAAACAGAACCAGTCTCCCCCAAATCAGTAACTTAGAATTTCTTGCAACACCATAATGACATTCATAAATCCCAGTTTTTGTTTTCCATGTTTATATATATTGAAACTTCATTTTCAGTTTCTTTTACTACAGTAGCTCACGTCGTAACTGCTCTGCTGGTTTTGTTGAGGCTCTTTTGCCTCCTGAAATCCTTAGTCAAGAATTTCAGCTTCGTGGCATGTGTTATAATGTGCTTTTGGACTTCAGGTTTTTGACAGCTAGAGTTCTGGCAGAAAACGACCCTTTTTGCTGCCTGGCAGGGCACAGAACTGTATTTTTGAGAGTGAAATATTGGAAGCTGTTTTGTGTCTGAAATGTGTAGCCTGCTTTAGTTGAAGAAGTTGAACGTGGAGACCTTTCCAAAAGCACCAAAGACTGACTGTTTGGTTAAAAATTAACCAAAGTGAAGACTCCGAGGCTTGTGTTGTGAAAAACCTGTTTGCCCTAAACCGGATTTCAGCCTTTCCTTTTGTTCTGTTCCTGGCATCTTTTCCCAAAGCGGCTTCTCCCTGTGGAGTCCGGAGGTGTTATCTGCAACCGGAGACCCCGTTGGCAAATAGCTTGGACCTGACTTTAAAAAATAAAACATTCCAAAGAGGAAAAAAAGTCTTGGTTTCGTTACTTTATCTGTTGCCTTCGTGTTCAACATCTTGGTGTGGGTGTGAAGTACGAGGAATCGTGTAATAGAAACCTTTTTCCTTCTTCAGGTTCTGTAGAAAAGAAGCAACAGAGAAGATCGATTCGAACCCGCTCAGAGTCTGAGAAATCCACTGAAGTTGTGCCAAAGAAGAAGATCAAAAAGGAGCAGGTTGGCTTCCTCCATGTAGAGAGTTAAAATATATTGTATTCATAAATGTTGTGGCTTATATTGGTGCCTTTTTATTTTTCTCCATTTTTTTCCCCATCGGGTTTCGTTTTGGACTATCCTTCATGAAATCCCCCTGTCAAAACCATTGCTGTGACTCTGCTACTGGCATCTTCACAGTATCAGGCAGGCTATGGATAATGGGAACTCAATGATGCAAGACTCCTAACGAACGTGCCATGTTTCCTTTGAGATTGCTGTTAATGAGCAAAGTGATTTTGTTTCAGTCATTTCTTTGATGGAATTGCCACCAGGTTCCTTCCTCTTGCTCTTGGTTTAGCTGCTGGTTTGTGTTGAGACTTTGTTTTTCAAATGAAATTAGACTGATTAATCTGACCACTTTTGAAAATGGACTCTTAAGAATGATTTAACTTACAGATGAATAATTTGACTTTTATGTTGGCAGACATCAGAAAAACAGATCTTCTGGGATATACATTTTTTTTCTTTTTCCATAAGTAGATCTAACATGTACAGGGCATTCCTTGAATCTGGATGTCAGGCAGACAAATGTTGTTGCTTCAATTAAAAAAAAAGAAATTAAAAAAATCTGGGAATGAATAGGGAAGTTGAGCAGATGGACGTGCTTTAACATTAAATACTGAATACACTTTCTTAACAAGTTTGTCAAAGTTGTTGGTTCTTTTCCTTACATGGTCAATTTTCCCTCTTTAAGGATCTCTCCACTTGAAACCTGCGGCTTTTTTATATAAAAATGTTTTCTTTTTTTAAAAACGAGCATTTTTAACGAAGAATGGTCCGTCTAAAAATTTATTATGAGAATGGGGGGGAAATGTTTTTATCTGTTTTATTCTAATTTATTCTTTGCCCTTTACACTTTATTTTTTGCACTTCGTTCATTGCAGAGGTTGAAGGTAGAGTTAATTGACTTTTAATTTTTCCTATTTTTTTCCTTTTTTTAATGCTATAGCATTTACTTCTGTGTCCAGCAGAAGAATATTCTCACTTTAAAAAGTTTCTTGCTGAAACTTCAAAGCAACTTTGGGCGTAAGGTGTCCGACGTCCCTTAACCTTCTCGTCCTGAGGTTTTGCAGCCTCCGTATTTGCAAATGAGTTATTTTATGTTTGTAAATGTTTCTTAATTTAACAAAGGTGTAAGAACCAACAATATGAACTTCATGGATCCCAGTTAGCTTTGCTTCTACGTATATTATGTAGCTAACTAAGACTATGAACATAAAATTGCTTTTCTCAGGAAAAGTGGATGACTAAAACTTAAACACAGATGCACTGTAATGCGCATAACCTTGAATGTATTAAGTTATATTAAAAAAAAAAAAAAGAAAAAAGTACTAACTTCTTACAATTATGCAACAATATTTGTTACCCAAAGTCAAGTTTTCTTGCAACTGATTCCCAAATTAGTCTGCAACCACTTGGTATAAAATTATAACTGGAACGAGTACAATTAATGGGAAAAACAAAATGTTAATGCTACTGTTACAGTGAGTAGTAGAGAAATAAAAGTGATTGTTTAGATTTTATATTTGTATTACGAAATGTATCCTATACAAATCCTTCTATTGTATGTTTTTACCTATTGTACAACAAAATAAAATATTTTTTAAAAAAATTATAGAATAATCCTTAAATATTTACTAAATGTGTTTCTACATGCATATGTAACCACATTGTTTAAAAAAAAGAAAAAATCTTGTAATTCTTAAGCTTAAAAACAAGACTTTAGGAAACAACCTCCCTCTCTAATTGTGCCAAATTCTCCCATTTCACGGCCGTTGGCAGAGCAGGTTCTAAATGTTCCCTTGTGCTGTAGGGTGAGAACGTGCAGTGCTCTTGCGAGGTCCTAAACGTAGCTGCTTAAGTCCCTCCTAACATTGAGTTTCCCGCTGTATAGAGCTCTGCAACGCCCCGTGCCAAGGCGCTGTGCCCATCCCCGTGGGCCTTGCAGCCCTCTATACAGAGAAATGCCTGTGTTCCCAGAAGCTCCCAAGTTGCATGCGTGGTTGGAAGTGCCTTTAAATGGCACGGCGTTAAGTGTCTCACTAACACTTAAGAGCGTCGTACCTCTTAAGCTCAGACTTGCGCTTACACAGCTGTGGGGTTTTACAAAAGCCGCAGCGTTGGCTGCCCCAGAGAACCCCGCTGGTGCCTGCTGGACACGGAGGAACTTTCCCTCTCGTCTTCGTGCCCAAAGGGAGCAGTTGGGAAGGACTTTGCTAGCGCTCCCACGGCGGCCTTGGCTCCTGGTGTTCAGCTTAGGCAGCTAGGATTAAACCCGACAGGACCAGAAGGCTCACGCTAAGAAGGGGATGACAGACTCCATCTGAGTTCAGCTATGCTAATCGCTTAAACTTAAATGTTTGCTTTTTAATACTAGGGGGGGAAATTCCTCTGCTCTGTTAACTATGGATTTTCCTATTCAAACAGGTTGAAATGGTACCACTGACTGCAGTGAAGACAGGATTGCAGAAAGGTGAGTTGACTTCAGCAAACATAAACCCTGTTTTAAATTTGCTGGCCCTTCCTCATATCATGTTAGTGACTTGCAGTTCATGTGAACTACAGAGATCTTAATACTTCCTGATGGTCATTACGATAAACATTGATCTTAATTTGCCTTGTGAGGTGGGTGTTTTGGTATTTATGTTGTTGGTTTCCCAGTGCTGGTTGGGAAGATAGGTGTAAGTTTAGTTCCTCCTGGATTTGTCACATATTAGGAAAATAAGAAAGGTGATGCCTTTGCCTAGCTGTTAAAGCTGAATGATGGAGAGGTAATATTCTCAAATCTTGTAGATTAATCCCTAATAATTATAGAGATTAAAGATAATCTCTGGTATTAGAGAAATAGTTTAGTAGCCTCCTCCACTTTGTCAGGATAAAACCCACAAGTTTCACAGAAGCTCATCCTAAACTGATTTTCATTTAGTTAGTTTTCACAGGGATTTCTTTTTCATTTTTTAAGAAAAAAAAAAAAAAGACTTGAGCATCTTTTAGGACTAATTATGGTGCGTTATATTAAGGTGCCAGCGAGATTTCAGATTCCTGTAAACCTTTAAAGAAAAGGAGTCGTGCCTCAACTGACGTAGAGCTGACTAGCTCAGCTTACAGGGATACATCTGACTCTGACTCAAGAGGACTTAATGATTTACAGGTAAAATTATGTTGTTTCTCACAGAGACTGTGTAGCTTGTTGAGCTGAGCAGTGGTAAAACACTTTGTTTGCATATTGCTAAATCTGTGAGATAATTCCTGTTTGAAAAATAAAGCATAATCTTTTTATTTTTTTCATCTTCCTCTATATTGCAATTAAAAACTATATAATTTTTCTTTAGTAATTTGTAAATTTGCTGTTCTTTTGCCTAGCAAAACATATCGCTGTCTTGTTTGGCTCTTTGGAAAGTTGCTAGATTGGGAGTTGGGGGCTTTGGTTGATTTTGGTGTATTTTACTCTTTATTTTGGTGTAGAAGAGAGAGGTGGCAGAAAAGAGAAAAAAGGAGCATCTTTTTCTTGGCTTGTGCAAGGAAAAGATGGGTTCAGAAAGCAATATTTCTTCTATCATTGTAGTGAAGCTCAGCCGTTTTCAAGGAACTTTGACTTTCTTAACACAGCAACTGATCTTTTAGGCAGCGATGCCTTAAATATTTTTCTTCACAGCGTGACTGTCCTTTCAAAGAATCTTGGCTTAGAGCGCCTCGGATTTTCTCCCTTTTTTAGGGTAGTTTTGGGAAACGTTCAGACAGCCCCTCAGCTACTGCTGATGCTGATGCTTCCGATGTGCAGTCGGTGGACTCCAGCCTGTCCAGGAGAGGAACTGGAACCAATAAAAAAGACACCGTTTGTCAGGTAAGCAGGGATCCTCTCGAAATGTACGCTGAACGTGAATTGTCTCTGATATTCTTGTTTTTCTGAATTATACCACTTTTTCTGTCTCATAATTTGACATTCTAGGTGAAATACTGAGGCTTTCATGGGTGTTTTTTCATGCTCTAGAGATGACTCTTAAGCCCTTCCACATGCCAGAAAGTTCACATATTTAAATGTAATCTATACTGGCAATCGCATGTAGAAAAATTACATGCCAGTTTCTACTCCATGTGAAGATTTGAGGTGGCCTTTCAGAAATAGAGTTTTTTGGCAGTTTGGAGAGTCAAACACAGGAATATTCTAACCACTTTCCTGATGAACAGTAAGGAAAAAAACACTCTTCCCTTTTAGAATTATAAGGAAATACGAGTCCAGATGTTGTAACTCTCCTAACTACCCATCAAAGAAAGGCCTGGCACTGTCGAGGGGGCCCAAAATCTAGAAACTGTCTCCATCCCCTAGACGTTGTTGAGTGCCCTGAGGCGTAGGCCGATCGTCCGCCATATTGTAGCGCTGAGGCGATTTCAGCCACTTGGGGGCAAATGGTGGTTTATTTGGCTTTTTGCTTGGTTTAACACCCCAAAGTTGTCACTATTTAAGGATGGCAGGGAGCCGTTCCTCTCTAACTAGCTGTTCTGCTGGTTTCAGATCTGCGAAAGCTCCGGCGAGGCGCTGGTGTCCTGTGAGGGCGAGTGCTGCGGCGTCTTCCACGCCGAGTGTCTCGGCCTGCAGTCGCTGCCCGAGGAGAAGTTTGTCTGCGCCGAGTGTAAAAACGGTAAATGCGAGAAACGGCAAATGGCTGAGAAACGGGGAGGGATTTCCTCCTCCGAGGAGCCGTGTCCTGGTCGGAACACGTAGGGATAGAAAGATTCCAACTTTCAGGCATGAGTTTGTTTTTATTTCATTTTTGTCCTTTTTTAACTTTGTCTTTTCTCCTTTATTTTTGTCTCTTTTCTCCTTTATTTTTGTCTCTTTTCTCCTTTATTTTTGTCTCTTTTCTCCTTTATTTTTGTCTTTTTTTTCTCCTTTATTTTTGTCTCTTTTCTCCTTTATTTTTGTCTCTTTTCTCCTTTATTTTCGTCTCTTTTCTCCTTTATTTTCGTCTCTTTTTTTCTCCTTTATTTTCGTCCTTTTTTTCTCCTTTATTTCCGTCCTTTTTTTTCCTTTATTT
>JAUBOD010000276.1:231012-270278 GCA_032353885.1 Nothura maculosa | reverse complement strand
GGTCGGAGCGGAGCGGCAGCCGGAGCGGGCGAGGCACCATGTCGTACCAGGGCAAGAAGAACATCCCGCGCATCACGGTCAGTGCCGCCCCGTCCGCCCCGCCGCGCTGCGCGGGGCTGCTCCGCGCCGGGCGCTGCCGCTGCCGCCGGGTTGTGCGCGGGGCGGCCCCGCAGCCCCGCTCTGCCGCTGTCCCTGTCCCTGCGCGAGGCGGCGCCGCCGCACGAGGCCCCCGGCCGCTCCCGCAGGTGCCGCCGCTCCTGCCGCCCTGTCCGGCTGCACCCGGGGTCCGTCCCCGGGCCCCGTCCCCGAGCCGTGCCCCGCTCCGGCCGTGCCCCTCGTCCGTCCGTCCCCGTTGTCCCTCCAGGGCCCGCACACCCCCCTCCTGTGGCCCCGGCCCCGCACAGAGCCGCAGACAGGAGCGAGCCCCGCAGAGCCCCTGGGCACGGCCACGGTGGCGCAGGTGGCGCCCGCAGGATGCGGCTCCGGGACACCCGGCGCTGCTGGTGGCTCCCTGCGCGGTCACCGCTCCGCACCCAGCCCGGGGCACGGGCACAGGTACCCCCGCGACGGTGCCTATTGTTCTTGGCAGCCATCGCCTCGAGAGCAGCTGTGGTTGTAGGGGAGAAGAAAGCGGCCAGGGGTGTCGCACGTCTGTCCTGCTGTCCGTCCGCCCCTCTGTCTGGCAGGGTGTCCCTCGCCATGCAGGGCGAGGTGTTTTCTGCAGCGGGCGGGCGGGTGTGTGCTGGGTGGCTCTGTGGGCAAGCGGTGCCAGTGGGTGCAGCAGTGCTGATCAGGTGCAGCGGTGCTGGGTGGCTCTGCAGGTGCAGCGGAGCTGGTCAGGTGCAGCGGTGCTGTTTGCAGACAGCAGTGCCAGGTGTGCAGGTGCTGGGTGGCTCTGCAGGTGCAGTGGTTCTTGTCAGTGCAGCAATGCAGGCACCGCCCTGCAGCCGTGCATCCTCAAGCATGGAGAAGGCTCCAGGCTCCAGGTCCCCCAGCGTCAGGAGGGAGCCCGTGGTGCTGGGCTCCTCAGTGCGTCTCTGCGCTCACCCCTCTACGGGCTTCCCAGGCATCGGCCCTTCCACCTTGCTCGTGGCCTTGCTCTGACTAGCCTGATGCTCGGCTTCCTCCGGAGAATGCTTGTGGCGGTTGGGAGAGAAAGGGAGAACAAAGCACTCAAGCTGAACTGTTCTATAGAGTGAAGGAGGTGCTCCCAGAAACACAAAGACCTCAAATGCTGCAGAGAGAAATTCTTCTGCCACCCTGGCGAGTCAGTTGCTGGTGTCGACAGCATTGCTGCTTGGCAAACCTTGCCTTTCCCTCTGCTCAGAGCGCTGCCGGGATGGCAGCATTGCTGCTGCAGCCGAGCTTCCCCTGCTCCCTGCCCCTTTGTGTATGGAGACCTTTACAATACACCTGTGCGACGCCTCGTGCTCCTGGGAGCCCAGCAGTAGCCTCCTGACTTCAGTGCTGGCAGAATCTCACACGCTGCTTCCCCCTCCCCGTGTAGGCTCCTTTCTCCAGCTACCAAAGCTGGAAGCAGTGTGGGGAGCTGGCCTTGCGAAGGGCTCTGGCTGTGCCAGCCGCGCTCTGGCTGCACTTGCTCTGTCGTCTGTGGTGTCTGTGTGTCCTGTGTTTGGGGCGGTGGAGGTGACCGCTCCCAAACGCTGGGCAAGCGCCCATAGGGCCTGCAGCCAGGCGTTGCGCTCCATGGGACATCGAGGGGAACCGCGGTCCCCGTTTGGGGCTTCTTGTCTTCTCTAACAGTACAACAAAGAAAATCTCAGCTACAGGGTCCTCCCCAGAAGCAGCCTTTTCAGGCTCTTTTGCAGACTGCGTCCCTCTTGGCTGTTGTTTCAGTCACATCCCCGCCCTGTCTCTGCCCTGCTGTGTTGTAGTAGTGTTTGCTCTCTGCTATGCTGCACTTTTCAGAAACACGGGGACTGTGTTTGCTGTTAGGCTGTAGGAGACCCCAGAAACCCTTTAATGAGTGCCAGGAGTATGAGAGACACCAGGAATCCCAGGACAAGGGCTCATGGACATGAGCGCAGGGCGGTGGGAATCGCTCCTCGCAGCTGTAGCCCGAGCTGTCCAGTGCGTTTCTGGGATGCACAAGTGCTCTGCTCGTTCTCCTTTCTACACACAGCAGAGCTGCTGTCAGAACTCATAGCAAGTGTCTGACAGAGCTCTCTAGATTATCAGAATTTGCTCAGTGGATCGGTTTGCTGTTTGTTGCCTGATTGTGCAGATGTAGTGTCTGATTTCTGTTTATTTCTGGGGGGGGAAAAAAAAAAAAACCAACCACGAGTAGAGCAGAAGATGGGAGCACGACTGTGGGGTGCATGCAGAGTGTCCAGGTATAGGGATCGCTCCCAGCTGGGGCTGGGAATGCTGGTCGGAGCCTGCAGGTGATGGTGTGACAGGCACAGGGAGGAGGTGGGTGCCTTGGGGGATCCGATGCGATGCGGGCAGGACGCGGGATGGACGGGGAGCTGGATGGGGAGCTGGATGGGGAGCTGGTGACCTTGGTGCTTTGCCAGGATTTCTTCCTAACCCTTAGGCCTGGGCGGCTGCTGCTCGCTGGTGTTGGCTGTTCAGCGCACATCACACTGACACACCCTGCCTCCCTTTTGCACGCTGCTTGGGTGTCCAGCTCCACAGGGAAGCCCTAGCCAACCGTTTGCGTTACTGAGAGACTCACTAACTCGCTCTCTTGGGTGGTTGTGAGGATGTGATCAAAATACTTCCTCAGCTGCTACCCACGGTATGCTTTCCTACCCCTGTTCAGGGTCAGAGCATGGAAGTGGCTCGCCCTGCCTTCACAGCATAACCGTTAACAGAGCTTATGGTTGAATCAGAACCGCCTGGTCTTTGTGCTCTGCTCACAAAGAACCTTTGCGCTGCCAGATAGATCAGGGCCCCTGTACCCACCATGGTGTGGGCAGTGCCCACCTCATTGTGGCCCG
The DNA here is from genome assembly GCA_032353885.1 of Nothura maculosa. NCBI lineage: Eukaryota > Metazoa > Chordata > Aves > Tinamiformes > Tinamidae > Nothura > Nothura maculosa. The sequence continues at coordinate 267,315 of JAUBOD010000276.1, read as the reverse complement.
CAGAAGTCCTAAGGTTGGCTCTGCGGCGCCTGCACGGCAGCCAGGGGTGCGAGGGGTGGTTGTGCCTCGCGCCGGGAGAGCCCAGCCGTGCAACGAGGCAGACTGGGTAGCCCAGCAGCCGCTGGCCTCGTGTTCGTCGCCACGTGGACCATGGTGAGAGAGCTGGCGTGGTTGAAGCCCGGCCACCCGGCCCTGCAGCCTGCGGCCTGTCAGGGCGCCGTGCGATGCGTTAGCCAGAGCTCTGCGGCAGGAGGAGGCCCCCCGGCTGCTGATGAAAGAGAGCTGCAAGTGTCTGGCTTGCACAGGGGAAGAGCAGCAAACACACACACCTGCTCCCGTGCCGCGCTAATGAGGCCCTTGTGCCTTGCAGATAAGGGAGCGCTGTTCTTGGCTGGGCTCGGCTGCCGCTGGAGGCTGCTTCTACCCTTCCCCTGGCAGTGAGCGTCACATGGAGAAGCGTTTAGAATCCCCCTGATGTTTTAGGGTCTCAAATGATGAGATGGTGCTTGGGAGCGGCAGGAGCACAGGGTGCGCAGGAGGGAATGGGTGCTGGTTTTGAAAGCTTCTTGTGACGATCCAGCGGGAAGAGGAGCAGAGGAGGTTGAGTATGGGGAGCAGCCTGGGGGCAGAGGAGCTGGGGCTGGCAGAGGGGGTCCTGGCACAGCCTGCGGGGCAGGGGAAACAGGGTGTCTGTGGCACCGTGAGGCTGCTCCGGAGGACGTGCTGCTGGAGCCTGCCTCTTAGGTTGGGCCTCGCAACTGCTTTGTTCTCTGCCTTGCTCCTCCTCACCCTCGTTACACCTGCATACATCCTTGGACAGAGCTAGAGCCTGCAGATGTGATTTCATTTGGATTTTATTTTGCTTTTCTCTTCGGATTTAATGGGCAGCAGCTAATGGAGCCCTTCTCTCCCCGTGTGAACAGAGGGGAGCACCTGGCAGCTAGACTCAGGGAGGATCCCGAGATGGAGCCTGACCCCTTGAATGAAGGTCTCGTTCGTGCTCCAGCCATAACGAACCTAACACTTTAATTTTTATACCCATGGAGGTAGCGCTGTACCTGGCACATAAAGGCTGGTGGTGTTTGAGTGCAGGCACGTCTGCTTGCTGAATATTGACAGTTTATGCCGTAGTTGTCCCCCGCTCTGGCTACCTGTGCTGCTTGTCCCATTGCCATTGCCACGGAGGGGTGGCAGAGGTGGCATCATCAGCACCAGCCAGTTCTCCTAGGGGCTGCCTGGGCAGGTGAGGTTTGTGAGGTAGGGGTGAGTCGGGAAATAGAGCCCATCAGGCTGGAAATACAGCCCATCAGGCTGCGGGATGTGAGCAGCGAGTCCTTGTTTTCCTGCAGTGATAGGCTGGGTGAAGACAAAGAGGGTCTGCTGTGGCGTGGGCTGTACGGATACAGCGGCGGCGGGCGCCTTGCTTGGAATGCAAAACCAGAGCTGTCTCCTGTGCGTTCCTAACCACGATTTGCCATGGCTAAGAAAGCAGCACCTGGCAGTGAGTCCTGCGAGGGCTGAGCCTTGGGGATCAACTCGAGCAGAAATGCACAAGTGACATTTCTTTTTTCCTGCTTTTTCTGCTTCTCTTTGTCTCACTGGGCTGTGAAATAAACCTGGCAGGTGTTGGTGCCTGGGTCTCACGCCCCAGCCCCAGGGGCTGTGTGCTGTGTGTGATGCTGCAGGAGTTTGTCCTGGCTACACTCAAAAAGAAGTGCAGGATCTAGTCAAAAGGTTCTCTCTGGATTATGTTTTGTAAATGTTGTCCTCTTTAATGAAAAAAAAAAGGTCACTATGAAGCTAATGCTCAAAATACAGTTGTGTAAAACTCAACCAAAAGAATCTGTCATTATTTTTCCTGCGTGCCTGTTTTTGTTCTCTCTTTTTTTTTTGCAAAATGCTGTTATGAGCTGTGCAGCAAACACACTACTTTTTTCCCACCACTCACATGACCATTTGGTCTGGAAGACGCCAGAGCCCTGCCCTTGCCCGGTGCTGTTTGTGTGCAGCACGGTGCCGTGGGCTGCGCGGCAGCGCCCGCGATGCCGGGCCCAGGGCTCTGCACGGGGTCTCAGCGGGACCTGGAGGCTCCCAGCGTCTTAGAGGGAGGGCACTGGTGGGGCAGGACTGACTGTCCTTTTCTACCGCGCCCTACTAACAAGTGATAGTGTGAGGCTTTATTGCACCAACTGAATCTGAGACTGACTTCTTAGGTTCCAGGACAGACTGAACCTTGCCACCAGCCCTAAGGACTGTTTATGCTATTTATTTCTGGGAAATGTCTGAATGCAAAACTGGTCTGGCTGTGGACGCTCCTGGAGCTGCATGGGGAGGTCTGCAACTGTCCGGGATGCAGGTGGCTCTGCCAGATCCCTGGTGTGACACCTTGGCCCTGGTCTGGGCAGGACGGGGTGCGAAGAGGGTGGCAGCTTCTGTGGCTGTTCTCCCTGGTGGGAAGATAAGTGCTGAGTGGGGAAGGCGCCGTGAGGGCAGAGAATCCCCCACGTGCTGGGTGAGGAGAGGCCGGGGTGATTCCTGAGCGCTCTTTCCTCTGTGCCGGGACCAAGATGCAGGCCAGGTTAAGAGCACAGCTCCTTCCAGGCCTTTCCCCACCCATTTTCTTTGTCTTGCAGTACACGAATGAGAGCGCTGAGAAAACACACCCAGATCTCTGCGTTCTCCTTGTTGTAAGCTGCAGTGACATAGAGGGAGTCTCTCACACCCTACTATTGCCAGCAAATTGCCATTGCTATGGTGATATCTCCATAATTCACCCCCAGGGCAGTGGATAAAGAGCAAACCCAATTCTCTGTGGAGGAATTAATTGTGCAGGAGCATTCACAGAGTGAGCCTGCCAGGCGAGCCCTGCTGCATCTCTTAGGTCCAGGTCTGGCTGTGGAAGGAACTTGCAGCACCCTCAGATGCCAGAGACGAGGCTGCAGACACTGAGGGAGCGGGAAGAAAAGCAGGAGAAGCGTGCAAGCTGGAGAAATGGTGTCAGAAATGGCTGGAAAGACTGTATATTCTCAGAAGGGGGAATAACAGCTCATGCTGCCAGCATCCCGGCAGGCACGTGTGAGCTCAGGCTGCGTGCACCCATGCTACCTGCTGCTGGTTCTCATACCAGTGCAGAGGGGGTTACCAGCCACCGAATTCCTCTTGTCTTGGCCCTGTGGGTGTCCCATATAATCTGTGCGGGTTGCAGGTTGGTGGTGTAGGGAGCTCCCTGCTAAACCTGACCCGTGTGCATCCTGCCCAGCAGTGTGGTTCCCCAAGCGAGTGGTCTGGAGGCAGGAGATTGGGGTGGCTGATTCCCAGGTCACAGCCTGCCTCCTGAGTGATCCCAGACGTTTTATCCCAGTTATTCCCTTTGCTGCACTGACGTCAATTCCATCCTTCCATCCTAGCAGAGTTCCCCTAGCTTTGTATGTTGTACCTTTACTGTGTCCCTGCTGCCTGTGGTAGTGTAGTAAATTAGTCCAAAGAGAACTGAGCAATATTAGATATCTGGTTTTAAAAAGACCTTCAGCCGTAACAGGTACATGGAAAGCCTATGAAACCCTGCCCCAAACATGCATTTAGTAACTCACTTATTCTCAGAGACTGAAAATTGTTGAAATGATTCGGTATTTCCAGATGAGGCCTGAGCTCTGGCTTTGCCTAAGATCTGCTGTTTTTACCCTATCAGTTAATGGGAGTAACCCAGTCAATGCTGGGTTGCCCAGATCCTGGGCACAAGAAGAGAGGAAAGAACAACTCCATCTCGATGCCCTGCCTTGGCCTTGGATCCTCGGGCAGGCTGTGTGGCTTTGGAAGCTGCTGGTCGTTCACCTGGTCAGGCAGGAGAGCAGGGAAAGGATTCCGTGCCAGGGCAGGAATGCAGCTCACCGCCTGCCCGTCGCTCCGGGAAGCTCTGAAACGGCCACATCCTGGAGGGAGCACAGAGTTTGTATGGGAGGGACACATCCCAAGAGCAGAGACATCGTCTTCAGGACTGCTGGCCTGTATCTGTGCGGTCATTCTTTGCAAGGTGTTAACAGCTGAGAGAGAAATAATTGTCTTTTTTAATGGAGCTTGCTTTGTGTGGTATTTGGGTAAGATTGAAAGACAGTGCACTTGATAATGAATTTGCTATAAACAGTGGTATGTAGCTTGTGCTGCCTGTAGAGTTATGTGCGTAATGACCTGGCCTAGGAAGCTTTTGACTTCTGTTTGTGAACGTTAGAGAATCATTTTTGTTGAGTCCTCAGAGCTTCTCCTTTATATTCATTCCATCTCCGTGGTGTTGTAGCAACACCTGTTTGACACAGACACAGCCCTATGCATACATATTGTTCAGCCTGCCCTTGCTGCAGCTCTGACTGTCTGTACAGATGTGAACTCTGCAGTTGCAGTGCTGGGGTGAGCTGCCTGCTGCTGCTGGGCAGCTCCCAGGAAAACGGCAGCACTTGCAAGTAAGGAATGCGTGAGCTGCGTGCCTTGTCTAGTGCTGATGACTGCTTCATTTTTTCCCTTTCACAGAGTGATCGTCTCCTTATTAAAGGAGGGAGAATAGTCAACGATGACCAGTCATTCTATGCTGATATTTACATGGAAGATGGTCTCATAAAGTAAGTATGAGATTTACATAGTGTATTGTCCCCCTTTCCCTTTAGCTCAACTTCAGAATAATGGTTATTGGCTTTTTGGTGGAGGTAGTCTGTACCCAGCTTGCCAGAAGGGAAACCTTAGTAGTTTTACGCAATACACTCAGGTTAGAGGCTCGGCTCTTTGCAGTGTGTATGGGCACCTGTGTGGCACATTTATGCAGTAATACTAGTGCATAATACTTGAATTGCAGTCAAGGTGGGGATTTCATGACACAGCACCAACTGTACAACTAAGTAGCCTCTAACTGCACTGGGAACAAAGCTTGCCTTTGGCTGCTCTTGTGCCCCAGGTTGACATATTAGTATAAATGATAGCACACACAATTCCGTTTATTAGCAGTAACGACTGTGCTGTGCTTCAGGTCATCTACATCTTTGTTTGATTTGGGGGGAATTGCAGGCAAACTTCTGAGCCTTCCAGGCTTCTCTGTGTGTTACAGAGGTGCAGGAATAACTCCATTGTTTAAAGGCTGCATTTCAAATGTGGCAAATATATTAACGTAGGACTAGTTCCAAGTTGTGTGAATTGAAAGAATCATGAGAATATACACCCAAAGAACTTCAAAAAGAAAGTATTTTCCATAGCAAGAGGAAAATACTCAGTTTTCCCAGAATAGAATTCCTAAAATGTTTAGCAGTAGAGATAATTTTCAAGAAGAGGGACTGTATTTTTATGAGCCTGCTTTAAGCTCCCAGACAGAGCAAGCTCCAGGCCTTGCTGTGGCATGAGTCATTTTTGTATCCTTCAGCAAATGACTTCCCCTCACCTGCAAGCTGGAGGTCACAGAATTTCATCGCTTTGGAGGTGAGATAAACTCACCTGTGAACTCCTGGAAGATGCAGTGAATGGTTTGAATCATTTGGTGATGGAATCATCTTAATAGAAAAGTTGCAAAGAACTGCTGTTTTATTGCCATGAAGACATTACAGCAAGCAATTCTGTCTGCTGAATGTTTGATGTTCTAGGGAAAAAAATACGGATTGGCTATGGTGGAATGAAATAAGGAATATGCTATATTTCCACATTTGCCTCACTGATGTGCCAAGGAAGTCAGAAATTCCCCTTAAAACCAATCTGTCTTTTATCTTGATGTATCAAGAAAGACTCAGAAAGGCTTGATGAAAATAGGATTTCTGAAAGAAGAGATTTGAAGGCTTGAGCACTGCATATGGGCAGATAAAGGGATTGAGGTGGCGGGGGGTGAGCAAAAGGTGTCCTGGGATTCAGGGGACCTGGCCAGCAGGAGAACTGGATACTGCCAGGGAGGGGAACATCACATGGTAGGATATCACAAGCTCCAGAGGCCAGCAAATAGTATTTTAAGTTATGAGTGCATATATTCTGAAATATCTCAGGCTTACTGTCCCCAGAAGATATTTTTAGATCTTTAGGATCTTAGGCACCTTCAGTACCATGTGGCCCTGCTGATAGCAAAGAGGTCCTTCAGGTGCATGAAGGCCAGAGCCTGAGGGGGAGCTCCTGGAGCGGGAAGGGAGCGCCCTGTGCCCATGGGGAAGAGAGCGAGCCCGGTCCCTCCGGGTTGAGCCCCTAGCTGTGGCAGCCAGACAGGTCCCTGCATGCGGAGAAGCTCTTGTCAGCTGCCCAGAGCAGTGCTTGCAAACGCGGCAGGCCCTGGGCTGGCCTGGCAGCCGTGGCATTAGGCTGCGAAATGATCCTCCTCGGTACGTAAGCCTCAGGCTTGAGCCTTACTTAAGGTGGGCAGAAGGCTGGGGGAGAGGAGAGATTAGGGGTGCTGTTTGTTGGAAGCAGGGCTGATGGGAGGTTGTTCATGAGCATCTACCCTGGGCAAACAGGTAGAACTGTTGCTGAGTCCCCAGAGCTTCTCCTTTAAGTTCCTGCTAAAACTGAGGATTTCTGACTCTTTTAAGTCAGTGGGGCATGAAGTGTCCTAGGAAGTTGCACTGCAGTGCACTGCAGAAATCATCAGATCACACCCCCAGCCACCCCAGCGCCTGTCCCAGACAGCAGGTGCCATCACAGACACCACTAAGGAAGTTTGACAGATGGCAGCCTGCCCCAGACTATGCAAATTGCAGTTCTAAGCAGGCCACAGGGTCCTGCGCTCTGCTGTGCAGCGGCTTCCTCGGTTGGTGCTGCAAGCCCAGGTGTAGGAATGGGCAGGAGAGGGACATTGCCCGTGGGGAAAGAGGCTTGGCCATGGCTGCTCTCTAGCTGACCTGTTGCTTGATCGTGTTGTGGCTGGTTTTCCTTTGCCTCTGACTTACCATCTTGATGTGATCTCATCAGGCAAATCGGAGACAATCTGATTGTCCCTGGAGGGGTCAAAACCATAGAAGCCAATGGGAAGATGGTGATCCCTGGAGGAATTGATGTGCACACTCACCTGCAGATGCCGTACAAGGGGATGACAGCCGTGGATGATTTCTTCCAAGGGACAAAAGCAGCCCTGGCTGGTGGAACTACTATGATCAGTGAGTGCAGTAGGCAGGTTCTTTTTGGCAGACCCCATGGGCAGTTGTGTTTCAGGGGCAGTTAAAATACTGCTGCATTCAGCACCCTAAATTTGCATGAAACCTGTTCAATGTTGACATCTGAGCTTTATGCAGAGTATTTTCTCTTTTTTTTTTTTAATTATTTCAAAAAATTGAAGAGAGAGAGAGTCGAAGAGAAGGTGTTGACTTCGGCTTGGGGCAGCAGGGATGGGCAGAGATAACAATGGATAAGAAAGAGTTTAGAGAAAGGAGAAAGATGCTCAAGAGGATGCTTGAGAGCTGGTTGTGGTTCTGCAGAGCAGACGCATGTCACAAACAATTGGGAAGGAAACATGTTGGAGATTTGGTAAAAAATGCAAGAGGGGAGTTGAGAAGATTAGTCCCTCTGGTGCTCATAAACTCTCAACCAAATGGCTGTCAGCTGAGAGCCGTCTCGTGCAGAGACCCAGTCATGAGTGCTTGCTCTCCTTACCAGTGCATCCCATACTGCTCCCTGTCTTGCTGGCATCTCTGATGGGAAAGGGTTTGGAAGAAGAAATGCAACCATGAGGGCAGCCCTCGCGTTTGCAGACCTGCAGAGCAGACCTGGCTGGAGCAGAATGCTGCAGAATTACATCTGCATTGCATTACATAGTAAAGAGATAGGGCCATGGAGGTAAATTTTATTGCCAGTGGATGAAACATGCCTTTGGGTCAGACATGAAAACTCAGTGCATCGGCCATCTTCTACCTCCGCAGTGGGTGACAGTAACCACGGGTGCAGCACAGGACAAGCTCTTGTAGACATGCAGATCCAGATGTTGCTCTTACCAAAATGACACCTGGGGAGGGAGACAGGATATGCATCAGAATAACAGTGCTGGGTATTGCATCCATCGGCCCTCACACGATTCCTTTTTGCCCTGCATTTCAGACTTGATGCTATTTTGAGCTGGGGAAGGCATTTGCAATAAAATCCCAATCCAAATGCAACTCCTCATCCTAAGGTTTTTTTTGTTGTCGTTGCACTCCTGAAATGTTGCCCAGTTCTTTTTTTACTGGTTGCTTTTCTTGGTGTTGTTTATTTTAAAGATCCATGAGAGTATGCTCATCTTTTCAGTGATCTCTTGCCTTGCTGGGTACAAACAGGGACTGATGTATGAGTTCAGTGTAGCAGCAAGTGTGGTTTGCTTCCATTTGCAAGGTTTTGGAATTCAGTTCTCTGTAGACTAGAGAATGAGGAGCAGGATGTGTTTTGGGGACTGCAGTGCTGGGAAAGGAGATTTGCACGGGGCTCTTTGCCCAGCTTCAGATGCTGCATTCTGCGGTGTTCCAGTGTCTGATGCCTGAGGGCCTCAGGAAGGAACACTGGCATAATATATATTTTTTTCTATTGAACAAAAGTAGGGCAGCATGCTCAGATGACTCCAGGCAGAGGAACGGAGTGATGCCCTGGTGTCCTGCACCACTTGAGACACAGACAGTGCTTACTGAAAAAGGAAAGGGAATTCCAGGTTCTTCCCTGGGGAAAGCCACGGATGTGGCCTGGTTGCAGTCCGGGTTGCACGGCCTGTGCAGTGGTCACAGCTGTCTGCGCTTTGCGGAGTTCTTGGGGTAACTGTTGATCCTTGCAGAAGAGAAATGGGTTCTTGCCCTTCCCTCACTGTTTCTCCTTCTGCTGTGGGCTAAAAGATGGAAACAGTCCTGTAAAACGGACTGCGGCAGGGTGTGAGGATTACATCATGGGCAATAAACAGTGCATTAGTGTTGCAGTAAGGGAGAGCATTTTCTTTAATAGGATGGAAGTATAGGTGAGGAAGGACATGGCCCTTCAGCTTTCAGCTAATTTCCCAGCAGTAGCCTGTAAAAGCCCCTGGTTCAGTGCCAGAGGCTGTTAAGGAAATGCACAGAGCCTTTACTTTCCAATAATGCACTTAGGAGAGGCCAAGCAAGCCCTGGAGGTGGTGGGGAAGCTCTTCAGAGCTGGCACGGCGTTTTCTTTGTCCTGTGATGTGCCCAGCTCCGCAGGCAGCCTTGGGGCTGCGCACGGGGCCGGCGGGCGCCTGCAGCACCTCCTCACGCTCTCTCTGCCCGTTGCAGTGGACCACGTGTTCCCGGAGCCCGAGTCCAGCCTGGCGGACGCCTACGAGAAGTGGCGGGAGTGGGCGGACGGCAAGGCCTGCTGCGACTACTCCCTGCACGTGGACATCACGCACTGGAACGACAGCGTCAGGCAGGAAGTGCAGACCATGGTCAAGGAGAAAGGTTGGCTGCCGTCCCCCGTCGCTCGTGGCTGTTGTCAGCCCCCAGTCTGCTGTCCCGGCAGGGCAGGGCCTGCAGCCCTGCGGACGCTGCACGCGCGGGGCCGTGTCCCCGCCGGCCCATCTCGCCGCCAGCTCACACGGAGCTGCGGCTGCCTTGTCACCTGCTAACTGCAGGTTACTGCTAACTCCCTGCCCTCCCAGGTGCAGGGAGGGGAAGGCTGTTTGATGGTTCTTGTGAGGTGCTGTGCACTCCTGGGAAGAAAAATCAAAATACTGTTACAAAACATGAGAATTCTTGGTATTATATGAATGAATTTCACAAAAATTGAGAATACAAGTGCTTTGGAAAATCTCAGAGCTAGTGAGCACAAGTCCTGCTGAAGAGCCTCAGCACGAAGGTGCTGTAAGTAAAGAAAGCACAAGTTTGTGGACTGTGCTCGTCCAGGGAAAAGGCCACTGCTCCGGGTGCCTTCTGCTCATAACCTTCCACATCAGTCCCCTCTTGCAGGGACCCTCTGCAGGCTCTCTGTCCGTATTGGGCTGAGACTGCTGCAGCCCAGTAGCAAGCAGTGGTTTTGCTTGCTTTTATCCTCTTGTTTTTGAATATCTGCTGGGATTCTGCATAGAGCACGAGTGTCCTGAAGATAAACTAACGGGGAAGGCAAACCAAAACAGACAACCTTCTGCTTGACCTCCTGCTCTTGCCAAGGGCTCCCATTCCATTAGGTCTGAGTAATTCTCACATGCCTTGGATGTATTTGGGGAGAGAGAGAGCACTGACTTTTTCAGCTCACTTTTTTTCTCTTCTCTGTCCTGTAGGAGTTAACTCCTTCATGGTTTATATGGCCTATAAGGATTTGTACCAGATGTCAAACACAGAGGTAAGAACTTCATTGCCACCTTGGTTTTATTTTGGTAGAGCAGTAGCTGGAAAAACAATCCTGAGTAATTGTAGCATAGGATTCAGTGCACATGGCTTTTGTGGGAGGTTTGCAGCCCCAGTTCCGTTATCTTTGCTCTCTTTGGACGTGTGGCCCTTGGGCTCCCCGGCACAGTGTGAGTCCGGTTCGCCAGCCCCATGCAGAGCTGTGACTGAGCTTCCCCATGGAGGTGGCAACTGGTCTGAGGCTGTGAGAGCCTCGGTGGGTGCAGGCAGCATCCTGAACACAGCGCCTGCCACGACCAGGGCGCTGGATCCCTCCACTGCCTGCAGCCTGGTGGGCTGTGCTGGTGAAAGATGCACTGTGGACATATTCAGTATAGTAATATTTTTTCTTATCTCCATTTAGCTGTATGAGATATTCAGCTGCTTGGGAGAGCTGGGTGCCATAGCTCAAGTTCATGCTGAAAATGGAGATATCATTGCACAGGTAATTGCTATTCTGTTTATGCAGAGACTGAAAATCTAGCCCAGGCAGACAGATTTCATGCAGTATATTAGCAAATGACACTAAAGCTGCCTGAGCATCTTTTGAAAGATGATCTCTTTGATGCTGCTTGACAGCGATACTGAATTTACAAACATTTTCTGCTGTGAAATATCTGTTGGGAACTGCAGTAAGGAGGTTGCAAGACATTTAAGCTCGCAACCTGTAGAAAGCTCACAACACACCACCTAAAGAAATCAAAGACAGATGTTTTGGGGTGTATGATTCTTCTGTTATCTCAATCATTATTTTCTTTATTAAAGATGGGAAATAAAAAGGAATTATCAGATATTGGAGATATCAGATACAGCTAAACATTTCAACTTAAAGCTGAAGATCAATGTAAACATTTCTGTGACATTTAAAAGAAAATAAAAACACATTGGCAATAGTTTTCTCTTTAATTAGACATTTTTTATGAGTTACAAGACAATTATCAAGACAGGCTTTTACAGGTGAGCCCAGAACAGATATTGGCCACTCTTTCTTCCCTTGCTAAATAAAAACCCAAAAGTAAAATAGGTCTCTATTTATTCAAACTATCCAAGTTGCTCCTTGCACATTGACAGGAAATAAAACCTTCATTTGGAATATTGTTTGTCTTTTATAAAGCTTTTGCAGCTTTGTGAATGAAATGGGTGACAACAGAGGTTTGAACCTCTGTGTCTTGCAAGAGAAGCATCCTCTCGTGTCCCTGCTGGCGCTTTGCCCTGTGGCGGAGCACATGTGGGAGCTGGGGCAGACGCAGGGATTGCGCGCTGTTCCCCTCGGGTTGCAGGGACTTGGCACAGCAGCCACTACCATTTTGCCCCAGGAACCGCTTGCCTTGGGCTGGTTGCAGGTTGCCTCTGCCTTAGCTGTTTTTTTGTGGATTGTGCTGGTGCTGGGCACCAAGCCCCCTTGAAGGGTGGTGGTAATTGCTGCTCCACAGTGTCTGCTTTCAGCAACATTCTGCTAGTGTTGCTGAGAACTGACTCAGTTACTCCCTCAGTCGTGATTCCTTTGCCTGTATATTTGGACACCTTCTCCTGGAGAGGGAGCAGACGGGTGCAGGGCAGAGCGGAGCTGCAAAGCGCCGCCGCGCTGGGGCCGCGGCGGGAGGGCCGGTCCCGGCGGCCCCGTCTAGTTCCTGCGTGGGAACGGCCCTCGCGCCGCGGCCTGCCCCGTGCCAGCCTGGCGTGGGGGCCGTTTGTCTGCGTGCCAGACACGTCGTCGCCAGCGAGAGCTGCTCTGACCCCTATCAGGAGAGGATTAATATTTTCCATCTGGATGAGCTGCTCATATTTTCATGTTAGCTTCTGTGAGGCTCAAAGGAACTCTGTTGCAGCTTTTGGGCAATAAACGAGAGACGTTTTACTTCTGGGTAAAAACAAAGCTCATTTATGTTCCTTTGCTAAATGCAGAATCTAGTAGACAGCTCAGTTCAGTGTAAGGGAAGCTGAAGCAGTGCATTACCCTAGTGCAACAGAATAGGCCATTGAGTATGGCATGTTCACTCTAACCGCAGCTCTTTTTCAGCACAGAGGGACAAAGGCCTTTGCATTGCACAGTCAGTTCAGAGAGTTAAATGGTGCAGCAAGAGAAGAATTTTCCCCTGCTCTAAGCAGGCAGTCCACTAATGGAGCTGGATTTGCAAGGGAATTGTTATGAAGACATGCTGTTTAGAGCTCAGTTTAGGTTGTGTTGGTCTACTGTGTAGTAAATGGTACTGGATGAGATAAAGTCCAAGTACACCAGTTTGTTAGGGCTGGAGAAGACAGTTCAGTCAGCTCTGTAACTACTGGTCTCGTCTCTTTTCCTGTTGTGGGGAGGTGAAGGAGTGTGAATTAGGAGTTCAGTCTTTGAACATCCTCTCAGACTACATTCCTTGGACTTTTTAGTGCGCCGCTGCCCGATCTGATGGCCATTTCACATGAAAACAAAGAGTGATCAAAGGAATGATCTTGACTAGAGGTCATCTTATTTCAACTGTCTACCCAAAAGATACCTCTGAGGTGGCACTTTACAGCCTTGGAAACTGTCAGGGCTTTTTTCTTTTTTGTCTTTCTTGGTAATTTCTACTTGAGCTGCTTGACTTCTGGAAGAGGAGCCAGGGAGGGCCTAGAAAAGGAGATATGTCAAGTACTATTGATGAAACTGGAAGTTTTGAGCCCTCTCTGCTCAATTCATAACGGATGTTCTAGTCAGTGTCCAGGACTCTGCTGTTTGCCCATCCTCCCTGTTGTTCCCTTGATCCTGTGACATGTCAGAGAGCTCATCACGCATGTGGGGTCCTCAGCATGTGGGTGACGGGGGTCCCAGGGCAGTGTTCACAACCACAGGTCTGCTTTTCTGCATGGTGACCAGAGTCAGAGTCTCCTAACATCTCCATGTCTTTTCAATGATCCAGGAGCAAACCAGGATGTTGGAAATGGGAATAACCGGTCCAGAGGGCCACGTGCTGAGCAGACCCGAGGAGGTAAGGTGCAGGAGTCTGTTCCAGCCTTGGTCCCTGAAGCCCTTTGCCACAGGTTGTGGTAGTGTTTAGTTTAATGGGGCCCAACAGGGCTCTGTTTGTGCAAGTGCATATAGGTGTGTACGTATGTATGTGTGTTTATATGTGTATCTGTATATCCATTTATCAGTATTTACAAAGCAATCCTGCTGGGTTCACACCAGCTCAGCAAAGAGAGAGGTGAACTTTGGTGATGAACATTTTTCAGTTTTGCTCGAGTCTTCTAGCAGAGACAAGGGCTTCAGAGTCTTCAGGAGATTTAATAATCAGTGAAAAATTTTGAATGGGTGTAGCTTCATTTGGGCTGGTTATTGGGCATTCATCTGGTATAGGCGATTCCACTATAGGTGAATCATCATGTGTAAAAGGCCTGGGAAGAATCAGATGCTGAGTGTTAGTGTCTCTAAAAATTCGCTGTTTGCATAATTTGGAATGTAAAAAGAGGTTCCAGCCTGCCCCTGTTTAATCTTTGCTTAGGTTCTAAAGTGCTTCAAAATCAGACAGACAAAGCCATTGGAGGAAGGAGTGGGAGGGAAGGAGAGAGGGAATTTCCTGGTTACAAATCATTGTCAAGATACTAATTAGATTACTTCTATTTTTAGTTCACTTGGTATTTTTCTGTTTGGCTCGTTAATGTGAGTTGAGTCTAATTTTAATGGGACTTTTTTTTTAAATTTTAAATGTCAGCTTGAGATTGCTCCCTGCTCAGAACTGTTTTTAACTTCCCACAGCACGTGAAAGAAGGAAACAATAGAGAACTGGTACGAAAGCAAAGCTCTGAGCGGGGCAGCACAGGGACAGACTTGTACTCCGTGGTCCGCTGGAAATAGAATCAGTTGGCTTGAATTAACAGTAGGAGAAGATGATTGTATTATGACTGGTGACAGTGTATGTAGTCTAGTGTGATACAGAGCTTATTCTCTGTGAAGGATAAGACAATGAAGTATTTTCCTGTACAGAGAAAAGACCCAGTGAAAAATATAGTTGACTGGATTCGCTCTGTGTGCAAACTGACATTCATTTTCATGGCTCTAGACCTTTTGCCACTAGCTGGCAAGCTACCGTGCAGTTACGGGATGCTGTGATTGTGCCAAATTTGAGAACTGTCCAGTTGTCGTAAGGCAGGCACTGCGATCCTTGCCCAAAGCCAATAAAGGGCTAGTGAGTGTTTGTCTTGAAATACCATTAAAGCATAAAGCAACTGAGAACAGTAGAAGAAAGCTCTAGGTGGAATCTGTGCAACCAAATCCAGATCTGATGAACTTTGAAAATAGAGCATGTCCCTGTTCCAGAACGCGCTCTGTATAGAAACGTGTTAGATGGCAGTGACGTGTGTGACGCTGCTGGCCTCCGCACAGGCTGTGGTTGACCCGTCCGTGTGAGGACGGCCCGAGGGCGGCCACAGCGCTCCATGAGAGCTCTGTGCCAGGGTGACCATGGCGGGCTAGGGATGGGGATGTGCTCCTGTCCTGGGGGTGACCTGTTAGTGCAGGGTGCTGCCCCTCCAGAATGTGGAATCGTGCTGCTTGTGATGGCCATGTCTGCTCCTGTTCACATGGCAAGGCTCCTCAGCTCCACAACCTTGTATGTGCTCTGGTAAAAGTACTTTACTGTTTCCATTTCTGCTTAATGTGTTTAGACAGAAGTAGAAAAACTTTTTAATCAGGCTGATGAACTTTGCCTGAAATAGACTCCTAAAACTTTCAAAGCAGAGCGAATGACTGTGTAGTGGTTCTGAGTGCACTGGGTCCTCCTCCAGCTCCTGCAGGTTGCATAACAGCTGCCTGGCCCGCAGGAATGCTCGCTGCATTCCTGCTGCTGGCAGCCCCGCGTCCCCAGGGGGTTAGCTGATTGGTACATTGTCTTTTTAAGGCTTCTGTTCTGAACTTTCTCATGCCAAAGCTTTACGCCAAACTGTAGAGCAAACGCTTAGAGAAACTCTGAGGTTGAGCTCAGGCTGAACACGGGCTGATGTCAGACTCCAAAGATATCCCGTGTGCGGAAAATCCACCCTGCTCCAGCAGCGAGCAAGGCAGTGCCACGCCGAGTGGAAGCAGCAGCCAGGCAGCGAGACGGAGCGGGCGATGCGAGCAGCCGGTTGGGCCGGAGCGGCTGCCCGTCCTCCTGCACGGGATGACACTCTGTTGGGATGAGCAGGGCCCTGGGAGAGCTTGAGGCACCGGAATGGGCCAGGGAGGACCAGCCAGGTAGCTCTTGCTGCGGCCCTTGCTGTAACACATGAGCAACAGTCCCACATGTGACAGCTTCTCAGTGGGGGCTGCAAGTCCCGACAGGCCTGAGCCAGGCCATAGGAAGACTGAATTTTCCGCCTGCCTGATTAACTGGCCTTAAGGGAATTTCTGACTATAACAAATGCTAAAATGCTGTTAAAAAGCTGCCTGAGTTTTATCTCCAGAGTGAAGAGTCCTTTCTGTAAACATTTGTGTTGTGCAGGGGGCAACGCTTGAGGGCAGTGAGGGGTTCATAAGGAAACAAACAGGACTTCTCTGATGAGGCCAGTGATCCTGGCCTCGTGCCAGGGGAGTTTAACACTGAGCGGAGGTTCCATGGTGTGGATGATGGCGAGGGCACAGGGCATCCCTTGTGATCCATGGTGGGCTGCATGAGCAGGGGCTCCTCCCTGCCCCCTGTCCCTTCTGTGCAAGCCGTGTGCTCTTCTCTCTTGCAGCTGGAAGCAGAAGCTGTCTTCCGGGCCATCACTATTGCCAGCCAGACCAACTGCCCTCTGTACGTGACCAAAGTGATGAGCAGAAGTGCTGCTGACCTCATCTCGCAAGCCAGGAAGAAAGGTGAGCGGCTGCTGCTGAGCACAGCCCCGTGGGACGCTGGCCGCCCGCGCGGCCGCTCGCTGCTCCCTCCTTTCCTCTGGTTTCCTGCCGCAGAGGCTGTGCCTTGAACATCACCCTGGGGCTGCCGTCCAGGGAAGCACCTGGCTCATGGGGAGGGCCAAAGGGGCACCCAGCCGGGCGCTGCAGCCACCTTCTGTGTCAGGTCGTCACACAGATCCGGGTTGTGAGTCACGGTGGTGCTCTAATCACCAGGGTTCATCCGTGGCTGAGCTGTATGTGCGGAGATTCACCCACCCATGTGCCCGTGATCTGAGCTGCTGTGTGTAGCCCCAGCCTCTGTTTGATGTGGTGGCTCCTGAGGAGGCCTGGGGGACTCCTTGGGTGGAGGGGAGCCGCACCTGGCCCAGGAGCACAGGGACCCCTCAGTGCACACGCAGGCACATCCACACCGTGCCTGTCCTCCCCAGGAGCTGGTGTGCAAGGAGGCTGGCGGAAGCTCTTCCTTGGGGCAAGACCTTGGGTGTGAGGAGCGGCAGCTGCCTTGCGCTGTCCCTCCCTGCTGCCCTGGCAGGAAACACGTGAGGGGGAGACCCTTGTGAGCAGGATTGCAGCTCAGTGCTGGTCTGCAAGTCATCGACTGTGCTAGCTGAGCCTAAGGGAGGCTGCAGCGCTTCTTGCTCAGCCTCCTGCCCGCATGGGCTTCTGCAGGACTGGGTTCTCGCCTGGTGAGCAGTGAAAGAGCTCTCCACTCTCCTGCACTAACTGCTGTGGAGCTTCTGAATGGCACTGAGGCTTGGAGCAGCTTCTACAAAGGGACAAAGAAAGTGTAGAAAATGTATTTGTGTAGACAATCTTGGAAGCACTGGTAACTTATGGACTAACCAGTGATAAATGCACCCCCGAAGCGCTGCAGCTAGAAGCACGCAGCCAGACTGCAGAGGCTGCTTGAAAAGAAATGCATGACTTGGTGGTTCCCACCCTTGGTTATCGTGTGACGAGTCCTGGTGTGCAGAAAGCCCTCGGCCACCAGCTGCTGCCTCCTGCCCTGCCCTGTCCCTGGAGTCCGGCTTCAGGATGTGCCGGAAAGAAACCGCTGTGTCGGGGGAAACAGCATCAGGGAGAGTGGAGCCAGCCAGCACCCTTTATAAATATTTACAAGGGATAAGGAAGGAGGAGTTGAAGATGACAATGAAAGACATTGTAAGGGGTTTGCCCATCAGCTCGCTGTGGATTAGGTGTCAGGCAGCACTGTGCATCTGCCTCTGTTGTGAGCAGCTCCTTACTAGAGTTACCTGGGCCTGCCAGCTCTTTCTGTGCTGTGTCAGCTCTGAAATGTGGCTGTCGCTGCTGGGCTGAGAGTGCCCGGGGTGAAACGCCTCTGCCTGGCACAGCTGCGATGCGGGAGCGGAGGGGACCTGGTGGCCTCACAACTGGGGCTCATTGCAGAGCAGCTCGAGTCTGGAGGCAGCAGCCTGCAGGAGGCCAGGCTCGTGCTGGGGAAGGCAGCGCCCCGGGGCTCTGCCTTCCCACTCTGACCTTCCTCCAGGCTACTGGAGCCAGCAGAGACTCTGCACCCAGGACTCGCTGGCCTGGGACGGTTCTGGCGCCTGTGCGTGCGGTGGTGGATGGCAAGGCTTCCTCTTGATACCAGTGTGGACATCTTGGAGTCCCTTCTGTCTGTTCCACTTCCCCAAATCAAAGCAGATAACGCAAGACAGACTGGTGGGGTCCTCTGGGTGTGTGCTGAGCATTACCCTGGAAGGGAGGAGTCTCAAGACTGACAAAATAAGATCCATCTTGTCTCCTTTTCCAGGTAATGTGGTGTTTGGCGAGCCAATCACGGCCAGTCTTGGGACTGATGGGACTCACTACTGGAGCAAGAACTGGGCCAAGGCTGCTGCCTTTGTGATCTCTCCACCCCTGAGCCCAGACCCAACGACCCCTGACTACATCAACTCCCTCCTGGCCAGGTAAGTGGCTGCTGGGACCGAAAAGTTGCCCTGAACAGAGGGCTGTAACAGCTGGTGCTATTAGTAAGGAAGAAGCAAACCTTTGGCCTTGGGAAGGAAGAGGTTATCAAGGATTTGGGTAACTTGGACGTTACTTCAGCCTCCATCGCTTCACTGTCCATTATTTAATGAGCTGCCTGAGGAAATGACAGGAGGAGCCACCATAAATAAATATCAGTAAGAAGAAAAGTACTAGGACCAGTAGTCCCGACCCATTTAAGTACCCAGAAGAAGACAAGGAAATGAGGACCAGCTGATGGAGATGGGTCAGTAATGGGGCATTCGCTGTGATTTTGGCAGGTAAGGCCTCTGCTACTAGAGCAGGCAAGTGCAAACAACTGCCAAGGAAGGCTGCCCTCCCAAGGAGATGCAGGGTTTGCTTGTGAGCTGGGGTAGCCCCTCTGGAGGGGAGTGAGAGCTTGGGTTGCAGCTGGGCAGAAAAAGATCTGTTGATTGCAGGGTATCCATTAACTTACATGACTCCGCTCTGTGGAATAAAAGGCGGATTTTGCTCTCATATAGGTGAGCAGTTGTGTCACCTGCAAAGTGTGCAAGGCTTTTAAGGACAGCTCATGCACATCCAGCAGAGATGGGACAGTTTTTTCCACCCTTAGGCACAGTAAGGTGTAGGGAAGGGATCTGCTGAGAATACAGAGGAAGGAGTCAAACCTCAGCAGCACTTGGTAACCCCATCTCACTGTTGAGTGCGCAGCAGCAAGGAGCAGGGTCCGTGTCCGTCTGCATCCACGGCCAGGCACAATCCCAAGCTCCTTATCCCCTGTGTGCTTGCTGAACGGTGCATGTGGCAGCTGGTCCATGTTCGCCCATGGACATCTGACACTGAGGTAGTTGGAAATGGAAATAACCTTTGAGCTAATGCTAGAAAAATCTCCGACTAGACGAACAAGGGCTGGCAAGTCAGTAAAAGCAGTACTGGCAGAATGGCAGGTTAGGATAAAGTGGAGTTGTGCTGGGAAGGTGTTGCGGGATGTGAACGAGATGTCCTGGCTGGCATGAGAGCTGTGAGAGCGTTTGGGATGTGGATATGCAGCTCGCCCTGGATGTCGCTGTGTGCAGGAGCCCCACGAGCCCTGGTTTGGCTGGGAAGAACACCGTACATGCAGACCTTAAGGACAAGGAGGGGAGAGTGAGCCCAGTTCCCCAACTGCCTTATTAGTCCTTCCTTCCCCTTCAGTCTCGGATTTAACCAACCTGCAGAGGAGAGGGGCATTTCTGCAGCCCACGTGTGTCTGCACCACGCTCTGTCCTGACGCCTTTCCCAGGCCATCTGCAAGGCTTCGATACATGGAGCAGCTCCAGCCGTCTGCTTCCGCACACAAGGACATTCCCGGAGATTAGGAAGCAGGTTCTGTCATAGACCAGGTCTTGGGCTGCACAGCCCGTCAGACATATGGCAGAAATTACTAAAGGAAGACAGAGATTACCGGTGGATTAGGAGTGGTTCACAGCCCAGGGCCCTTGTGTCCACGTCTCCTGCCTGCAGGGGCTCCGGGAGCCGCCCTGGGCGTCTTCCCGCTGCGCGTCCCAGCCGGCAGCCCTGGCTGCGCTGCCCCGTTCTGCCCTGTGCTGCCCTCGTGGGGAACGGGAGCGGTAGGGATGGAGCGTCGCAGGTGGAAGCGACGCAGGATGAAGCGTCGCAGCCTGGCGGCCCTGCCCAGCAGCAGCCCTCCTTCACAAACAGGGTTCAGAGGCGGCTGCGGGCGAGTGTCGGGGCGCCCTGCAGCACTGGGGCTCCTCCTGCTTGGGCAGGAGCGTGCTTGGCTGCGCAGAGACCTTGGCCCTTGTGGCTGTGATGGGGAAGGGAAGCTGCATCTCGGACCAGGGGCTGCAGCTCGCACTGTGCGGCACATCTGCGGTCACGGCTCCTGCCGCAGCACCACCGGTGAAACCCATCAGCTTGCCAGAAAGAGCTTTTCCAATGCGGGTTTCGGTTGGTGTGAATGCTTGTCTGTTGTGTCTTGAGTCTTGTTTTACCAGCAAAATGGCTGATGCCGCTTTTGTTCCCACCACCCTTCAGTGGTGACCTCCAGGTGTCAGGAAGTGCCCACTGCACGTTCAGCACCGCACAGAAAGCAATTGGGAAAGACAACTTCACAGCAATCCCCGAGGGCACCAACGGCATCGAGGAGCGCATGTCTGTCATCTGGGACAAGGCAGTGGTGAGAGGCAGAGTGGGGACGGTGGGTCAGGGTGGGCGGGCGCGGGGCTGTCCCGCTGTGGAGTCCCTAGCAGAGCCTCGCACGGCAGCACGAGTGAGGGGGAGGCAGCGTGAAGCCCTCGGCCTGTGGTGCACACGGGTCCGGCGGGACCCTTGGGGAGGGACGGCAGCCGAACCCTGATCTGGGTCTGTGTGACCAACAGTGATAAGTGATGGTGGCTCTGGGACAGACTAGGTGACACCTTGTGTTCCACAGGGCGCACAGTGCTTCCTAGGGTGGGACTTTTACAAAGACTGGTTCATTTCTGTTGTGTTTGAGCAGGCCACAGGAAAGATGGATGAAAACCAGTTTGTGGCAGTGACGAGCACTAATGCTGCAAAAATCTTCAACCTCTACCCACGGAAGGGGAGAATAGCAGTGGGCTCAGACAGCGATCTGGTTATATGGGATCCTGATGCAGTGAAGATTGTCACGGCGAAAACTCACCAGTCTGTAAGTGCTCGGTTGGTGCCTGCGAGGGCCAGGGGTGCCGCGGCTGCCCTGGCTGCAGCACAGGCCGGGCCCCAAGGACGGCAGGGCTGAGTACAGGACAGGATTGGGCTGGGTCCAGGCAGGTCTCACCCAGCCGCGTCGCTCTCCTCAATGGGGCTCATGCAGCTCTAGGTATGTGTGTCTCTGTGTGGGTTTCCCTCCACACACAAAGCTCTCCTAGCGTGGGCAGCAAACTCCCTTCATACCTTCTGTCCAGCCCCACTCAGACAGCCTCTGTTGGCGTCCTTGGTGCTACCAAGCTCTGAAGCAGCAGGTCTCCGTTCACATGGAGGCTCTGGGGGTCCTTGCTGTGATGGATCCGTGACCTAGAGCAGCCTCTGGAGCCATCAAGGCTCTCACAGCTTCCTCTGCGCCCGGTGACGCAGCAGCGCGGGCCGGGGACAGGGCGGCCGTGCAGCCCCGAGCGGCCCTGCTCGTGCCCGCCTCCCCTCACCAGCGGCACCGCTCACTGCAGGCGGCCGAATACAACATCTTTGAGGGGATGGAGCTGCGCGGGGCGCCGCTGGTCGTCATTTGCCAGGGGAAGATCGTGCTGGAGGATGGCAGCCTGCACGTGACGCAGGGCACCGGGCGCTTCCTGCCCAGCAGCCCCTTCCCCGACTACGTCTACAAGCGCATCCAGGCGCGCAGGAAGGTGAGCAGGGCAGCCGGGCATTGCCTGACGGAGCTGCCCTTTCCGCAGCTGGTTGGCTCTGCACCCAGAATCAGCGCAAGGAGCCAGGCCGCCCACACCTGCACCAGGGTCTCCGAACCGCGGCACTAACTGGGCTCCACCAGAGGCGGGCGGTGCCGTGGGCTCAAAAGTGACTTGTGCCCCCAGTTGCGGCCCTGCTGCTGCAGAGCCTGCAGGGAAGAGCTGAATTTAAAACTGTGGCGAGGGCAGGAAAGAGCCAAGTCACACAGCAAAAAGGGGGCTAGCTGGGGGGCTGGGGGAGGCTGTGCCCTGGGGCGGGGGTGCAGGCACCTCATGGCCACATGGTGCCCAGGGGCACCAAGGTCACTGGGTTGGGATGGGGGGTGGATGTTGCAGTCACAGCCACGTTGGGGGGG
The DNA here is from genome assembly GCA_032353885.1 of Nothura maculosa. NCBI lineage: Eukaryota > Metazoa > Chordata > Aves > Tinamiformes > Tinamidae > Nothura > Nothura maculosa. The sequence goes on along the minus strand of JAUBOD010000276.1, from coordinate 245,426 downwards.
TGCAGGGCAGTCACAGCCACGTGCTCGGGGTCCATGGCGGTCATGGGCGCCTCTCGTTGCAGATGTCGGAGGTGCAGGCGGTGCCGCGGGGCCTGTACGACGGGCCCGTGTTCGACCTGAGCGGCACCCCCAAGGGCGGCACCCCGGCGGGCTCGGCGCGCGGGTCGCCCACGCGGCAGACGCCCCCGGTGCGGAACCTGCACCAGTCGGGGTTAAGCCTCTCAGGTGAGGGCGCGGGGCGGGCGGGCGGCGCGGCCGCCGCGGGGCCGCCGCTCGCTCCTCGCTGCTCTCCTGTCGCCCCGCAGGCTCCCAGGTGGACGAGGGCGTCCGCTCGGCCAGCAAGCGCATCGTGGCGCCGCCCGGCGGCCGCTCCAACATCACGTCGCTCAGCTGAGGCCCCGCGCCGCGCGCAGCGGGCGGCAGCGCCGCGCGGGACAATAAACCCGTGGAAGCGCGGCCGGGGCGGCGCCTCCTTGCGCGGCGGCGGGGAACGGGGGCGGGGCGGGCGGGGCCATCCCCGGGGCGGGGGGTGATGGCTCCACCCTGTGGGCGGGTTTGCTGGCGTGGCCCCGCCCCCGTGGGCACCAGCCCGCCCCGCCCCGCGGGGTCGCTTCCGGCCGCCGCCAGGTGGGGGGGTGGGGGGCTGATGGGGCGTGTCGAGGGGCGGGGCCAGCCCGTGCCCCCCCCGGAGGCTCCGCCCCCGGAGGCCCCGCCCGGGCCTTGGGGTCCCAGGTGGCCGGGAAAGGGGGGGTGCGGGGGGAGCTCGCGGGGGGGGGCGGTTCTCACGCACCGCGCGGCCCCCAGCGGGACAGGGCCCCCCCGCAGCCGCTGCCCTCCGTGCCCGGTGACCGCGGCCCCTGCGGCCCGCGCCGGGAAACGCCCCGCAGCGGGGAGAGGGAGGAGGCAGCGGGAGCCCCACGCCAACACGGCTGCGGCGCAGGGAGGCACCCGGCGCAGCGCGGGCACCACGAGCCCGGACAGGGGCCGTGCGGGTGCCCAGAGCCCAGGACAGCGGCACCTCCACGTCTGCCATCCCCACCTCAGGGCAGCCGCCTCCTCGGGAAGGCCCCCCAGCCCCGCATCCAGAACCCAGCCCAATGCGCCAGTCCTCCATGCCCCCCATGCTGTCCCCCTGCCACCCCGTGGACACTGGCCCTGCTGCCCAGCTGCCGCATCCCCTTCTCGTCACATCTGTTGCCACACAGTCATATTCCTGGAACCAAGAAAGGTCAAACACACCAGGAGCCAAGTCTAACTGTGCCAAGTGTTGGGAAGGGAGGCGGGTGCCGCGGAGCCGCGCGCTGGGCGGGGGGCAGCTCGTGCGGTGCGGGCGGCGCGGCCCCTGTGCAGCTCAGGTGTTGTTGTTCTGGGCGTCCTCGTGGCGCGCGGCGCTGCCCGTCGCCGTCACGCTCTCCTGGATGTCCTCGTGGTGTCTCGCCCTGAAGGGAAGAAAGGGGCGCTGCACCCCGGCCCACAAACGCTGTCCTCGGGCAGGGGGTCCGGCCCTCACGCAGGGACATGGGCCCTGCTCCCAGCCCCCTCAGCATCACCGCTGTCTCCCAGCACCTTCGGAACTGCCCCAACCCAGGGCTTGTTGCGCAGGGAGCCCATGGGCTGCTCCGGCCGAGGGAGGGGCTCTCGGGAGCAGCGCTGGCCCAGCGGGGGCCGCAGGGCCCAGCCTGGCAGCACCAGCGCGGAGCAGCACCCCTGCCCTGGCACTGAGGCAAGAAGGTGCCGTGCAGCAGAGCCAGCGGCACCAGGTCTTGCAGGGGCTGCCACCCCGGCTCCACCCCCTTGGGCCATCGGGAACACGGGAACGACGTGTGTGGGCAGGGGCTCGCAGGGTCTACTTCGGGTCTACTCCGGGTGTCCACAGTGAGGTTCTCTGCACTGGCACCCTCTCGGCACCGCCTCCTCTGCCCACCCAGCCATGTCAGGACTTACTTCTCTCTGTTGAAAATGATGAAGTCTCTCTGCAGGATCTCCAGGTGCTTTTGAAGATGGCAGGCCTTCCACATTGGCATGGAAGATGCAGAAAGATGGGGAATCAATTCACAGTTAACACAAAACTGGTATTGCAAGGACAACTTCAAGGCAGTACATAGTTAGATAGAGAGTAGCTCTAGCCTGCACTTGGCAGAATGGCATTAGCACTTGTGCTCCTCACATTTAAAACTGACATGTGGGGTGTGTAGGCACTTGATATTACACATCTTGTTTCCACAGGGATTTTTGCTATTGCAGAAAACCTAAGACCTCTGCAAATGCACAGAACGGGTCGGCAGTGACAGCTCGGGCTGTGGCCCCAGACGTCGCTGCACACGCACAGGTCAGCACAGCACAAACGGAGGGAGGCAGCAGCTGCTTCCCGCTCCTGCATGCAGGGAGCAGCAAGGAGGGACACTGGAGCCCAGGCTGCTCCGCAGGGGGAGCCCAGGAGCCCCGGCTGCTCCGCTCCTACAAAGAAGGCTGCATAAGAACTGCAGCTGACCTTTAAACAACTTTGCTAAAGAACTTCTCTCACCTGTGAGGAACTGCTTTTGCTGGTATCTTTCTCCTTTTTAGCCAGGCGCTTCTTTTTCTTATGAAGAGGTTTGGATTCTAGGATCATTTCTTCAAGTTCAAAGGTTGGGTCACAGTTCAGTCTGCCTTTCTGGAGAAAAGAGAAAGGTTGTCTTAAGTGATCAATCACTGACTTAACGAGACTCTTGCAAATTGGACAGTGAGAACTGAATTTTGTAAATACATAAAAGCTAGTTACAACTATACACACAGCTGAAGGACCTGCTGCTTCCCTATTTTATGAGCTTTATCAGTTCCCTCAGCAAGAGGGGCCGCTGTCAGGGTCTGTGTCACTTGGTGATTCAACACACGGGCCGGGTGGGCTGCCGCCTCCAGGGGCTTGCAAAGCGTTAGGGGGTGGCCCCATAGTCTGCAAAGCTGCTTTAAAGCAGGTAGCCCAACCAAGGGAACACCAACAGAGGGGACAACACATGCAATCAGCCAGTGTGCAGAGCTTAGGCCACTGTTGGATTGGCCCTAAGTGAAAAGCAACTGGAGTCGGGTGGCACAGGATGCTCCCTGGGCTTTTTTCCCCCAGGGTTATATATACATACGTATAGGTACAGGTACTTGCACACACTGATCAGATCCCCTGTCAACCTTCTCTTCTCCAGGCTGAAGGGGCCCACTCACCCTGTCTCTCCTCACACATGAGCTGCTCCAGGCCCGTCACCATCTCTTCTGCCCTCCGCTGGAGCCCCTCTCGAAGCTCCGTGCCCCTCTTGTGCTGGGGAGCCCAGAGCTGCCCCCAGTGCTCCAGTGCTGGTTGATACTAACACCTCTCTATACACCAACCATCCCATTAGAGAAGGATCAGATACACAGATTTACTGTGCTTTAACTAAAACCGCCTTACTGTGGGAATGAATTCTGGCATTATCCTTTTCTGAAGAACAGCATCCCAGTTCACATCTGACAGGTATGGAAAGTCCTGGATATCTTTCAGCTGAGAAAAACGCTTCTCAGGATTTGGCTCAAGCAACTGCAATGAGAGTTAAATAACAGTGGTTGGGAGAAGAGATCCAGAGGACCAAATGAGATCAGGTGTATGCAAACATCATTGCTGCTATGTTTCCCCACATAAAAGCCAGGACACAGAAATAACAATCAGATTTTTGAATATGTATCTGTCAGCAGCCGCTTTGTAAAATGTACCAGTTTTGCCTTTGATAGCTAGAAGCGGTTCCCTACTGCGCTTTTCAACGGGTACCCAGGGAATGCTTTAAATACTGTGGTAATATCATGTAGTTATAAAGGCAAGGGAGAAAGTTCTCAAGGACAACCTGGCGCATCGCTCGTCGCTGGGGCCAGCTGCGAGGCCTGTGCAGGCTGCGGGTTTCTAGCCCTGGGCTGGACTCTGAGCCTGTCCCGCAGCAGCAGGTGAGCAGAGCACGGGGGATGCAGAGGGGCCGGGGCCTCCAGCCCAGGGGCTCTGCCGCCAACGGCCCCTCGCACCGCGACGCTCACCCGGACGCGGCCAGAGGCCTCTGCCCTTAGCGCGACGCAGTCCGTTCTGACCAGCAAGTTAAGCACGGGGTAAATTAGCAACTCAGAACAGTGGTAAGAAGGATGGCATAAGCAGCCCAGTGTGAGCAATCCTCCAAGTGCTCTAACAAGTCCTTTCTTTTTTCCAAGGAGACTTTGTAGATTCTGTTTAATATTTCCTGTGTACTTTCTCAGTTATCCAGTTAATTAACATCCTAGCAGGAATAGTTTTACTGACTTTGATATCAGCAGCGCTTTTACCCTCCATACTCTTCTATTACCAAGGGATATATATGCACTTAACTCTTCTGTTTTGAAGAGTTCTAGGACGTCCTAGGATTGAGCACTGCATAAGCTCTTACTCATATACTCTCCAAAGCCCTAGGAGGAGAAACAGACAAGCTGGGATGGAGGATGTAGCCAGGATGTGAGTAGCAGCAGGACACACTAAGAAGCAAAACCTGCCCCATGAGGGTGCCCAAGCCGCAGGGGCTGCTCCTCTCTCCTGTCTGAACTCTGTGTTGTAAGTCCTAACGTGAGTGAGGTGGGTCTGCTATGAATGATCATTGCCTTCGACCCTCAACAAACAGAAGAATTCACAGGAGATATCTGAGCCAAGACAAAACTCCAGTTTGCCTCATATATAATACAAAGGGCTGTTAAACCAGATGCAGAGGAGCACTTGGAAATCTAAATAGTTGTGACACTGCATTATTAATTCACAAGGCAGGCTGTATGGCTTGCAGCATGTTGTGCTGCAGAAAAAGCTTTCAACAAACAAACAAAAGTGAGTAACAACACAGAGGGCATCTGTGGTAAAAATTCTTCTCTTACTATTAGACCTACTGAAATTCCATCTCCATTTAATAAATAGGTATAATCTTCAATCTTCTCCTCGGAAAACATGTCATTTTACTGTATCAGTAAAGTCTTGATATCAATATTCAGTTCCAAGTGGTGCCATTTTGGAGAGACAGAGTTATAGGAGAATTGGAAATGAACACTGAATACATCCATAGGAGAGAGACATCAGCAGCAGCCTTGTTTGGCAGCGCCAACTTCACCACTGTTAGTCCAACAACAAGTACCATTAGCTGATTATATTAGTTCAGCTAGAACACGCAAAGCTCGGTATTTATTGTGTAGAACCCCCTGAAGGTTTCTAACACAGGATCCGGACACAGTCTGCAACGAATCCCCACCACTTTCCACAAGGGCCACGAAGCCCAATGCAAGGGCAGCTGCTGGTTTCAGCAGGCTCCCAGACAGAACGTATCCGTGTTCCCGCACTATCCAGCCCCACAGCTGCCCTCACCTTTTTGATCAGTGACACCATTTCATTGGACCAAGCAGCTGGGTACATTACTGTAGCTGTCCTGAATACATGAGCAATTTCATTTGTCGAGGTGTTGGAGCGAATGTGGTAGGGCCTCTGTGAAAAATACAACACGGAAAGCATTTTAATGTGGCTTAAACCACCTTGGGAAATCTTTTTAGGGCAAAACAGCTCCAAACAGTCTCTTTACACATTCCTCAAACCTCCCACTGCTCCTCTAGATTGAACCATTGAAAGTCTGTCACTGTGGGATCTTAAATCAGTTGAAGTAAACAGAATGCTACAAAACAAAATAATAACAACGTCAGCAAGAACAACAGTAATAACCAGACATTTAAACAGCATGATATATAAAAGGCAAAAACAAAGATTAGAGTTATTAAGCAGCCTGTGTTTTCTTGGTCTAGCCAATATTTGTATCTCAAAGAGATATCAAAAAGGATTTTATATAGTGCTGTTGTAGGAACCTTCCCAATACTCCCTGTAAAAAGTGTGGATGTTTTCAATTCTTTACTCCTGTTGGAGATGTCACAAGTAAGAGGATTAGGATTTCTCCCTTCTTTCCTTTAGAAAGTTCACCACTACAGAAAGAAAACATCATATGAAATATACTGCCTCAAGAAGGTGACCGAACAGAATTCCTAAGCATGACATAAGGCTGCTGAGTGGCCCTTTACTTCTGTCCAGCAGCCCAGTTCCATGGCAAGCAGAAGCCTGAACTGGTGGACTGCATGACCGCATATTCCAGGTGAAACGTAGTTGGGCTACTCCTGACGTATGTTTATTTAGGATAATTAATCTAAAATTATGTGTCTAGACAAAGGAAGCATGCCAATTTGTTACCACACAGGTAAATACTCACCTCAGCTCTGCTTTTAACTTCTACACCCAGCAATATCACAGCTTTACTTCAGAAGATAATTTGCAACAGGTACAGTCTTTACATTTTGAAAGACTTCTGACTTCCAGGTTTCTTTTTTTTTTTTTTTTTTAATAGAATTTCCAGAGTTTTACATATTTACAAAATAATAGTTACAATCTGTGACATGCAGTCAGATGCACTGTTTAGAATGTACAGATGCTGGATGGTACTCAAGCCTCCTCTTCACGTCTCCCCGGAGGTGGCCACCACTAAGGCCGCCGTCTGATCATCACGGTGCTGCGATGCTCGAGCACCAGCACTCTGCTCTCCAGCTTGAACGCAACACCATCAAGCCAAGAGTCAATGCGATGAACAGTCTTGCAATTCAGGGAAATTTCAATATAGAAAATTCAAGTATTAAATTAATATTTATATGATGGACAGAGAGCTTCAATCATCCAACACTTGAGAGCCATGTTCTTTTAACACATCCTAACTTGATCACTCACAAATTGAGATACTGTTCACTGTTCCTTAAAATGTATTTATCAAAATGTGAGGACTGATTTTAGACTGATTTCTTACCAATATGTTTTGCATACTCTCATGGAAACACAAGGTTTTTCTATCCTCACAAGAATTTTAACACTTCTGCTTAGAAGAACCTAAGTAAAATAATTTTATTTTCATCTTTTACAAAATGCCTCCAAAACATCTAATTACTGCTCCACAAGGCCCACAACTTAGAGCTGAATCAGAAGCAGAAGACTGATACGATGATGCATGAATTGTGCTGTACTGTCAACTCACACCTGTGGTGAGCGTTACTACTGCCCACCCTGTTCAACCTTATTGCAATGGTAAGACAATATTCTGCAAGTTTCATTTTTTCTTAAGGAGCTCTTAGATGTGATCGGAAGGATTCTGATGAAGATTTGGTTTCCACTGCATATGTTGTAACTAATCTTAAGGCCTTGAATTAGTCTCAGGCCTTCCACCCCTGCTGTCAGGTGTGTATTTTTCTATGGGGTGTGTAGAGAGAAAGAGACAGACAGTGGCAACTGCTGCACGTTACCTACCCGGGTTCTTAGCAGCTCATAGGCAGTGATTCCTAACGACCACCAGTCCACAGCAAAGGAATAGCCAATAGGTTTTGTGGAATTAAACATTTCAGGTGCTGTGAAATATAGCGAAAAAAAAAAAAGGTCATTTGCCTTACAGCCTTCTCAAGAAGTCAGCAACACAGAAAGTTGCTTCAGTGATGCAGAGAGCTCCCCTAATCACCCTGTCCTAGACACAAGTCACCTGGCTCTTTTCCTCCCTCGGAACAATGTCTTGCCATGCAGAATAATCCAGCACGGCAGTGGGAGGCTCAACGCTCACGCACAGAGCACACGCTGGTGTCACCACAGAGCACACGCTGCTGTCACCACACAGCAACGCTGGGCACTGCGTCACGGAACTGCCGGCACCCGAACGGGAGCACCCGAACGGGAGCACCCGCTCGTGCCACGCGCTGCTCCCTGCCGAGGGGCGCGCTCCAGGGAACAGGCAGCACGGGCACAGGTGGCAGCTCAGGCACTCGGGCCCTGCTCACCACCAGCATGGTTTGAAGCACCTCTTACCATGTTAAAATACAAACCAGTTTTCAGCTCCTCTGCGCTTCATTTTTCACACCTCTGAAATGGGAGCGACAATGATTGCTAACCCTAATGGACTGCTGCAAGACATAACGTGTATAAATGATGGAAGGGCACTGAGTGTATCTACATACACTGTATTATATCTACTGCACAGCCCTAAGGAATTCACCGGTCCCTCCTGACTCGTATAAAGAACTAAGAACTCCAACATCTGCTCTGGTGCAGAATTATTTCTGCATTGCTCTATTCCTGGGCTATCCAAGAGACTCCCAATTCCCAATACGTATTTCTTCTTCAAATTTCTCTCCTCCCAACCAAGAAAGCAATTCTGCCTTTTGCTGACACAAGACTTGCCTGTTATCTCATAGTAAATACACCTCAGAATAACACCCTAATTTGCTAAATCTAGACCTAAACTTGACCTGAGAAATCTTCTCACTTCCCTTAGAAAGCCTCTCTGCACTTCAGCTAGAGCTCATGGAGTATTTCTTCTTTCAGAGCTGCTCCCTTCCCACTCACTCTCTGCTCATATTTCAAGTCCTTCAATCTGGCAGAAACTAAATACAGCCTCGCACAATGAATGAAAGCAGCCCTTTAGGAACATTAATATGCAGCGTAAACATGGACATGGTGCCAACTACACCCCTGGCAGAAAAAAGCAAGTTTTAACTGAACTAAGCCTGAAAGAAAGGTTTTTAAGGAGAAAGTTACTAGACTAACAGGAAATGGGTATAGGGATTGAAATGCTTTCTCATCAATAAATTTGAGACTGGAGAACTACCGTAGGATTTTTTTGTGCGAGTGAGATGGAAAGCAAGAATTGCTCTAAAACACTCACAAAAGAAGACAGGAAGCATAATTCTGTTCTGTATTTTCCCTTTTCAAAGGCCTCTGCCAGGTGCAAGATGCATCTTGTTATTCAGCTCTAAAGGAGACTCCGAAGAGCAGCGGAGCTCTCTGCCAGGGGTCTGCATAAGCCGCAGCTGTGAGGAGGCTTCTCTGTTTTCAAAGTCTTGTGAAAGCAGGGTGGGGTGTGTTAGCTGTATAGAAATGCTATTTAGTGCTCTTGCTTCATTTAAGAAAGTCAATTTTTGGCTTATCTAATATCAAGCCTTTTCTGTATGGTGTTTGCATTATGGCCTTAAAATATTAGCTCAAAATGTTTCCTTCTGATCCATTTCCTGCATGTTAATACTTTTGGTCATGTTAATTCTTTTCTACTGTATATGTATTAACTGTACTTGAAAGGTAAGTATCAGACATCTCTACCTCCTTGACTGCTTCACTGGCCAAGCCAGTAAATGCACTTAAGTGCATTTTCTGCAGCTTTTCTAGAGAGAGAGAAGGGTGGCATAAAAAGCTAAATTTTAGGGGCTTGAAAAAGTCAATCACACTCAATTGGATGAAGATATTTCAGCTCCCTTGTAATGACCCAGGTGGAATCATTACAAATTCCTAACACACAGCCCTAAGGAACCAGGGCAGCAAACCTGATCCATCACACCTGTGAACTCTCCACTTCTGCCTGATTCACGGCTGCTGTAGGGCTGCTCCACCTGCTCCCGACTCCCTTGGCCCTGGGAGAGCACAACTGTGTGCAGTTCTATAGCTGCCCGGCACATTCTGCTGCATGGAATGTGTCCCATGACACTGCCTGGAAGGGAAAAAACTCCCTAAAAATTGCCTTTCATGTGAATCCAAGAAGGGGAAGGGGACGGCATGTAACCATGGCAACTAGCTCTGCTACTGAGCACAGCAGAAACCTGGAGCTTTGTGCTGATTTTCACAGCAGGAACCCCGTGCTCCAAAGCAGGCGGAGCAGGAGGTCACTGTGCACATGTGGGGAGCACTGGGTAACTGATTGTCTCCAGCCCTCCAGAGCCTGTATGTGCTTTGCTCTTCTGTGCAGCTCAGTTTCTACAGGTATATATAGCTTGTTTTCACTGTATGAAATCAGTATATGGACACATATATTTCAATGCTATCAGGGTATTATTAGAGAGGGCTTCCTCTACAACCTTCCTTATGCTTTCTCATTTCAAACAAATGTGTGTACTCTGTTACATGCAGGAACGAGAAAGTTCTAACGCTCATCAAATCTCTATCTCTGTACTGCACTGCCCTCAGATCAAGCCCATCAAACAGCAATTCAAGCATCTGGGATCTTCACCATCCTTACCCATATACGGTTTAGTGCCAGCAATTGTGGTGACTTGTATTTCTTTAGTCAGCATTGTGGCGATGTTGAAATCAGTGATATGCACATGTCCTGAAAGAGAGAGGTTAATAAGTAACTGAATTTGCTTTAACTTCATTCTAGAAATAGCTTTGAATAAGAAACATAATAAATTCTGTGAAAATATTTTCTACAAGAATGTTTTCAGAGAGAACTGATGGGTAGCAGTTCACCTATAAGCTGCTTACCAATATATCTTCAAGTGGTACTTCACGATAGAATCGTTATGTCTGGAAAAGACCTACACTATCACAGAGCCACAGAATCCTTAAGGTTGGAAGGGACCTCTAGAGATCTTCTAGTCCAACCCCCTGCATGTGCAGGGGCACCCAGAGCATGTGGCACAGGCTGCGTCCGAGCGAGTTTGGAACATTTCCAGAGAAGGAGACTCCACAACCTCTCTGGGCAGCCTGTTTCAGGGCTGTCACCCTCATTTTCAAGAAATTTCTCCTTAAGTTTTCCTTAAGTTACCATGGACCAAACTTTTGGTGCTTCAGTTTGTGGCCATTTCCTCCAGTCCTATCGGGGCCACCACTGAGAAGAGGCCGCCCCATCCTCCTCACTCCCTCTCTCCAGGTATTTCTATGCAGTGACAGGTCCCCCCTCAGCCTTCTCTTCTCCAGGCCAAGGCCCAGCACTCTCAGCCTTAAGAGAATGACGATGGTCATCGCTTTGACTGTTCCCAAATTTGGGGCAGGGGAACAGGAAGGTAACTTTTTTTTTCTTTTTTTCTCTTATAAGAAAAATACTATATTTAGAATTTTAAAATATCTACTGATGTTTTCAAGCAATAAGCATTTGACCTCTTAGCCTACTTTATATATTGGTCTTTTATGCTCTCATTAATACTGAGAAGATATACAATGAAACGCTTTGTTTTTGATGAAAGCCATTCTGAGGGAGAATTCCCACCCAGACTCATTTCTTTCTTTCTTGCATTTCTTTTCAGTGCTGCTGAGAGACTTTCCTCAGCTCAGACCATAACTTGTTTTATACCTTGAAGTGGCTTGGAGATGGGGAAAGGCAATTTTATATACTCTATATACTCCATTCATAACCTCCTTTCAGTGATGGGTTCAGTGTTCAGGTATCAAAATCCTTTTCTGTTTATTAAGACTCATGCCACTGACTTTTGGTGACTAGTAGAAATAGCTGATTGCTGCAGTCTGGAAAAATTAGACTTCTTTCAGACAGAACCTTGTATTACATTTCTGCACCATATTTGGTATAACTTATTCAGCTGGCTGGCCAACCACAAATATGTTATCAATACAAAAACGATTTACTGAAGCAAATTTCTCTTTTTGAATGTCTTGCATTAGTTCATCCTTCTTTTCCCTGATGAAATGCTAGCAGTCATTGCTTCTCCCTGGGCTCAAGCACCTTCTCTTAACGCACGGAATTCACCCATCTTGGCAGCGCTGGACCTCCAAAGCCCATCTCAGGTTTGGCATGCTGTGTTCTGCAGACTCATCACCTGCCTCTGTAATAACAGAGGGCGGCTGAATTGCCATCATTTCTTCCAACTGCAGAGACCAAATCAAATGCCTTCTACCAAAGGAGAAAGTATGAGAATACTTCCCCAAGTCGCTGTCTGTAACAGCTATAAATTCACTACTGTTGTATTTTACATTAAAGCAGACTAAGATCACCCTTATATATGGTTAAAAGAGGATACTTGGTTAAAGAACTCATGTTGTCTTCTTGGGATGCTATGCAAGACAAGCAAAACTCTAAAATCCTGCCCAAGTATTTTTGGTATGAGAAAAGTCATTTAAGTCTGCCTGCTGAAAATATTTACAGCGGGTAAATCTGGGGAATCACAGTAGATTTTTTTTTATTTTCTGTTCAGATTCCTGCCCGCATTTCTTCAAAAGTAGGTACATATTGCATGTAAAGGACAGGGGCCTGTTCTCTTCCCCCCTTCCAGCACAGTGCCAGAGTGTAAGCTATTCCCTGGATCATAAGCAAAGGCCAGGCACGGGGCCCCGCATGTCCCTATCGCTGCACCCCGTGAACCCAACCACTGCTGCGGGGCTCAGGAGGATGGGGTAGGCAGGGACAAGCCCACGGAGGCCTGGCATTCAGCCCCAGTGCCAGAAGGGAGCAGGTTAAGCTCTACAGAAACCTGGGCCCGCTCCGTGTTCAGGTGTAAGCTTTGGAGGACACGGACCACATCTTCACTAAGCACTGGACTCGTCAGTACTAAGCCATAGTCAAAACACCTCCAGCCACTGTCGCTGTCCACACAAACTAGGCAGGGAGGCAACCACTGCTCTGAGGAGTCTTTGAACTGTCGCAACCACTCAACTTTCATCTCCCCAGCACGAGCTGGCAAAGATGAATGAACACCTCACCTCTTCCCCATAAAGTTATCATCCAGCCTTCCAGCAAAGTCATATTCTGTTGTCAATTAGCACTTTCACTATCCCCTGCCTCAGGCTGGGGAAAAAAAGGCACTGTGTTCTGCTCATCAGGATGGCTTCTCTGCTAACAGCACTACTCCGGCCACAGCGCTCTGTGCACCCCTGTGCTCCGTGTGGTCACGGCCTCACCAAGGCACAGATTTTCTTATCAAATCTGTGATGCTTCAGTGAGGCTTGGTTTGGAGAAGGAAAGAAAGAAAAACGGCAGTGCCTCTGGTCAGCCATCTGTACTGCTGGAAGAACATGACTGAGGTGTCAGAGCACATCTCTCAGATGTTGCCTGATGGATTTGTCAAGAGCACCTCTCTCGCTGCTTACAAAATCAGCCAGGTCCTCTCACCTGCTAAAGACCCAGCATCAAATCATTGGGGAGTACTTGAAAGAAAAGAATGATGTACCCAGACAGGGCATCTGTGTGCCCTTTATATCCTTGCATCCTTTTTTTTTCAGCTTGGTCTCTCACTCCACTTTGTAGAAGACTGTTTTGATAAGTATGAATTATAAAGACTATTAATAAAAAATTGATATTCCAAGCACAAATATGTCCTTCTCTGCATCTCATTTAAATGATTCACTTCAAATAAACTGTAAGTCTTCTATCAACCTGCCCACTTGGGAACTTACCAAATGATGCCAATTAGGCTGCAGGAAGAAGGCTCAGCAGGGTAGGGTACTTAGCTCCACAGTGACTGCAGTGGCACAGAACAAAGAACTGAGCAGATGAACGGGGACTTCAGCTACTGCGAGAAAAAAGGGCAAGACCAGATGTTTTACTGAGCTTCGGGGTCAAATCCCAAGCTGGCGTGCTTGCACTTGCTCAAGACCTACAAGTGGGACCCGACTCTGAAGAGAGCACAGCCAGGCAGGAGAGCTGCACCCTGGGCATCCTTCCTCGTATCGCATCCCTCGCGCCTGAAATTTGCGCTTTCAGATCAAGCCCTTGGTTCTCCTGAAAATGCAGACTGTGTTCGAGTCCTAGGGGCAGGACAGAGGCATAAGCAGTTCACGCTGTACTGTGCATTAAGGCAAAGAATCTTACTAAACCTAACACCTCTACTACATAATTCCTTCACCTTTCTAGTGCATCCTTGTGCATACAACATACACTCCAAATTAGACCAAGAGACAGACGGAAGAGCTGTAAAGTGCTGAATCTCTTGGGCAGACTGTATCCTCATTTATTAATCTGAGATGAGGAGAATAAATGCTGAAAATTAAACCTGTAAGTCCAGGCTCTTACACTGCCCTTGTGTCCCTGCTGTAGAGATATTTAGCAGTACTCACTGATCAGAAGATAGGCACACTTGGCTGAGCCTTGTTTAACTCCAACCCACCTGTGTTCTAAGCAGCTGCTGCTCACAGCTGCCTATAAAGTAGGCACAAGACTAAGAATGAGGGCGACTGTGTGCCTTCCAGCGTGCACCCCAGGAGCAGCGGCGAGACCCCTCGTGCCGCCAGCACCACAGGACAGAAGGGCTGAGCTACCCACCAGAGCTAGCACTGCGCAGACATGCAGGAGGTTCTTCCAAAAGTCTTCAGTTTTTACTATATACAAAAACTGAAGGTTTTTTTCAGTTTTATTAGACAAATTATTTGGCCAAAACTTCCTGAAGACCACCAACTGCAGAAGACGTTTTCTACAGCTGTCACTGAGGCAGTGATCATGGAACACTGATGCACCACAAGGAATAACGTGGATTAACACAGGATTGCCCAGCAGCACAACCATACAGGAAGCTGGTGCTCAGAAAGACGACATGGAAGGCAGAAAAGTGCCAGGCAAAGTGCACAGACACACACACAGACACACACACAGACACACACACAGACACACACACAGACACACACACAGACACACACACAG
>JAUBOD010000276.1:215797-226813 GCA_032353885.1 Nothura maculosa | reverse complement strand
TGTGGAGATAACCGAGTGTGACCCTTCTAGCTTGCAGGGCTGAAGAAACACAGACAAATGCTGCTCCACAGGAGTGCTAACCTTCACCAGCCTTGAACATAAGGTTCCTTCCTTTAATAATGATTAGAATACATTTACATTTTTGTCCTATATTTATTTTATACTTCACAAGAATGTTTTTTGAATATATTTATAAATAAGATAATCTTCTGCCCTCTGTTTTTGTAATACTTCTGATTGTCCCTTCTTGTTTACACTGCAGTGTTTCTTGTTATCATATATTAAGTCAAAAACATCGGACATAGGACGTTTATGAAGTCTAAAGCATCAGAAACAAAATAAAAGACGGACATGGCTGTCCATCTGGAGCCAACTCCTGCCTTCCGAACAACACAAAACCTTTATTTATTTGTTATCTGGTTGTTATTCTGTTTCAGTAAACAGAGAGGATTTTGTATGACTTCTCTGTATCAGCTGAACCACCTCCTAAAACCCTAATGCACTGTAAAGGAGTTTTTGTCCTTGGCAACATTGCCCTGGAGATTGACTGTTAGTCCTGGAGTGACTTGAGCACAGCAAGCAACTGGTGTATCAGTTTGCAAAGGTACTTGTGAGGCTTGCAAGAAATAAACCAATACAAGGAGAACCAAAATGCCAAGCACAATTCTTGCTAAACTGGATGTAACTTTGCTAAAGTGAATCAGCTTAAATAGAATTTTCCCCATTTATTCACAATATGATACCCTCACTTTGATCAAGATGGTTTAATATGAAGTAGCACAGCTTCTGATTTTGCAGTTCTGCAGTTTGCTGCAGTTCTGAAGTATGAAAGCTTTGCCAGCCGTTCTGCTCTGCAACATGGAAGTTCCCTTTTATGTCACAGTACAGCAGAAATGTCTGGCAACTTGTAGCAGAAGAACTTATTACTCTTATAACAAGTTATAATATACTTATTATACTCTTATCACAAATATTACTTCACTGGCTATAAAGAATCTCAGTGACCACAGAGACGCTCTCTTTAATTCTAGAAAGGGATTTAACCATGTACAAAGAGTGTTTGGTCACAATTTTTGCCTTTCAACCTGGTATACAGAGAGAAAAAAATGGGTGATGCCTCCAAGTGTGACAATGTGTGAACAGGTCAAAATATTTTTCAGGACTATATGCCATATGTGGAATACCAACATACTATAGTTAGAACATGAAATCAGTAAACACAAATTACTAGTCTCTTATCTGGGAAAAAAAAATAAAGAAAACCAGTCAGGCATTCACTAATCACTTTTCCACTCTGTGAAACAGTCTGGGATTTTCAGTTGAAGGCACCACACAAATATTAGGTATTCACTGTATGGATATCTTATTTTGTTATCATTGATACTGTACATGTTACTATTTCTCATCAGCACCTACCACAGCCGATGGACATCAGTCCTCCTACGAAGCCCCCAACTGACCTGTGGATGATGCGTCTGCTCTGCAGGTAGTCGAGGGCCAACACCAGCTCACAGATGAAGAGCTTCACGGTGCCTTCCTGGAATCGCACGTTTTGCTGGAGATGGTAACGTAGGTCCCCTCCAAGCAGCAGATCCACAACCATGAACATATCTTCCTCATCTTGGAATGAGTACCTAAAAAGGCACAGACATGGTTCAAGGACGACAGTAATTAAAATAAATAAATAAATAGATAGAGCAGAGAGAGACAGAAAGCACCTCTGCAAGTGCTTACAGTTTCTTGAAACATTTTCATTTGTTAACAAGTAATTTCCTGATTTTTGCACGTTCAGTTTCCCACCTGTGTCTAAACTCTCATTGAAAATATTCTCAAAGCACCTGATCGGACACCAGCGCAGCTTGACGAAGGCAGCACAACTTGCACGGACTGCCAACAAGCCCGCTAGAACAGCATCAACCCCGTGATGTCCTGTAGAACCTGTTACCATCGGCCACTTAAAAAGCAAAGCCAGCGCAGAGATCCCTCTCAATGCACACTGTGGCACTGCAGCTTGCCCCAGCCCGTACCACTGACTCCATCCTGAACATCACCTGTCCTGTATTCCCACCAGCTGCAGCACACTCAACTGCACAGATTCCCCTGAGAATTTATCAAAGTCTACCAAGTTTTAAGTGAGCATGGATGCACTAAGATGCATCAAGTGCCAAATCAGGACTGTATTTGAGCTTATTTATAGACAGAAAAACATAGATAGATATACTGTATCTTTACTGTGTTGAAGTAGAATAAAGTATGGAATGGAATGCAAAATTAGTTTTCTAAATAGGGATTTCTGTCATAAAATTTGAATGGTATTATTTTTACATCAGTAAATTCAATGATAAAATAGCATTTCTCTTTGCCGATTCTGTGATTAGCAGTAATGCAGTCAAATATCAATATGGTATTAAGGCAAGTTTGCAAGCACAAAACAAACCACAGCATCAAGAGGCTGTGGGACGAGAGAAGGGCTGTAGCCAACGCCGCCTGCTCTCCCTCGCTGCCCACCGGCGGCACAGAGCTGCTGGGGGAGGTTTCAGGCACGGAAGGGCCGCACAGGGAGCTCTGGAGGGACTCGCTCCTCGTCCGGCCCCTCTCCATTCCCTGCCTTAACAGCACCGACTTTGCTGATGTGAAGGAGAAATGTCTTACCATAAATTAACTAAGAAGGGGTGTTCCAGGCCCTGCATAATCTGAAGCTCCTTGAAAACATTTCTCACTTCGTTACGTTCCAAACACTTTTGTTTATTCATGTATTTCATGGCGTACATTTTCTTGGTGTCATTCTTCTGTACGACACAGACCTAGGTGAGCAAAGCAAGTGGTAAATCAGAGATGACTGGTCAGCAAGTTGATGCCCGTAAAACACGGTGTCACATCGCGAGCTCTATCCAAGGCAACGGTGCTGAGCGCCAGCCCCGCGCACCGCACTGCGGCTCCAGGCATCGCCACAAACACCCCACGCCCCTGCCCGGGAAAAGGAGGAAAAATTCATCACCACAGAGGTGGTGAGGGGGAAGCCAATGTTTTATTTAGTAGCAATAAGTAATCTTCATCATTTTCCTTCATATTGTCCTCCCCTCCCAAATCTAGTTACTGTTTTGAAGAATTCCTTTCAGTATGGAAATAAAGAAGTGGGGAGCAGCACCTGAATGTCCCTCTTCTTTACAATAAAGATTTATGAGGAAAGAAGTGCATTTATTTATTTATTGACTGTTCTTTCCAGTACTGGCAGTGAATCTAGTATTTTATCATTTCAGAGCAGCTCAATGTTTTATTCAAGTCACAATGAACCTTAGGTTTTGACTTGAGATATACAAGAGTTTGAATTTTAGCACTTTTAAAGACATATTTCAATAAATCTAGAAAGAAACGTTTCGTCAGAGAAAACTTAAAAGGTCACGAGTGCAAAACAAAGCATTTTACGTATTTGTTTCCACAATAATTGATGAATGTCGGATAAATTTCAGTTTCTAACAATCATCTTTAATTAGTCCACAAATAAATCTCTTTCTTGCAGTATTTTGGATTAACTTGTATGCAAAACATACTGTTCCTGGCATCAGTGTGCCTTTCTACCATGGGGGTAGTGATCTTCTAAACCTCCATCTCTTTATGTAAACATGTCCGTAACAGAATAAAAATAAGGTCAACATGAGGCTATAACCTGACACTTAAATACAAACATTGTGTTTCACAGATATCCACTTTGCCGAGTCCTTCATGTCAATTGTAACTCTCTCAAAGACATATCAAGATGTTCAGTCTTTCTTTGCTGAGTAATCTGCCTTAGAAAATACTTTTATCTAGAAAAAGAGGAAATTCAGCTGACTGGTTCATCAGTATCTCACTTTAATTTCCTATAGTATAATTTGTGGTTATAGAATGGACAAGGAATCAGGCTAAGATTCTTTCTTGATTACCAGGAGTTTAAGTTCAGGATAAATCTCATTTACAATGCAGTGTTTCATGTCTCTGCTCTCATGTAGCCCTCTCTGACTTGCCTGTTTCTCAGAGAGCTACATTTATAGCTGTCCTGGTGCTGACCAGCATAAAAAATACTTACTTTTCCAAAGCTGCCTTTCCCAATGGCTCGCAAAATTTCAAAATGGTCAAAGGTGACTGCAAAAAAGAAGAAATGTTCACACATGAGCGAGGCTCCTCAAGAGCGCGGCCGAGGGAGGCTGCAGGACGGCGGCGCGACCCCACAGAAACAGTGATGAGCTCAGCTCTAGGGGCCCTGGGGCACTGTCCCCTGCACGTTGTCTGCACAGGAAACTTGCTGGAAACTTGTTGAAGGTGCAGGTGACTCCTGGACCCAGCTCCTCTAAAACTTCAGCATAACAGCAGCACAAGCAGATCCGTCCTATCCACCCCTGCTGTGACGCACGTGCAACATTTCACTGGACCTTATAAACATCACATTTGCCACCGAGTGCTGAAACAAACTGAGAGCTTACCTGGGGAGAACAGAAGTGTCCTTGAATAAACTGAGCATTTTAACAATTCAAGATGTTTAATATTTGATTTGCTGGGCCAGCAGTTTTTACAAGATTCTCATATGCTTCAATTTATTTATTTACATATGTATTTTATTAGCGTATCCATGTGGAGGCCCAGATGGCAATTAGCAAACTGACTCATGCAATGGGAAATAGATTTATGAGGCAATCTTTTAACGACTATATCTAATCCTGGCAGCAAAGTGACACTGGCCTCCAAAATTGCTCCCAGCAATACACAGTACATTCTCCTTTTCCAGGTTACTGCGCCTTGGAGCTACTGCACAGGGACAACAGGCAGAGCCGCCCAGCTGGGCAGTTACCAACAGCCTCCAGCTCTCCCTGCTGGCTCCTGTCTAAGTGGCCCTCCCCGCAAGCCCAGCGCAAGGATGGGCATGGGCACTGCTCAGGCTGTCTTCTCACGGCACTTAACACCAATCTTCCTCACGCTGTGTTCTCCAAAGCAAAACTTTGCTGTCTCCAGAACAGCAGCAGCTCTTCCCTGACCTCAAACTACCTGGCAGTGTCCCAGATACTTCTCAAAAACAATTCTTGGCCAGGGCACTATTCTCTGCACCCAACCAAGGTGCTGGGAGGCAAAAGGGCCACCTTATGCTTGGCTATAGCTCTGAGGTGCAGCCAAGGCCACAGCTCTGCTGCAAGGCTCGACCCATCCTTGCTTAACCAAGGAGTCTGTGTGTTCGGAGATTTCCAGCACCGGAGCTGACCAGGAATCCCAGCCTTGTGCTGCCCACAGGATATCGTATTCATGAACTCTGCCACTCTAGGCACCAGCTACAAGCAGCTCTTACCCTCTTCATTTTCATTGAGGGCTAGTGACTTGCTGGAGGTGTTGGCGCCCATGGTGTGCTCTTCTCCCTCACGTCTCTCTCACAGGAACGTCACCATCCTCCAACTCGGTGCTTTCAGGGCGATGTCATCATGCTCTTGCTCTCAGGTTGTCCCTGCAGAAGACAGGAGGCAAACGTTCGTCATCGTTAAGGATGCAGACCACTCTGCAGATTGTAAAGTTCCCACTGGAAATGGACTCCTCTACAGACAAAACCAAGTTATCAAAACCAAGAGCATTATGACAAAAATATGAATATGAAAAAAGCATATTATGATAAATTTTACAGAGGCAACCTAGTAACGTAGTAATCTTGTAACCTAGAGCAGCAGCACTGCTGCACACTAAGTCAAATACATGGGGTAACAGATTGAACAATCAGAGGATCTGGTTCATGTTTCCTGTAACGTCCACTACACAACGTTTTGTAGCTTCAATGACATTATAAACTAAGATGATGAGGCATGACTAGCAAGGTCAATATCCAAAAATATATATATATATATCCATAAAATGGCTACAGTGACTTGGACAGATAAAATGAAAAAGGTACTTTTGGCTACTTAAAGTCATCTCAAAGTATAAGATCTATATAACAAGAAATTCAAAGCGACAATCTTTTGACATAAGCTAGGGTCCCAAGCTGTTACAAAAGATTTATAATAAAAATATCTTTTTTAAAAAATAAAAAAATCAAAGTGCTGCTACCATTCCATTTCTTCTACAAAAATTCTGAATATGAACAACAATACAATCTAATTTATAGTTTAATGCTGGTGACATTGGCTGGTTTGTTTCTTACACTGCAGAAGACAAACTTCTGTCCAGAAGCAGGCAGAAAGTAGACTTTAAATTTTCCGATTCTTTCCTAAATACATATAATTTACACTAGAGTATATAATTCTGTATAGTGCAATGATACTCAAGATAGTTTCCAATACTCAAAGCAATTTTAAATATATTAGTGAAACTAATTTCAGACAGATTGGATAATACTTATTATGATTCGCGTCTTGCTAAGACGCACCCTGGGGACAGTAATGATGAATGCTTGATGTTTCACATGGCGCATTTACGGAACAACGCAAACCACTACTTTCCCTAGGGCTCAAGCTGCCAACGCTCCCACGCTGACCCGTGTTCCGAGCGCTGCCTGCCCGGACAGGGAGCGGCGGAGGCGCCGCGGTCGCGGTCGCCACTGGCGGTGCCGGCGGCCGGCGCAGCACAGCCTGCCCTTCCCGTCCTGTCCTGAGCAGTATCCACAAAATCAGCAAAGCGGAGGACACGCAGCCACTTGGGCGTCCTCTCCAGGGGTTGTGCTCACGCTGCAGACAGGATACGCTCTGACAACGAGCAGAGCTCCGCTCCGTGCGATTAACACCACTGGCGGGCACAGCAAGCCAAGCCGGAGCAGAGGCAGCAACGGGACCCCAAAGTGACTGCTCTGGTCACCTCTCCACTGCTTGAGCACTCCCTGGGGAAGGGGCACTCCTGCTGATCTGCTCAACAACTGAAACTCACCCGGAACACACACAGCAGAACATGACACTGTATTATTACACTTTTGTCCCAATATTTCTGCCTCAGAGAAAGCCAAGATGATCCCAAGCCCTTCTGCAATTGCAATCAAGTTCAGAAGGCAGCTGAGAACAAGCATTTCTCTATCGCCTTCGTTTCTGATCTGTTGGTCTGCTCCTCTGGCAGCACAGCTGTGCAGCTTGCCAGCTTGAAAATGTTTACCCGGCTGCGACTGCGTTATTTTCTGCAAAGAACAGTACTGCATGCTGTAGTCAAGTGCAAGTAAGCCACCCCACTCAAACCACAGAGGAATATCATGCTGAAGACAGATCAATACGGGGATGATTCAGTTCCCAATCAGAAATCTTTTAACAGAGTCAAACAAAAGAAACCACCTACCTTATCAAGAGGGGAAGGAAACAGCAAACGAGACCAACAGTAGGGGACAGAAACAACCTGAAGCTGCAGACGAGAGGAAATGAGAAGTAATTTCAGTGGTGGCAGCAGGCTGCTATGCAGCTTGGATAACGCGTGCAAGTGCAGGTCCTGCTCTGTGGCAAGAGGACTGGGATCCAAGCCCCTATGGCAGGAAAATTTCCCTTTGCAGATTGCAGGAGGAGCTTGCAGCAGCCACAAGAGGTGAAGTACACCGGAGAGCAGGGAGAAGCCTGCAAATGCACTGCCACGCACATGCACGCACTGGGGAAGACGTAAGGGGTGACTGAATAAATAATGCTGTTAGATAAAGGGAAAAAATCCAACTCTTGGATGTGGCACAACCCTGCAACTATAATTAATGATCAAATTGGCAAGGATTCTTCAACTGCAGAAGCAAAGGCACAATGTGTCTTATAACCACTTTACAGATCAGCACTTTTTAGCTGCTACCTACAAGACATTTCCTGAGACCAGGGGGAAGGACAATCACCCCACCAGAACACTAAACTCTCTGCTGCTTTAAGGTGCTTCTATGAAACGTTTTCTTTTGTTGCTGTTTAAGTCTGGGTTTTCTGTGCTTCAACTCGTGTGATGCCAACAATTTTTACTGCTGTTAGTAAGGGCCAGGATCATTAACTCCCGCGGTTGTACCCAGATGTGCTACACATCCAAGCAAGGAATTGCCCTCAGCCCCTCCCTCTGCTGAAAGGGCCGTTCACACAAGGGACTGGAAGCTCTGGCTCCAGAGCAGCACAGCTCCTAATTCTCTCTCCAGCCTTCAGGTTTGTGTTAATTCCCGTGACTTCAGCAGGATAACTCACAGCTTCCAGCTCAGCAGGATGGCCGCTGCAGCAGGACAAGCTGCTGTGCTCCTTGCAGGGTTGGCAGGCGCTTGCCAAAGATGCAGGGGATTCGCTCCACATTTCTTCCTCTGCTTGCAGGGATTTGGCCATGCTGCTCAGAGTCCCCTTCCTGCGCTGATGCTGGCAGAATTTGGCAGCCTTTGATGCCTCAGTCTGCATTGCATTTTACCAGTGTAATGCAGAAGTAAAAACATTACGGAAGATTAATTCAGAGTTGTTCTCTGTACAGAGGTCACCCCGAGTGCTGCAGTATCTCTGTACCTTGATGGTAATACAATATTAAAGCAGAGTTCCAGGGCAGACCAGAACCTCAGCAAATGAAACCCTGTCAAGGAGGTTCTCCTGAAACAACCATCAGTGAACAGACAAGCCCGGTGCATCCCATTCCTGCAGCATCTCACAGTCCAGCCCAAAGCTGGCTAGAAATGGTATGGAAAATACATCACTCAGCACAGCACCTACTCAGAGCCACAATGGGATTCATTTTCCAAGTGGAGCGGAGAGCCTAAGTGTTAAAATCCCCTTCCAGGGGGCTTTGCTTAACCTCTAACACAAAAAAGGAGCCTACTTCTCAACACAGCTGTGAGCATCCTGCACTAGAGAAGGCCAAGCAGAAACATAAGGATGGGATGGGGCTAGGCCGGCGACTGTCTGGCCCCGGAATTAACAGATACTTCTGGCTTCCCCCCTAGTCTCACTGTTCAGCAAGACACAAGCTGCTGCCTTACGGGAGATCTCTGGTGCCTTCTAACGGAGAAGAGGCAGCAAGTACACAGATAGCTCTGAAGTCCCTCCTAGAGGAGCT
Organism: Nothura maculosa; assembly: GCA_032353885.1. Classification (NCBI taxonomy): domain Eukaryota; kingdom Metazoa; phylum Chordata; class Aves; order Tinamiformes; family Tinamidae; genus Nothura; species Nothura maculosa. The sequence continues at coordinate 217,837 of JAUBOD010000276.1, read as the reverse complement.
CTACTCCCTATTTTGGGAGCATTATCTATTTTGTTCCAGGTAGTTTCTTCTCCTCACTAAACAATAGGGGCAGTAAAGCAGCTATGAACAGCAATATCAGAAAGGCTGAGGGAATAAAAACAAAAGCTTTGTCATAATAGTTCCTTACAGATTCCAAGATTTTTATGCAATAATGGCAAAGCTGATGCTAGTATTCAGAGCAATAAGTCAGAAGTCCTGTGCACGTTCAGCAGCATTCTGAAACGCTGCAGGGCACCCCAGCCTGTGTGCGCACACCAGATGCCTGCAGAGGTCAGAGGGACCAAGGGCCCAACTGCTGCCACTTCTGCTCTCTCTTACTCCTTTGTGATTTTAACAATTCCACCACACACATTTTTTAAGTACCAATGTCAGTTTTTAGCAAAGCCTATTAGAGTTTAGCCTTATTTGTAATATACACCTGCTGGAAATGGAGGTCTTGAAAGGAGCGAAGCTTTCTCAGCAGAAAAGCTCTTGTGATTTTTAACTTCCTCATATATCTTCTGTACGTCATAATTTAATAGCAAGGCTGGCTACCTAGAGGAGCGAGGTCTCCACCCAGCGACAGCAATTCTGCAGTTTCGCCACAGCGGGTCACTATTGCCTCGTGCCGCTCTGCGGGGCCAACGCTGCACGGGGACAGGAGCCACATCTCCCACCTGGGTGCGCGCTGCCGGCACCAGGGGACATCCAGGGGAGATCCAGTCCGTGACTGGATCCGGAGCTCCCGCGGCTGGGGCACCCTGCCCGTCCCCTCTCCACGCTCCTCTCCCGGCAGCGCTGCGGATGGAGCAGGGAGGCGGGTTCTTCTGAAGAGCCCACTGACTTGCAGAACCCACGCGGAATCGAGGATGCAGTTATTCCAGCTATGGATAAAAATAGAGATTGATAATAAACAAACTGCAAAACTTAGCATGAAACCAAACAAAACCATAACCATGGAAGTATGCTGTTCCTCCAGGACTCCTTACAGCCATAAGAGGTAACTTTTTTTTTGGTAAAGAGAGACGTTGCCTCCAAGGTCACAGTTGGGTGAGACTGCACAAAAGCACTGTTGTCTGCAGCTGACTACAGGAAACACTGCCAATATGACATACTGGCCTGAACAAAAGCCTTTGGAAATCTCTAGGCAGAGATAGGCAAGTTAAATAACGACAAAGGTTTATGGCCTTATTCTTTTTTTAGTTTATATCTGACAAAAAAAGTAAACAACCTCAGTATCTTTATCCTCAAGGACCAAAAGCTCCAAGTCCTGGGAGCTGTAAGGTCCAAACTCCTCCCACAGCCAAGGGGACTGGAGTCTGGGTATCTCTCGCGTATTCTGGGGCGGAATTTTAAGGAAGAAAAAACTCCTAAACAATTTGCGAGATGGGATAGTTAGAGCTGATGTAGCAGAAGTGCTGGTGCTGTCATCAGCGAGTTCAAAATGTCAGACGCGTCTCCTGGAACTTCTACCCTCACCTGTTCTGGGTCAGGAACCTCTCTTCCAATCACTAGGGATAAACCCGTGTTAAAAAGTGCTCGTTTCCCTCATTATGCGCCAGAGAAATCCAGAGCCCATGAAGGAATGGGACTTCCATACTGCTGCTTGGCACTGTCTGAAGGGGAAACTCATTAGCTTCCTTTGAGAATTCACACAGCTCAATCACTGCTCTTTTAAACCTCCTACAAATGTTTCATGCCTCCAAAGAGCTAACACAGAAACAAGCAGCATTCCCACTGGCGCGACAGGAACAACACCTCAGAACTGCTCCAACTCCTGCTGACTGCTCAGAGCTGAGCCTACCAGTTGGACAGTATTCTGCATACTTCCTATGTCCAGATAAATGATCCTCTTCAGATGATAAAACTTTCAAAGGGACAAATCAGCAGCAGAATCTTCCCAGAAGAGTGTGGAGCTAAGCTCTTCTGATCATCTTCACAGAAGAAAACAATCTGGTTTTTGTTTGCTTTCTTTTCATAATTCCTCTGCATTACAGCTTGAGCTTTTTCCTTCCCTCTCCTACCCAGTCTTCATCCTCC
>JAUBOD010000276.1:131743-155816 GCA_032353885.1 Nothura maculosa | reverse complement strand
TGCTTACTGTGCAAATCATATGTGCACATGCAAGATATCTTTTAAAACATGGAAAAAGAGATTTAAAAATCTGCACGAAGCCACGACACTGCTGGACGTACTTGAGCACTCGCTGCAGCCAAGCCGCAGCGCGTGGGAGAGGGACACGAGGGCAGGCAGCAGCTCCAGAGGTGCCGGCGGCGCCGCCGCTGCCCGAAGCGGCTCCCTGTGCCCAGTGCTCTACCAAGGGCTGACTGTGAGCACAGCCCTTCCCTCCACAGGCCCCTTGCAGACCCCAGTGCTCTCCCAGCATGGCCTAACTTCAGCTGAAAGTGTCTGCCAACCACGCTGCACTAGCACAAGCAGCACAGTTAGAATTCCCAACACAAATTAAGAGAGAACATTAAAAAAGTCAAAAACAGCTTGTCGATCTTTTAAGATTACAGATTTATGATGCTACAAGCGTAATATGTAAGTTTCTGTATTATAAAGAAGTCCTGACACAGGATAATGACAGTAAACAGCAAAGTGGGTTACCAAATGCGTTTACAATTGACTATTTTAGTAAATCTACACAAAGGGGGGATTTGTTGCCGTATGCTGTTTTTGTTCATGCAGGGAACACGGAACGATACCACGTCCTGGGTGCGAGTGCCTGTGTCAGCTCCCTGCTCACAGCGGGTTCCCTGCAGGATCAAACCTACGCACACTGCGCTCTCCTTCCCGTGACAGGTACTCAGCTCTACTTACTGCCTGGAAACACCCAAATGAACCAAGGCAACCAGGTGAAATGCCGGCTGCTCCAGCGCCCTCCAGGAAGCCAGGTATAAATGAGGCAAGATTGAAGCACCATGTTTTTAAGACTCTTACGTTAAAGACTTCTGTAAAGTTGATCCTCCTTAAACAAATAATTTAGATTTTTAAAACAGACTGAGAAAGCTTCAAGTTAAATGTCTTTTTTTTAAGGTTTTAAATACTTTTAAAATGAAAGAAAATAAGATTGAAAATATTTCAGATGTATTTAGATTTCTTTTTTTTTTTTTCAGTTAACACATTGTAGGTACAACTCTCATCACTTCACAAGGAAAAAAACTAAAAAAATGTAAAGTACCGGAACTGCGGGAGGCTAAAGTCACCACACAGAGATACCAATTCTTTCCTCACTAGGGAATCCCATAATATTTGCGTGTCAGTGATTGACAGCTGTCAGACTGAACTGATTGACAGGCCGCACAGCACATAACTGTAATGTCTATCCACTTGTTATAAAACAGAATACATAAAATGGTTACAAAAGGCTTTGGGAGAAAAAAAACATTATTTCAAAAGCAAACAAACATTTTTTCTTAATTTTTCAACTTTAGAAAAATCATGCAATATCAAAGTAAAACAAGTATTTACATTCAACTAGACCATGTGTAATCTGCAAGAATGCTTTAAAAATCTATATTTGTAATTCTAACAGTAGGTAAAAATCTAGTTAGTTTTCAAGCAAATTAATTCTCTGTAAAACACAATCATTCGTTGAAACTATCAGCAATAAGCTAAAAATAAAAAAACAAACAAACCAAAACTGGGAATGCAGACTCCAGTTAGAGGACCAGAGCACAGAGTCTCAAGAACAATTGTGCAGAACTCACTCAATGCCCAAGCTGCTCCCAAATCTAACATGCTACTCAGCAGCTCTCTCTTCTGGAAGGATTCTTGGTAAGTGAAATTTACATTCTCTTTTTACTACAGAATAAATATTGTGGACTAAGAATGTCAAAACTGTTTACACTGTAGAGGTTACTTTCTGCACTCGCACAACACACAGGGATGTTTAAGGGCTGCACATTTTGAAGGCACCGTTATCTGCTTGCTGGCGGTGGAGGCTGGCTCCCTGCTATTGACACCACGGTCAAATGACATTTCAGATTCATTAATCTTTAATAGCTGACCTTTAATTCTAATAAGCAGCAGTATATACATAGGATATGTTTACTGAAAGATTAAAAAGTCACTAAAGTGCTAGTTTTTAGGTGGAAAGAAAAGCTATGGAAGCTGTTAGAAATTTAAGTGGAGTAGCAAGCAGAGAATTTTGAGATTTTACTGCCTCCATTGAGAGAACAGAGAGGTAATGGTCAGGTCTGGGTTTTCCAGCCACACAGGACAAGTACCATTTTCCTTTTAATGCTTCAAGATATCATCATTTTTTCAAAACTAACAAACAAACAGTTATCATTCCAGTTCAGAATGCAACCTTGCTTGCTTATGAAGACTACACTAAAATCCATTATTTATGTAAACTTAGTTTCACAAGTTTAAGTAACTTCAATTCTACATGGTTTGATAGCTGGCCAGTACACCTGCAAAATTAAATGCATTAGTTTAGGGAAAAACAAACAAACAAACAAACAAAGATCTGTGAAGCATTTACACTGCAGAACATTTATGGAAAGGAGAGGCACATGGAAACGAAGCACTGGCTTTGTCCCATTTCACTCCAGCTCACACCATTCACACTGCAGGAATTAAAAATCACCTTACCTTCTCACCTCTGGTCTTCGAATCTTCTTTTTCCTTCTTTCTTGCCGCTGTGATAAACTCATTAAACAAGGCCTCTCGATCTTTCATCTTTTCAATTGCCTTGAATCTCGAGTCTTTAGCATGCTTGGCTGCAAATTCACTAAAAGTAGTTCTGCAACAAAATGGCAAGTGAACTAATTTGGCAGAGCTGTTTTTGCTGGGAAGCAGGTTCAGCAGAGAATCATTGCTTCTGCTGGAATATGTGCCAGAGAACAATTGGAAGAAAACAACAGCAACAAAAGAATCCACCCTGTTTTCAGTATAGAAATGCAAAATCAGAGAACTATACAAGACAGTCAAGTTTAGGCAGACATATAAGTAGTATTGCCAGAGACTTACGTTTTTTTTTCATAGCTATCTGAAGAATGTGCAGGTTTAAGATAAGAGATTACAATACAACCAAGAAGCAGCAATGAACAATTACAACCGTGTAGGGAGACTTTCTTGTGGGCAGCAGGCTGTTTCAGCCAGCAGGCTGTTCAGGCATTTATTTCACATCTGTGAAATCTGAAATTTGACATGCATTCTCTTGCAGCCAAACCATGCTAACAGTGCACGAAAAAAACCGTCATTTTGGTGTTAGCAAGACAGAGCACGGGCTGAACAGAACTTTCTCCTCCAGTGAACACTGCATCGCCTCATCTTAAAACACAAGGAGTTAAAATATTCCAAACATTATGTGCAGAAGCAGCAGTATCAGGCTTTCAACCTATTATATCTATAGCATTTTCCTGACAATTCCTCTCACCTTCTGGATGAGATTCCAACCTCAGTTATGCAAAAGATAGAGATCTGTCACTTACCTCAAAAAACAACCCCCCCACACCCTCCCCACTATTGTGTTTTGTGCAATCTCTGATGCAAATCCAACCCAAAAAATAGAGACACACTGGTAATCACATGAGTGCTTTCATCACAGCATGGAAACAAACTTGGAAAATCCAGCATCCTGTTGCTGTAAATTGGAAAAAGAAGAGAATTGGGTCGCTTATTCAGAAAGAGCAGAAAATGAATACACAGCTCCTTGAGAAACAAGAGCTGTCTAAGTGAAGTGGAACACGAAGTCTTGAGCGTGTTGGACTGGGATAGATGATTTAAAAAACAGTAGTCTGACACTCCCAGAAACACAGCAATATCTTTAGACAAACACTGAAACCAGAAGACAAAGCACAGGATTAGACAAGACAGTCTCTCAACTGGAATTTGCCTCCCCACCTCCTCCCCGTCGTTACTTGGATAATAATTAGTCCCAATATGACACACTGGAGATACTTTTCATTTCCTCAGCTTGCAAGAGGACAGAACAGTCAGTGTTAGTCTCTGAATATGTTAAACTTGTCAGTTATTTACTTTTTCTTAAAACACCTCCATACCTCCATTCTTCTTAAACTATAACTGTCAAAATTACTACTTTCAGAAAGTCTAGTTCCTTCAAACAAGCAGACAGGTGCATCAAATAAGCTTATTAAACAGATCTGAAGTCATTTAAAGGTTAGCAAAACAATGAATTCCATCAGATTTCCAATTAAGTTGCTGAAAAATTTAAGCTGAAATGAAATGAGTTGTTATTTCACCATGAAATAGTTCAAACATGGCAGGACAAAAGATGCTGAAGGAGAAAGCTTCAGAGCTCCTCTGGCAGCACGAAGGCAGTTCATGACCGTGTGCAAGAAAGCTGCAAAACAATCCTAGCAATAAGATTTAAAATGTTAATGAATTTACTGTCATCACTGTGCTATTATCACTGCATGTACACTTGGATGTGAAAGGTATGCAATAATTTGGGTATTAAAGCAACCAGAACATTCTGTAACATTGTGGTTAACATATTCTTTAACCAGGGAAACGCACCCAAGGCCCCCAAACTGATGTTTTGTTAGAGGACCTTATTTCTCCCCGCGTTTCTCCTCCCTCTGCCGTATTTCTCATAGACTAGAAATATTCCTAAGGAGAAACGGGTTATTAAAGAAATCTTACAGTGGCACAGGAGGCCTTTCTGGAAATGCAGACCACATGCTGGGGACTTCTTCAAAATGACTTAGAACGTGCAAAACATAACAAATGGAAAGTTCTATTATTTTATGGTTTAGGGAAGTAGAAACAAGACAAATGGAGATTTTAATGATATCTGATCACTTTTTCTCTCTTCTGTGGCAATTTTGGAAGAGGCAAGAACTGGAGAGTTAATCTACTCAATACCATCCTATAGACTTTGTTCTAATAAGGTCAGTGTATATGAATGAGAAAGAAGCTCCTACCTTGGATTAATCTTTGCTTCTTCCATCATTTTCTTGAAATCCTCCTTGGCCTGCATTATTTTGTTTTTCTTCTCTTTGCGCTCCTCTTCTGCTCTGGTTTTCACATACTGATCAAATACCTGCAGAAACACCGCTCACTGACATAAAAATACAAACCTGAAGCCACATAAGCTCTAAGAAAGAGGAGAGAAAAATCTCATTTCTTTCATTTTCTCCTATTTCCCTTTATCCCATCACAGACAGAGAGACAGACAGGGTAGGTCTGTTGACTATATCATGGTTGTGGCCTACCACAAATAAGGGACCAAGTCTGTAATCTGAGGGCCGTAAAGAATTATTTACTTTCGTATATTCACTTGGCATTAATTTTTGTGTGTCATATGTTCATGAAAGCAAACACTTCCTGTATGCCTGAAATTGCCCGTTTCCCTATAGCTATCTGACAAAAAAAGGCTTCCAGAGTAAGAATTTGTTTAATAAAAAAGAATTTGCTTAATAATTATGTTTTTTACAAAATAAGGAGAATTCACTCTCCTTTTTATTAAAAAATAGATTATTTATTATGTTAACATTTTCAGGATACTGGAGATTCTCCCCATTTCATCAAGTCTTTGCATCTGCATGAGTATAGTCTCACTGTGATCAGATTTTACAACAGTCAGAAAAACAAAAATAAAACCAACCAACTTATTTCTTTTCTTGTTGGGTTTTTCTATTTCTGGACAAACCTTAATCATAATAAAAATCCTTTGCAACATCCATCACTTAAGATCAACAGGAAAAAGTACTGGACTGAGGTATATGGTAAAGCCTGTTGTAGCTCTGTCTAGAAAGGAAGCTAATTTGACTTCTTTTACCTGTTTTCTTTCTTTCGGATTGAGAAGTAAGTAGCGAGGATCAAATACTATCTTGTGTAGCTCTTTCTCCCATGTTGAGAAAGCAGAGACCTTTAATTAAAAAAAGTAGTCAGATTTATGATCGATAATTAAGTTTTCTTAAATACACAGAAGTAATGCAGTCCGGCTTTGAAAGTGGAGGATATTTGATGAAAAAGGAGACAAACGGTCTTAAGGTTTTATCACTAATAGATGAAGAGCAGCAGGAAACTGGCCTAGCAAGTTGCAACACTAATTGGCTCTGAAAAGCTCTGAATAGTAACACACACCTAATGATTCTCATTAAAATAACTACCACTGTGTGACATTTTAAAAAGAAAATCACTGCACCAGAAGATAGTCTTGAAATTGTGTGTTCTTACCTCCCATGCCTACTCTATGCCTTTTCTATGTTATGAACTTAAATGAAATGTTATGAACTTAAAACAATTCCACTATGAAACAAATTTCTGGATTGAAACATGTTCAAACTAATCGTAAACTAGCTCTATTAAAGCTATCCCATAAAACCCAGTTATTTTGAAACCAAATAAAAGCTGTACAAGGAGCTGGAACTACTGTCATTTTTTCAGCGATACTATACAGACGTATACTCTAATAAATATCTCTACTTTTTGGATATCTCCTCTTTAAGAATATCCCAATAAGAATGTACAATGTACAGACTAGAGTGGAACTTGCTGCTTCTCTCACATCACATGAACTGTGTGCAGTACCAATTTATTTTCAACTACAGCTTCCAACTGGCTATTTAATTGAAAAAAAGTAAATAAAAAATGTCTTGATATTGGTTAATTTCAATTAATTAGAAATCAATCTTGTGCTATAATTGCAACCTTTTATGAAATATGAGATTTTACAAAATTACAAAGTTAAGTTACTTAAGTAGTTATAAAATTAATTCAATAGTTAGACAAAGAATGAGATTGTTTTCCTTGCATAAAGCAGTGCAGGTTCCAAACTAGCCAAGAATCAGACTTTTACCTGAACCTCTCATATGCACATGTACACACACGCACACACACACACACACTTCCTTCTCTGACCCCTCGTTCCAGAAGCATGTCCTTGAACTGTTTCATCCGAGCCTCCAGAGGGACAATGGCTCTCTCTCGAGCAGCTTTAATTTCAGCCTCCATAGCAGCCTCCTTCTCGGAATCAATATCTTTGTTATCATCTTTCCTGAAAAAAAAATAAACATACTATATAACTTGAGAAGCCAAGTATGTACCCTGCAGGTTAGAAACTGAACTACACAAGAACAGAATGGATATACTCGATCAATTCAAATGTAAAGGCTTACAAGTCATGGAAAGTTTCTTGCACAGGAACATTTTCAAAGTGAAAGAGATACCAGCTATTAAAGTATTCTTAATAACTTCAGTGCCAACATATAAACCAAAAACAACCACAGATTCTGTTTGCCTTCAGATATCTTGTCTGTTGTATATAATACAACAGATTATATATTACTCGCACTTGTTGTCTTATCTTACTTCCTGTTTAAAATTACTAGGCACTTTGAAAAGGCCATGACTAAGAAGTTAGCTCAAACTCAACAGTTTTTACACATTTCACATTTCATCACAACATGAAATGTCAGAACACAATATATTTTTTTCTGAACACAACAATATAGGCATTGTTTCAATGAAAATTTAGTGTGCAGAGACCACCTAGCATTGGAAACAAACAAAAAAACACAAAAAACGTACTTGCGCTTTTTAATTTTAATAGGCTCATCTTCATTTGCATCTTCCGCGGACTCGTGCTCTTCTCTAACTGTAAAACAGATTTCATTAGTACTTCAGATTACAGCTTCATGACACGTTTGTAACTTACATCTGCAAACAGAGGACAGACAGCTTGTAGCATCAGTGCATTCTGATGAAGGACAGCACATGTTCTTCAGTCACTTTCAGAAAAATACTGCTACAATTTGCTGGCACAGCTAGTGAACTTGAAGCCAGCTTTGTATTTAAAATGACAAGCACCGACCTCTTATTTCCAAGAAAAAGCTGTGTTAGCCCTAATGTCTTAATGAAGCAAATAAGAATCTTCTAATTACCTAGTTAGGCTTTGCTGTCCTCCAGCTAACAAGCCCACGTGTCATCCTAGGACCATTTATTAGAGATCATGCTAGGAAAAGGCTTCATCCTGAACAGAGCCTTAGAAGAACAACTGCCAAAGATCAATATCATTTGAAACTGTATTCCAGTCGATGTTCTGTAAATTAAATACTCTTCTGTAAGTACCCATTCACATCTTGTAATTAGATCCTTTCTGGCCCTAAAACATAATTGCTCTTGCTCATAAAGCAAATAGTCTCTTTTTCTTTTCAGTAAAAGCTTTTTTTTTTTAACCCAGTTGACATTTCTAAGAGCATATTTTTCATTAAACTTATTAGTATCTATATTGTTCTAACACTGTTTTTCCTAAGCAGTCTGTAAATCTGCAGTCACCAGCTTTCCTAATTTAGCCAAGGCAAATTCCAAAGCTATGTATATTTTCAACACTGACTTGCAGTTTTCTTGCATTTTTAAAATGTTACTGATTTTAGAAGTCAACATAAAATAGATGATAAATTACATTCTGATTTATTTAAGAAACCAATCATATTGTTCCTACTAAATTTTTTTCCTTCTTCCATTCCTTTCTTGTGAGGAGGCTCTTGAATAATTTTGTCCACATCAGCTCTTCCAATCAGGTCATCCGGTCGGTCCCACATAGACAGACGAGTGGTAGGGTTGTAGAAGAAAACACGCTCGTCACCAGTCCACACCACGCACCTAGAAATATAACAGGCAGCCAGGAAAAGATTTACTTTTGCCTTTACTCCTTTTCTATACGTTACTGCATGCAAAGACTGAACTCAGTAAGAATAAGATAAAAAATTGATGTGATAAAATTCTTAACTAGAAAAAAAAATTAACTTGATTTACACAGCTGAATTAGATTTTGGGATGAAGGGTAGCTGATATCTTCAATCCTCTCAAATCATCATTAAACTGGAATGAAAAGAAAACAAAAGCAGTAAGACCCACCTCTGTCCCCCCAAGACCTTTATCTTGGTCCCCTGGGTGCTCAAAGATTCCCGGGAGGGTAACGTCTTCCGAGACCTCAGGCACCAGGGGCTGTTTAGGAGGAGCGATCCCTCACTGGGCACGGGAAATAATTACGGACCTATTCCTTTCCCAAGGGTTAGGGACAGAAGAAGTTGAAGAGTTTTCTTGGCCAGTGTGTCATATCGGATAAGGAGAAATCAACAGCAGAGAAAAGAGCCTGGGACACAATCACTCGGTCAACAGATCTCGCTGTACTGCAACCAGAGTGGGATTGAAGGGGACGACCCAACACACACCACCCATGACAGGCGCTCACACAGTGCGGGGAGTGTCGGCTGAAGGACTCCAGGCACAACGTACTGGAGAGAGTAGGTGAACAAGAAGAGGATACGCACATTCTAACTGAATAAAGACTTGCTATGTAGCAATATGGGATTATGTTTCAATTGGTCAGGCCCCAAGGAAAATGATAACCTACCATGGGGTTCCCGGAATAGGAGTGGTTGCCACAGGTTTGGCTCTCTGAGCTGCTTTTTCTTCTTCAGTCATTTCCTCCTCCTTTGGTTCCTCAAGGAAAGAAACAAGCTGCAGTATCCAGGCAATAACAACTGGCCAATTTTTAGTTTATAATAGAGAAATTTGCTTTAAATAAGCAAATGTAATTTGAAACAATGCTAATAAGCAGCCCTAAAATACATTTCAACCACACTTGAAAGAGTGGCACTGGAATTTCATCAGAAATGATAATTTCTATTTAAAATCTCAATCCAGAAAACCTCCGAAAGTTTGCTTAATTTTAACTTCAACAGAACCTCATTTTCTCTGCCTTCCTAGATCTGCATAAATCCTTGAATCAAGCCCTACATGCAGAGATAATAGTATAATTTTTCCATAATTTTTTTTCTTATTCTAAAAATTCGTTTACTTGAAATGAGACATGGAGTATGAAACAGTGAAGGTATGAAATAACCTGTAACACCAAAAGCAAGCAAGATAACAAAAGAAATATCAAAAATGGTAGTAAAAAGACCTAGCAACTGAAGAGTGTGTTTTTGCTTACTAATCTAGTTGAAGTTCACAGAAAATAGCATTAAAAATACTTTCATTCAAACGTTTTATCACTTTCAAGAATTACGCTTTTTCAGCATGACAAAATAAAATATTGGAGGGGGAGAAGTTTTCTTTCTTTACTGCCATGTTCAAAAATATACTGTAAAACTGCAGATATTTCCTAGGATGTGTGTTCCTAGCAAACTAAATTTACCAGTTGTACCACATACAGAAAGTGTAAGCTTGGTTTCAAGATTGTTCAAAATAAAGACATTTACAAATTGATTTTAGTATTTCAATCATTCGGGACAAGTGTAATTTCTTGGAACATGTTAAGGTTAGTGAGAAAACATTATATTTATGTAAGCAGCTAACTATTCTTCAATATTCTAATGAATTCTATAACTTAACTTACATGCTCCACATTTTTCTTTTAAAGAGGATGTTTTCTTAAATTAAAAAAAAAAAGTAATAAAAATATATAAAAGCTGTGAGACCAAAAAAGGGAAGGCTTTCAAAATCACCCCAGGAATTTAAGAACTCAAATTACTAACCATGGTCTCCTGCCAATATGCCTGGGCTACAGATGCATCCACACCTGTAGGATGTAGGATTCAAAATGACGATACTGACTATTTGGTTGCAAGGTCTTTTACCTCCTTTATAAGTTCTTTTATAGGTTCTTCTTTTGGATCTTCTTCTTCCGTCTCCATTGGTAAAGGCTCCTCCGTAGGTTCTTTAATTGTCTCTTTAATCTTCTCTTCCATTTTTTCTATATAAAGAAATAATTTTCCTTAGTATTATGCCTGAAATAATACAAATGATTACTGAACTACATCAGATTTGTTTTTAATCATCATGATTTTACAAGCACAGCAGCACAAAAACAACTTTTTTTCCACTGCTTCCTATCGTCTTGGCTTTACAGTGTCTGTTTATAGAGACTGCTTTATCTCCTGCAGTAAGATGACTCAGTTTGGAAAGGCAAACCTTGCAATGCAGACAGTTAAGAGTCTGAAGATGGCTAAAGTATCGGTATAAAGAGCTGATAAAACATCTAAGTTAATAACACTAACCTTTAAATATTAAAATAAAGGTTGTAAAACTCTGAGTTTCAATAAGAAATCCCAGGGTTTTGGCAAGCAACTTAAAAATATTTTTTCTTGCCATTTTTCTTTTCTTTGCTTTTTTTTACCCACTTCCTGTCCTTGTGCAATTGAGACCCTCTCAGGCATGTGAGTATAAGCATTTACTTTCTACTGGACAGAGAACACATTCACTTAAGTGTGACAGACTTTGGAAGAAGCTCTAGAACCAAATATACGTATATAGTAGGAGAAAAAAAAAAGAAACTTTAAGTTTCAGATTCCTAATCAACTCAAATTGAAACTTATAATCAGGATATCAAAATATGCTTAAGGAATAAAGAGCATTACAATAATAATTGTCCACATTTTCAAACAACCCAGCTATTCATTAAAGTAATTTTACTCGGTATATAGATGGACTGAAAAACAAACAAAACAAAGGAGAAAGCAACTGCACCTTTTTCTTTCAGTTCTTGAGGTTTTTCCCACGTGGACTCCAAAGTCCTATTGTTATAATAATAAGTCTTTCCATCGGCTGTTTTGTACTCTGTCCACTCGGAGACCGCTGTGGCTCCAGCCAGCGTGGCAGGGGAAGCAGCAATAGCCACCTGGGGATGGATCATGGGCACGATGGGGGGCGCCATCCCCGGCAGGACACCTGGAGTCAGACAAACGACAGACACACAGACGGACACGGATCCAGTCAGTGCCAAGGAAGCGCCCGGGAACCCACCGCCTCGGTGGCTTCGCTTATGAACCATCCATTTACACAACGAGAGCCTGGTTCTAAAACTACGCTGCAAAGGAACTCACTGCTACTAAACATCCTTCTTGTGTTTGACACCCAGCAGTGCCCATATTACCAAGGAAATTAGATAGCTTTTAATTTAGGAGTAGTGTGAAATTCTGCACCGCACAAAGCTTGTTAGTTTTTAGACTTTTTTAATACTTAAAGATTTTAAGTCCTATATTAAAGAAATCTTTATTAGTTCTCCATAATAAGTGATTATTATAAAAACAATCTATTCCACTATTTAATTACACTGACATATAGAAAAATTTAATGTTCTCTCTCTCAAAAATCACCATTGGCTTGAATCATTGCCTCACAATATAATACAGAGCAAATTCCACTTAAAAATCTTTAATCTTGACTATAGATAGATATATATTTTATATATATATATATATATTTCCCCAGAGCCTTGGATAAAACTGATAGGAATTTAAGTTATTTCAGATAATGTCATGTTTTTGTTCAGTACTGAAGACTAACTGCAAAAAAACACATTCTGTTTCATGCCCTAAAGCAAAATAGCAAATAAACAGCCAACAATAAAAAACCTAGAATGCTACAGAGTTATTTCCCTAGTCATCCCCACAAAAAGGATATAGTGAACATATCCTGAATGAGAACTTCTACAAAAATAAACTGACTTTCCAATAAATGGAACTAGCATCACAAGATCACAATTTTGAGCTTTCAACATTTATATCAAAAACTCTACCTTTTTAAGTAAGCAAAGAAGTAGACAATATGCATTGTAATAAAATAACTTCAGTAAATGGCTTTTTTAAAAAATGTACAGTTTTAAAAATGAAATTAATACTACGACACACATACACACACACCAACATGCCAAAACAGTCAGGTCACTATACACGAGGAAGTAGGAAAAACAAAAATCCACGCACAAGAAAATCATAACTAAGAAGTATGGGCATGAGGAGGTTCACAATTAATACAGAACTCAGTGATTACAGAAAACTGTACTGGATTCTTCTGTATTATGGAAGCTAACGCTAACAGTTAATTTGGAAAGTTATTTCCTGGCAAAATACGATATTTGCATTTATACTGCTTTTGAAAATAAAGTATATAGAGTCATTCATTTGGGGAAGCAAATAAATAAATAAAAGAAACAACAACATTCACTACCATGCCAACTTACAGACAAAACGAACTAAGATGGGTTTGAAAATTACCGGTCTTGGTGGTAGCGACTGTCTTTACATACGGGCAGCTGACTATTTGCATCATTGCTACACCTGCAAAACGGATAAGCAAGCATGTTGGAAAGCTGCCATGGCACGTCGGCTACCACTGGGAGGCGGGAGGCCCGAGCGCCGCCTGCCCTTCGGGGTGCACGGCCAAGCGGCCAGGAGAGAGCTCCCCAGCACGAAACACAGCGGCCGCTCCAACCTCGGCTGCCAGCAAAGGCAAAACTGGTTTTAAGCTGCTGCAATAGCTTCTGCCTACATTAAACCAGCTGTTTACTTGTTTAGTATTTATTGGGCCCAACAATAAATAAATCAATCAATCAATAAAGCACTGGAATGTTTGAATGAAGGCTCAGGGGTTTAAGTTCATCCGGGAGGGCGCTCAGGCCCCGCAGGCCGCAGGGCAGTCAGTCCCTGCGGCCGGCCCCGCTGCCAGGCTCTGCTCGCTCGGCTCCAGGGCAGCACCAAACTGGAACCGGCAGCCTGGGCGCTTTGCAGCCTGCTGCTGCACTCACAGCAGCCCCGGGGCAGGAGGGGAGAGTGAAACAAGCCAGACCAGCAGGGAGGGGTGGGCGAAAGGCAAGTTCAACCTAGGGAACAGAGCTGAGGCAGGGACAGTGTTCAGGGAAAGGCTAGAGGTGAGAGAAGGGCAGAGATAAAAGCAAGCGATGCAGCTGCAAACAGAGGTACACAGAGCCGCGCCAGGCCAGGGGCAGCAGCGTTGTCTGCACTCTCAGTGCTCAGAGTGCCGCGAGCTGCAAACGCTCCAAATGGGCACAACCAGCCCTCAGAAAGGCAGCAGCCCCGTGCACCGCTCTGCTCTGCAGCTCCGCAGGAGCAACACAGGGGGGCTGCAACGGGGAAGCTTCTCATCCTCTGCAGCTAGAGGAAAAACTCAGCAGGAAACCAGGCAGCAGGGGGAGGAGGCAGCGGATCCCCCAAACTTCATTTTGGAGGTGGAAGGAAAGTGTGAAATTTTTCTCTATATTAGTCCAGTTTAAACAGATGGAGACACACATATTCCCCCCGCTAAATTATTTCAATTCCATCATCCAGGGTGGGAAATTCTCCAGTACCAAGTGAAATTAAACCCCTGTTTTTATAACCAGATAATTTCTAATTTTATTAGTTAGAAATCTAGTTTGGCAAGCCTTAAAAATATTGCCAATTTATTTTTAAAAAGTTTGTGAGAAGACAGAATTTTAAAGTACTTTACTAATTATTTTAATGAAAGAATGCAAAGTGAGTTTTATAAAAATGTATAAATTATAGCACAAAAGCATGGACTCAAAGAGTGGTTGTCTAAATTTGCTGGGGATTTTCATGTCATAGACTCGAAAATGAATGTGAAAATTCGTTTTGTTAAGGAAGTTACAGCATGTCTTAAAACTGGGTCAGTATAAATAATGTCATCTGCGGGACTGCTGAAATTGGAGATAACTGCAGCACAGATAAGACTTTGCAAATACCCAAAAAAGTTTTTTTTCCTCTGCCAAGTTCATTTCCAGACATCTACCTAACTCGAAACATGTGAATTAAGAGAAAGCAGACTTACTTTTTACGATCTGAGACTACTAGGTGTCACTAATCAACTCCTTCACTGCTCCACCTTACTATAATGTAATACACATTCACTTTGACATCCCCTGTCAATGGAATGTGTCAACTCTGTAACTGGAAAGTGACCTTGCTGACTGTGTTTATATAGAGCTGAAGGCCCCCAGCACCTATAGATGAAAGCCCAGCCGGCCTTTCTGAATTCATCTGTCATTCCAATCTCATGAAGTCATTTTAATTCTCTCCTCACTTTAAGCCATTTTTAGTGTTTGCTTTCATGGTGCATGCAAGCCATTACTAACTACTCAAGCCAAAGTTAGCTGAAACCAGCAAAATGATTTCTCTTCTGCACTGAGGAAAATAACCAACTAGACTCATTACAGAAAGCAGCTTTTTGCAATGCTTGGAGTTCTAAGACATTAGCAGGAAAGGTGTGAGGGAACCA
The DNA here is from genome assembly GCA_032353885.1 of Nothura maculosa. Taxonomy (NCBI): domain Eukaryota; kingdom Metazoa; phylum Chordata; class Aves; order Tinamiformes; family Tinamidae; genus Nothura; species Nothura maculosa. The sequence continues at coordinate 140,909 of JAUBOD010000276.1, read as the reverse complement.
TGTTTTCAAAAACGAGTTTAAGGAGAAGACAGATGTCACTCCCCTTATATCCCAGCACTCTAGAAGAAATTCGGTATTTTTTTGTCTGAGACGTTACAAAAAAAATTCTGGTGTCCCCACTTTTCACTAGCACTCTCCTCCTTACTGTCTTGCTTATTCACATTTTACATGACAGGGCTCACTTCAGGAGATAACTATATTCTTCACAAGGGTGCAAGGTCCCTTCGTGCCTCACTGATGCTTTGCTGGCAAGGTTAGGGCATTCAGCTGTCCATCTTCTGAACTTAATGATTTAGTTTTCCCCTCAAACCTCACTAACACAGACATCAGAATTTTCCCTGCATAATTATCTGTTTTCAGTATCTCATCCTCAAATATTATGTTTAGATTAACATATATGTTTCATCTTAAAGCAATCATAACAACACCGTGGTTTTCTTTTCAAAAAAATATTATCCAAAAAGTACGTCTCAATACAGACGCTCTTTACTAAACAGTAAAACTAATATCCGTTTTAACCACCTTGATGCTTATGTATCCTTTATCAGGAAGGATATAAGAAGTAGTCTCAAGGATTAAGCTTCATTCAACCAATCCACTGAGAAGCAAAGGCCTCCTTTCCTATATACTGGGTAATATTTTAAAAGCTCAGCAGGGAAGAAGTCCCTCAGAAGGAAGAGGCAAAAATCATACAAGGGTGTTGCTCTGAGCTGCTTCTTGGTAAATCTTAATCAGAAACTATGCTCTACCTTATTGCAATTGCAGTTTCAAAACTTTTTTTTGCATCAAAAAGTGCTATTGGACACTAACAAAAATGCTTGTATACTAGGAATTGAAGTGCATCCATGCAAACAAATATGTTTAAGCACAGCGCCCTTAGGAATCCCTTCAAGTGATTACAAACTGCAGAAAGTCCAAAATTTTCCAGCCCCAAACCACTTGCTTCTATATCTAATTACTATATCTAATTAGGTTTTTTTTTTTTTAAATACAGTAGTAAAATGTTTAACCCAGGCATCAAGGGCTGCCACTTGTCTAACATTCCTTCACAATGGTTTTTGCATCCAAAACCTGCAAGTTATCCCCTAGCACCTTGAACGGCTTCATCCCTGTCCCCAGGCTAAACCTCACTTCCCCATTCAGCACCATACTTGATAGTTGCCAAACAAAGAGATCTTGAAACATCTGACCTCTTCAAGGCTAATGCACTTGAACAGTTGTGTTTCCTGCTCATAAATGTGTTTTTGGTTTGGGGTTTTTTTCTGGTTTCTTCTGGCTAAAAATCTCAGTCCTAATAAATATTCATGCATAAAACTGAAGGTCAAAATTCAAGCAAATAGTAAAACAAAAATAACGCAATTGGTAATATATAGTGCTATAACATTCTCAGTTGCTCATAGATCTCATCCAGCAGCTCACTTTATTTTTGTACAGGATGACAAGATAGACACATTTAATGAAATGAAGACTTTTTCAGTTCAGTAGTTTTATCTTTCCTGACACTCAAAATAATATTTTTTACATATTCAAAAGTAGCTATTTTCTACTATGTATAATCAAAGAATTAAAAATATATTTTTAAAATCACATTCACTGTTAATTAAAAAGTTTGTCTGCTGACCCTGAATTCTTTCAAAAAATACTCTAAGTGGAGAGGATTCAGGCAAGTTCCATACACAGTGGACACATGAGTGCAAACAAATTGACAACATGGACATGTAGTGGACAAGACAATTACAGTTTGCCAATTTACCTGGAAGTGGAATAGGCATGCCAGGAAGGGGGACACGAAATGGAGGTACCATTACTGGTGGAAAAGCAGGAATTGCTGCAGTTGGTTGAGGTACTGCATGAGGAACTGCAGGAGGCAATGTCTGTGGGACTGGCTGGGGTACAGTCTGCACAGGTGTAGCAGAAGGAGCAGAGGTTGAAACACTGACTGATGGTGTGGCAACTGAAACACCCGAACTCGGGGTCTGGTCTTGTGTGGTAGGTGCTGATAAAAAAACACAAAGAACACCTTGTATCTTAGATACTACAACAGACTTGCTGCAAACATACTGGCTCTCTGTTTCCCAACAGATGTCACATAAGCACATACGCTTAGATAAAATCTACAGGAAACTACTGGACAGAAAAAAACTTCCATTTTTACCTCGTGCTGTTCTTTACATCTAGAAAGTCTTTATGGTAATTGCAAGAGCATACCAAAGGACAAATATAGCCTGTTCAGCAAATAAATCAAACTCTACTTTGCATGCCTTTTCAGAAAAGCAGTAAGGGAATATTTCAGAGAGCTTCAAATGGAGAAAAAAAAATCCAACTTATGTTGAATGAATAAAGGTCCTGTTTTTAAAACGCATGACAGCAGCATGTGCATGACAATAGCCTATCTGGAATGAAGCTCATGAGGTTGTGATCCAAGAATGGGGAATGGCAATAAAAATATCTTTATAATCAAGTAAGAAAAAAGAAAGTGCTTTTGTTTAGAAGCCGCAAGAACTTCATTGGTCTTCAGTGCCTCCCAGTGGGAAAATAAAATAATAAGATTCAATCCAGTAATCCTTGCAACATGATTGAAATTGGCTTTTAACTGGGACTAGGGCTGCATATCAAAGGTCTGAAAACTAGTAATTGGAGATCTGACTGATTAAACATACTGGTCACTCTTGAAAATTTAAACTGCTTGGCAGAGGGGAGCAAGATTTTTTTTTTTTTAAAGCAAGCTAAATTTCAAGAAAAAAAGATTTGAAATCATATTATATACTAGAATACTATGTGAGAACTTATTATATACTAGCATACTGTGTGTTTTCTTCAATATTTAATGATAACCAGCTGTATTCCCATTAAGATATTGATATTAAGGACTCTACATAAAGATCTTTGACATTTTCTTACCATTCTAGGAAAGGTAAAGTGCTTATCATTGTCTAAAATCAAGGGAAACAGAGTGAGGTAGTCAGTATGTGATTTGTTTCAAGGCCTACATAAATCAGTACCAGACAAGACTGAAGCTCAGCCAGAAGCCCCAGTCTTTTACTGGCTGAGCAGATACTGCAGAATTATTTTAAATGATAAAATTTTATTACTTTGGCACAGACACCAACAGTTACAGTTCTTGAAAGCAAAGACAAAGTTTAGCAGGTAGAGCAGGTAGAAGTGGAGCAGCTTCAGCATTTGGTAGGAGGAAATTGTGTTTCCCAGCGGACGCACAAAGCGACCATTCCAAGGCAGACCCGGCTGCAGTGAATCTCAGCAGTCTGCACCAGACCAGGACGTGTCACCTGTTTCCTGCTGGTTGCTACTCCACGAAACGGTTACAGTCTGGGTGATGACTGCACCACAGCTCAACAGAGCAGCTGAACACAGTATTTAGTCACTTTCCAAACTAAATAAGACCTAAAAAGCTTTGAGCAATGCAAATTATTTGCTGCAGTTACACTATGGAGCTGCTCTCCTTGCAGTGCTCATTCAAGGCATAACTTCATTTCCATATCAGATTTCTGCAGTTTGGATTAAATAGTAAATTAAGCTCGAGTGGGTTCATCTGTTAATGGAAAAGGTGAAATAATTCAAGTGTATGCAAGTACCTGCTAGTGCTGGAGTGAGCTGAAGTTCAAGCACTGCTCATCTTCTGCATACCTCCTGGCCTGACTTATTGTGCACATTTTTGCCTGCACTGTACACAATTATAATAATCAGAAGTGTCTAAAATTTGGATTCCTGAATAGCGTAAGTTTGGGGTCTTCAAAAACCCTGTGCACAGATAGTGCCACTAATCAAAGTGTTCCTTAACAAGTTCCCCTCACTAGTCCATGCCAGGTGACCTCACTCATTGTCTGCTGGTGACACTCGTGCAAGGAGATCCACCGTACATAACATGCAGCTCCATATGGATGTCTTGCATTTTGTCAGCACACATGTGCTAAAGGAAGTATGATATAAATTACACATAATTCTGTATTAGTGCATGATGCATAAGCTCATTTCCTGTTCTCTTGAGGCCTCTACTGCTGGAAGACCCTTAAAGGCTTGGTCTGTGAAAACAGCAGTAATCTTCAGGGAAACACTTGAAGGTCATCACTGAACAGGAAGGTTTCTCAGGGCCTTTTCTTCCTTTTGGTTTGTGCAGCTCTAGCAAATAGCAGTTTATGGGCTTAGTTGACAGAATAATGAAAAATAAAAAATGATCTACTGGAAGAACCTCTACGGAACAATCAACCAATTCCATGCAGCTCGGGAGCAGCAATGACAGATCCAATCCCCTAAAGCAACAGATACAATTCTGGAAATGAAAAGGAAACTGCTAAAACCATGACCACTAACTCAATTTAATATTTTGGAAGATGTTGTTTTAAGAAATTTTGCTTTAATTATAATCAATAAAATGGATGCATAATAGTTTTGAGATGATGCAGTAACAGAAGAAAAAAAAAAAAAAAAGCACAAAGGCCTAAGGAGAGAGGATTGCAAGGGGACCTAATCACTTATTTTCTTAAAGTTTACATCACTCTACTGAGATAGCTCAGAGTAAAAACATAAGAAAAACAAGTAAATACAAAGTTCTGGATTAAATACAAAACTTCAAACTCCTACTTCACTTTATGTAGAAACAAGTTCCTCCTGGATGTTATGTTTTTGCTGCAGTAAATTCTCCCAAACAGCAAGTGTTCCCCACTCCCACAAAAATTGAGAAACTCTCAGTTACTCACTGGAAATTGTCTGTGAAACTGAAGTGGCCGTGGTTGTGGTCGAGGTCGTGGAGGACTGAGTACTGGAGGATGTTGATGGAGATGCTGCGGACGCAGGACTGCTGGTGGTTGGTGTGGAGGCACCTACTGCTTGTGCCTGAGCCTGGGCTTGCGCCTGGGCCTGTGCAGCCAGCATTGGTGTCAGCTCTGACTGCTGAATAACTTTGACCCCGTCTGGCTTGGTCCACGCCGACTCGCGGGTACGTGCGTTATAGAAATAGACCTACGAGTCAGAAGAGTCACTGTCAGGTGACTTCTTATATGGAGGGAGAGCACTTACTTATGAACACCCTTGTTCATCCTACTCTAAAAATAATCAAATAATAGTGATAAAAGGATAGACAAAAACGCAGTGGTTTACCACACAGCCTGGAATCTCTATGTGCAAGGCTGCAACTGGTAACGTGTTGTGTAGTGAACAGCCACTACACTTTGTTGTTTCTGGTAACAAGCTTACCTTGCCATCAGGAGTTTTGTTTTCTACCCATATCTCTTCTGCAGGGGGCATTGCTGGTGTTCCCGGAGCAGAGACAGGCGGCATTCCTGGAGGGAACATCATACCTGGAGGTGGCGGCATGCTACCCATGGGAGGAGGCATAAATGGTGGTCTCTAGGGACATACAACAACAACAATCAGGTACTACAGTTCTCCTTTATCACAGCACCAACAGACAGCATAACCCCCGTAAGGTTAAATCTACCGCTCGAGAGCTTCCTTAACAACCTGATGTTACCAGCTCAGAGAACGCACTCCTTGAGGAGCCACCACCTACAGCAGGACAGCTGGAACAATCTCATATCTGAGGTGTTAACAAACACAAAATATCAGCACAAAAGTGGCAAAAAAGATGTGGGCTGGAAGAAGTAACTCCCTCCTAGAGTACAGAAAATATCCCAAAGCAAGGAAGAGAAAGAATGGGACAACTGCTCCGGAATAACTGCCACTCAGACAGCTCTGGCTGTGAATCCAAATGATTTCTTGCAATACTAAACAGTTACACTGTGACCCTCCCAGAGTAATGAAAAAAAGCATTCTATTCATTAGTAGAGCATAGCAGTTGATTTCATAAGAATCCCTTATACTTCTCAGTTATGCATTACCTGAAGTTCTAGTGCCAATTAAAAAAAAAAACCCACAAAAAGTATCAAGTTACATTTTCATGACTGTACCATCAAAAGGATTTCAACATTGTCCTGCACAGCACTGTTATATATAAGCCTGAACACCTGCTTTTTGATTAAAAGTTTGATTCTGATTGGGATTTATTTAACTTGTTATGCAGAGCAAACTTCAGAACAGTCTGAATAAACAAGTACAGCGAATATACCCCTAATAAAAAAATGAGCTGTTAATAAAATCTACTGAGTTCTTACTCTGCACACACCCACAACTGCCCTAATTATCTCCATCACTCCAGATTTAACTTAATTTATGGCTCAAAAGATTATCGCTTCACAAAGGCAATACCAAAACAGTTCCCTAGTAAAGCTGGTAGCTCTGTGCTCGTAACTGACAGGCTCAGGAGTGAAACACAGCCAGGCAGCAGGACGGGGGCTCTGCGGAGCTGGAGCGTTTGCAGGAAGCCGGCGTCACGGACAGGCTGGACAGTGCGACACTGAGCCGGGAACACCGGCCCTGGCACTGACAGCTCGGCTCCTGCAGCGCGCGCCGTGGCCTTGGCTCTGCCTGCGCCTGCAAGGGCTTCTTTTGGAATTTGCCTTGAGATTAAAATCTCTGCTGTAAAGAGTGAGATCTTAAAGTGCTCTTTCAATTCACATATCAAATCGGATTTTAGTTAAATACTACAATAAAGGACCTCAAAAGTACATGGAAGGAAACAAAAACAAACAGGAAATCAGTTAAAGTAACTGTCTACATCCTTTCATTCCTTTCTCGATGCTTCTTCTCTACAGCTCCTCCACCTGGCCATGAGAGGGTCTGTCCCTTTAGTGTTCTACAATCCGGAAGAACGCAGGACAGCTCACTTCATAAAAAGTGGTAGTGCATTCAAGGGAAGTCCCAGGAGCCAAGAAGGACATCCTGGGCACACATCAGGGATGCAGAACACGTCAGCTCTGCTCCAAGAACAACCCCTCTGACTTTTCCGTTTCTACAATACCTTTCACATCTTCTCTCCCATTATACCAAGATCAGAATCAGAAGCTAAACACACGTTCAGAGCAGAGTACTACGCTGAAATGGTACGAGAGATTGAGACAAGCCTAGCGCATGGATTCCAAGCACAGCAAAAAGCTGCAGCAGTCCTGCTTATTGTGCGCTGTGAGAGAGCAGGAACGAGCCACGAGCAGAGAGCTGAAGCACATTTAACACTGACATCACGCACACAGACAGTGAAGGGCCATCAGCAGCTAGGCCTGGGCTTCACATTAACTTCAGACTACTTCTGAAACGGCAGTAACGGCAGAAAGTGGGGGCCCCTTTCCCCGCTCTCAGCTCGAGCTCCGCGGCACGTTCTGACACTCTCCTTTGCTCCAGAGCTCGAGAGGTAACGCACAGCCACGTGAAACTTCCATTCAGGCGGCTGGGAAAGCGGATCACAAGGCACCCAAGGAAGGAGCCACGAGTGCAAATAATTTAAAATCAATTCAAATGGAGCATGAAGCCAAACCACAGAAAGAGCCCGCTCATATTGAATCAAAGGCCAAGCTGGCATTGCGAGGTGCAGGAGGCTGTTGCTGGACTTGCTATTTCAGTCTCCAGCTAACCAAGAATTGAGCTTGACAGAGAACATTTCAATGAAATGAACAGCTACTTCACACCTCCCTGGGCAGCCCAGCTGTAACAAGAGGCTTTATCTTTGAGGATCTTTGAGCCTGAGGGAGCACACTAGACTGGAAGGAAGACCTGGAAACACCACTGTGTTTGCTGAGGAAACCTGCACCAGTGTCTTCTGGAAATCCTGTGCTCTGATGATACAGCACACACAAAATGGGGCTACAGTTTGATACTAGGTTTTTTCAAGGGGAGTCTGCACGATCGGCAAATCTGACAGAGTAACGTGGAGAAAAAAAGCAGGCTCTATAGCTCTGCTGAAAACAACATATGCAAAGCAGCCCCTAAACTGTCAAAGTCTCTGAAAAGTAGGCAAAGTTAAATACAAAGTTAAATACATGGAAACCATGAAATCTGCCTTATTTGAATGCCTTGGCCTTATTTGCCAACTCCTGCAGTTGGCAAGCCAACGCTAACCCTACTTGCAGTTTTTTCAAACATTATTTTTTTCCCCTGCAGCATGGCAATTTTGGGTGGATTATCAATGACAGAGCTCTCAGAACACAGGCTGAAACATGTGATCAGGGCTCACACCCTTGCTTGTTTTCTCAGACTCGCTATGGGCCCACGTAACCAGCGCCCTGGGGATCACAAACACCCCGCGTTAACAGGACGGCTGCGGGGCAGCTCGCCCAGAGCTCGGTGCCAGCTGCAGTCCCTGCGCTCGCTCATCACCATTCAGCGATGGGGCTACGGGCAGAACTACAACTGTTTCCAGGGGCCGACGTGTCCCTCATCCCTCTTCAGGAGCTCAGAGGTCTGCGTAGAGCTGGATTACACAGCCCCAATGGCCACAGGGCACCACTGAACTCAGCCTTCAGGGAAGCCTCTGCGGATGATTTTCCTAACTGGGTATGCAATTTACCTCAAACTGCCTCGAGGAAGCGTGCAGACATTGCCCGAATACACATCACATGCATACATTAGTTTTAAAATACCACACATAAGTGTTATGCTTTCACCACGCCCGACTCATTTTTCCCCCATTTTAACGGAGCACAGAAAGGATCAACAAACCTCCCGCGCACCAACGTGGCCGGTAAGAACCCGCGTCACTTACCTGCAAGTGCGGAGGCCCCATGGGCGGGGGGATCCCTCCTGGGGGCGGCATCGGAGGCATGTTGGGGTCGAAGGGAGGCCGCCCAAAGGGGGGCCGGGGCGGAGGGGGCGGCCCCCGCATCATTCCGAAGGGCGGCGGGGGCCGCATGAGCGGCGGGGGGCCTCTCATGACGGCGTTCGGGGGGGGCGCCGGGCCGCGGAACCGCAGCGCTTGCTGCTGAGCCATCCTGCACACGGGGCCAGAGGAGACAAAGGCGGGTTTCAGTTGCTGCTTAACTGCAGGACACATCAATTCTTACCAAATAAACAACAAAAGCGCGTGGGGGTGAAAGGCAGTAAAAGGAAGAGGGCACAGAAACACACGAAGCTCTAAGGGACGAGATTAAGTCTGCAGCCGCTGCAGTACCGGGCTCCCGTTCCGAACCGAGCCCATCGGCTCCGTTATACCGATGTTACGGGGGTACAGGGGGCCGGGCGGCAGCGCGGAGGCCCCGGGCGCGACGCGCGCAACGAGGCCGGATCGGCGGGGCCGGCGCCGCCGAGGGCGCCGTGGGCCCGG
>JAUBOD010000276.1:89679-113119 GCA_032353885.1 Nothura maculosa | reverse complement strand
CTGCCCTCTACAGGGTAACTTCCAGGCACCAAGGAAGCTGCTCCAGCCAGAACCTCCCCTGGCTCTGGCACTGAGGACAAGGAAGCCCTGTGGAGGACAAGGAAGCGCCGCGGAGGACGAGGAAGCGCCGCGGAGGACGAGGAAGGGCTGTGGAGGACACGCACTGCGCAGGCTGTGTGCGCTCTGCCACCAATGCGCAGCGCGCGACCGTCCATCCCGGCGCGCGGGGAGCTCGAGGGGATTCCTGCCCTCCAGGCCCTGCCGTTACTTCCCAACCCGCTTCACTTACCGCGTCCCTCCGTGAGCAGCACCGCTCCTTGGCGCCGCCCGGCTCTGCTGTTCTCACCTCTGCCCGTTCGAGGTGTCCTGGTTCCAGCACCTGAAACACAGCAGCCCACCCTGCACTTAACAAGCATCAGCGGGAACTATCCCCCTAGATGGGATTCTGGGCAGAAAGACAGAAATACAGAGAACTCTGCAGTTAACCCACTTACATTTTGATCATTGCAATCACAGACCCAACCAAAAACAGCAGCAAAAACCACACAAAAACTTCAGCTACTTGCAGTAGCTTCCAGCATAGTACCCAGCTTACCTCTCTAGCTCTGGATCTGCCTGCCTAATTAACTGGCAGCAATCTTATGAACCTGCAAGATGCAGACTAAGAATTGTGAGGATTATTACATGTTTGCGCAAAGAAAAGTGAAATAAGGAAAGATTCCAAAAATCAATTAATGATAAACTATCTCAAAGCCACAAGTTTATCATTAAAAGTATCCTTAAAGGCAGAGAAAAGCTATTTCATGTTTTTAAAATACTTACATTGCAGGAGCAGAAAGTAGTGCAAGGAAGACGATAATACAAATACAGCAAAATACAGCAAAGGGTACACGCAGCTCTTAAATACTAGTAAACACATTGGCCTTTCCTCTCCTCCTCTTCCTGTTAAAGCGCGAGTACAGGGAAGAAGGCAGAGGGTAAAAAGTCATTTCCTTGTAGACCAGGTGCCAAGGAAACACCTTGCGTTCCCAAAGCGGATCCCAGCACCGTGTCAGTGCAGGCGAAAAAGGAACGGGAGAAAGAGGTTTTTAAACACTGCTCAGGGAAACCCTTGCTTTCACGCAAACTGTATACAAAAGAGCAGAGGGAACAGACTCACTAGTGGCAGAAGCACAGACTAAGACACAGAAAATTATTTTTGCAGCTAAGGTGCAAAATTGTTAATTCACATTTAGTTTTGCACATGTTATTTTCCATGCCAAAATCAGATTACTAATCTGGAACAAAAATCGTAGAACCCACCCAAGTTCCTACCCAGCCAAAACCATCTTCCTCTTTATGTAAAACCTGTTTTTATATGAGCTTCTCCCAGACTTAACGGATTGCCCTCCATCCCAGGATTTACTCAAGACTGGTCTGTGTGGGTGTGTCTCTCTCTCCAATTTAGTGCTCTTAAGTTGAGCTATACAGATATTTTCTAGCCGATTGATTTACTTCACAGCAAATGTTCATGAGTAAAACTGTGAACATATTCCCACATACAGCCCTCATCACACATACCAGTGGGAAAACAAAAAAAAAAAAAACAAAAAGTGATAAAGCTCTTTTTGTGAGAGTTGTATTTTTTTTGAATGGTTCACCAGTCAGATTTATTTTTTTAAGTTAGAATTTTCTTCGTATTTTCTAAATCTTGAACCATTCCATTGTATATCTTTATTGCAAAAGGTCAACATGCATCTTAGAAATTCAGATTGTAATCAATAAAACAAACATTACATATATGAATTTAAATGTATAAACAGTTAGAAATCCAACAATATCTCCTATTATACTATTACACAAGTTCACAATTTCGTAAAAACTATAGTACAGTTTACTATACACCAAGAGGAACTCTATTCCTTTTCACATGATTTTGTTAAAAAAGAAAAAAGAAGTTATGTTTTCAGCAGTAGCAGGCAAGCACAGTCAGATTTACCTTCTCAATTCCCATTCTTTTTTGTTTGCTTTTCCTTTGCTTAGCTTAATTCAACAATGAAAAAAAGATGGAGTATTCTTCCCCACAATTACTTCCCCTTTTTATCATATACTTTTTCAACGTTCATAAACTAAGTTTAGATTGGTAACATCTTATTTTACATATCCTGTAAATAACACTGGCTCGTGTATGTAAGTTACATGGGCGATTATAAGTTTTAATTAATTCTGAAAGTACATACTAGTTTCACAATAAAATTTTACAATTAAAAATAAAATAAGCTGTATTGTCATGTTAGCTATTAAAAAATAAACAGTTTAATATAGCCTACTACACCCTAAAATACAGGGAGATGTATAAATTTTGATGAACTGAAGGTCGCTTTCAAGCAGCTTTCCTACTTCTAACGCACCAGAAAGCAGTTACTACTATCCTGCCCATCTCTTAAATTCCCAATAATGCATCAACATGCTTTCAATACACAAGCTAAGTTCAGGGGCAAAACTCACTCTGCGCCTCAGCGTTGAGAAATGGTTTGGGATGTCACTGGAGGACTCGTGTACGCCTGCCAACGTCCACTCTAAAGAGAGGGGAAAAACCCCACATAGGAAGCTCTTCGGAATTCATTAAACAGAGCTACTGCACATGCTGCCCTCCTGTCTCCCCCAGCTCGGAACGCCAGCATGTGTGAGGAAGGGCAAACGTGTCCCTGGGGACAGCGTGCCAACCAAGTAACATTTGGGAGCTAAAACCATATGAAAAGGAATCCCAGTCTAAGTGTGTCAAAGACTACCGCAATTTTTCCTTACAGTTTCATTCATTCATTCACTGTAATCTTCAGTTTCCAAATACAAAAATACAACAATTCTTATTGAAATCTATACGCTGGTAGTTTTAGTACACAAAAAGGAAATTATTTACAAAATTATACAGTTTAAGAAAAACCTCTGTACAAAAAAATATATAAATCCTTTGTTCCCTCCTTTTTTTTTTAACCGTCAGGACTCAAACGTTTGATGCAATAGATTTTTCAAAATTTACATTGACTGAGCCACAGACAAGACAAAAAAACCCATTAAAGATGGCAGGAGAAAAGCAAGACATTCAAAGTGTAGAAGGGATTTTTTTTTCTCTTCGTATGTAATTTAGCTTCAACATTAGCAAGCAAATTAAAGTAGTGTAGAGAGGTGGCATTTTAATGTGAAGTGCAAGAATACTGAAAGACATATTGCTTGGCTTGGCATATTCATTGGCCCATAACTGTTGGGCTTTTTACTATCCACTTGCTGTGGTGGAGTATAAAGTTTGGGGAACTCTTCACCCAAAGACTTGCTCAGCTTCCTCTCCCTGCTTAAGTTCAGACCTACTCTACCTCAAAGGTCCTGATCCATATTTATATTCAGTCAGGAACTACCTAGCAAATATCCTAATAAACTAATTATTCAAAAGAGGAGAGCAATTTTGCTCTGTCATTCAGTTTATCTTGTAGAGACCTCCATCAAAAGTGTACTGAAAGTGTATGGTACAAATGCAGGGAGTTGAGGAAATGCTTGCTGTGTAACACCTCTGCTCATGAGCTGTAAGAGCCACGCAACAGTCCAGACACATGGCTCAAGTATTTCAATTTGTTGTCCTAATTTCTAACACATTTTGTGTGTGTGTGTGTGTGTACATCCACGGGTATGTGTTAAAGTGATACCAAGATAAGGCAACTGAGAATATAACGGTGTTCACTTCAAATACGTCTAAAATCACACTTATGTGAATAATCCTTGAGAACCAAGTCTGAACACTACTCTGGAGACAGCACTTAAAGTGTTGGGTTAATGCAAGTCTTTGGGCAGGTAACTGACATTCTACTGGCTAAAAAAACACCTTGCTCTGAGCACTTCATGGATTGAACTTGAACATAAATAAAGGTATTAAAAATTTGGTTAAAGGGAGAGGAGGAAGAGGTGATCTTGTGTGTGTAGGTGCAGGCACACGCACGCGCAGGTGCCAGCTCAGCTCTTTTTGAGAAGCATGAAACTCATTTTATTTGTGTTCACTAATATTGAAATGCAGTAAGTGAACAGCCTAGCTCTGATTTTCAATCTTGCATTGCAACAGGACAAAAATCAATAGCAAGTAGAATTTACTCAGATCTGTTCCTTGTTGTTGCGGGGCTTTTTTTTTTCTTTTTTTTTTTTTTTTTTTGGTGAAGCAAGATTTGAAGAGCGTGAACTACAGCTGGACAATATTACAGTAATACCCAGTTAAATCAGTTGTTTCAACTCCTTTTGCACAAAGTAGTAGAACACAGAAATCATGTGGTCTCCTGAAAAATAAATGATGTGAACTTAGCCACAAGTACTTTCTACAATAAGTCATTACAGATGAAATAAAATGCTAAGTCAATTAGTAAATGAGGCATTTTTTTTCTTTTATAACATTTAATGGAAACTTGTGTGTCTTTTCCCCCAACGTTATAATATTGCTAAATAAAATCTTTAACATCTTTTCAATTATGAACTAACAAAATAACCACGTTATAAAAAATCCAAAATAAGATAAAACAGGCGACACAAAAAGAGGACAAGAAAATACTATTTTTGTTTTCTCTTTCTCTTTTTATCCTTCTTAAATAGAAAAATCATCACTCCCAGTGAGCTTGATAATTCTGTAAAAGTTACTGGGCCTTTGGCTAGCTTAGTATCACAGCTCCATAGGTGAAATGTTTTTTAACAACCTTTGCTTGCTTTAAATCTTGCAGTTTGAAAAGAAAGTAAAGCTTTTTTGGCTCATCAACTTTCTTAAATAAATGTTTAAAAGATGTAGCTTGAACTATACTCTTAAAATTATACATTTCCAACATGAACTTTCATCTTCTCCAAGACCGGGATTCATCTTCATCTTCGTCGTCGTCATCATCATCTTCGTGCAAAAATAAATCTGAGGTTTCAGTTTCCTAGATGAAAGAAAAACATGGTTTTAAAGCATTCTCCTCTGCATCCCAGGAAACCTGTCATGCAACAGACACCAGTTGTGCTTCACAGCAAGTTAATGTTTCCAATAAGTCCCACTGAAATGCACAAAATTACATTCAGCAAGTTTTTAAGTAATGAACAGTACTCTCATACATCAAGAGTGGGAATGAACGTCAAACTCCAAAGGAAGCAAGAATGAAGAACCACTGAAGTTCTCTGAAACAGCAGCTTTCCATTAAAAAGCAGCTAGGCAGAAATCTCTCTCTTGGTCTTAAATCATTCTCAGAGTAAAGAGAATACTTATCTTACATTGGAGCATCAATATTGAAAAACAACAAGCTCATTAGTCTGCACATGGAGATTGTGAAGTTTATTTTCTATCAGTTTACCAAACTAAGTTTTTAGGAGTGGAACATTCTTCCCCCCTTTTTTTTTTAAATATGGAAAATATATCCATCCATTCAAAAATAGTTAATTTCTAGTTTTTAGAAAAATATTTTTCATCAATTTATTCAATAGACAGAAAAAAAGCATCCCCCCCTAAAAGCTCTTAGCTACTGGATGTTTTCCTACCTCTTCTTTAGATTCCTCTTCCTCAGTTTCTGTGGACACAGAGGGTACCTTAGGTTTGTACCATGATATTTGCAGCTTTCGGTCTTTGAAGCGGGATCCTTGGTTAGCAGCCTAGATTATATTTCAAATGAACATATTTTCAAAAAGCGAACCAAATATTCAAGATCACAAAAAAATGAACTAGACTCATTCACTGCAGGTGTGGGTATTTGATCATCTGAAACACGTATCAGGACCATCCAACTTCAGTCACCTTGAGAGCAACTTCACACAAACCTGAATCTACTAAATAACTTGTTATCTACCAGCATTATGGAAAAAATAGCGGAGCTCTAAATTGATCATTATATTGAACCTTAAACAGAGACAGATCACTAGGCAAACAGGAAATTCTTTCTTTCTTTCAGTTACATGCAATAACAACAAATACCATATTATCTAGTTCAAACTGTTTAGCTCAAAGCCTGCAAAATTAGAAAAGACAGCTAGTCACAAGTAATCACAATATTCCTATTTCAGAATCACAGAAGAACAAAATCATTGTTCTACTTACATTCTCAGCTTCTGAGCGGGATTTAAAAGTTAGAACAACACTTAGTGGGGAATCCTCTTCTTGAAGGTCTTCTATATCTCCAAATTTCTGAGGGAAAAACAAATCATTAGGAATAGCTATAAAATGCTCCTCCAGAAACATGGCTATCATGTTCTACAAGGGCTGTGTACTGCATCACAGCCTCACTGAAACACTTGTATTTCTCCAGAGAGAGAAGAGAACCAAAGAAGTCTCAGCATCACCATCTACTAACAGTGCAATATTTGCTCCTGCTTATTT
Organism: Nothura maculosa; assembly: GCA_032353885.1. Taxonomy (NCBI): domain Eukaryota; kingdom Metazoa; phylum Chordata; class Aves; order Tinamiformes; family Tinamidae; genus Nothura; species Nothura maculosa. The sequence continues at coordinate 106,770 of JAUBOD010000276.1, read as the reverse complement.
GGATTAAAAAACGTCAAGTTTGCCCTACTGTGCGAAGAACTGGGAAGTTCTGTTTCCACTCAAAATGAAAAAAGGCAAACTTTCAAATTCTCTAAACAGTCCTTTTGTAAACAGATTTAACAAAAAGAATTCTACAAAACTAGCTTTGCCAACTCAGTCACTTGCCTTGCAAAGATCATCCAGAAATACCACAAATTAATTTGATCAAAGACAGATTCCATGCTGTACAGACGTATGTGGATTTCATGCTATACAGATTTCATGCCGTATGCTACATGTATATTTGATCAAGGTTAGACTTCATGCATTCAAAAAAATTTATAATCTCCCTGAAAAGCTAACTAGCTTTGCAAACGGAAATACTTCACCAGACAGGGTAACTGAGGGAAATCTAAAATCATGTTTTCCTTTATTAACTCTGTTATGATGCTAATGCACCTATTAACACAGTCTGCATACTAGCAAGCTATTTGAAGGCTGTGACATCAGCTTATAAACAAATGCAACAGCTTCGAAAGCTGCTATGCTGCTTTTCTAAGCTGCACTTCACTTCTTGAGAGCTCAAAAGAAATCAAATAAATAGCTATGAAATCCTATTAGGAATAACCACCTGTAAACAGAGAAAGGTTGTTAAGTATTATTCAGATAGGTTTGAATGTGTTACATATTTTAAAAATGCATTGGGCAGCTACTGTAAAAGAGCCATAAAAAGACATGTTGATAACCTTGATTAGCTCTTAAAACTGTCTGATTATCCATAATCTGTCTCATGAATGCAGGGTAAGATCACCTTCTTTTGCACTAACAGAATATAAAGACTTGTAACCTCAATATTTTGCAAAGGAAAACATATTTATGATGTTATTATGTCTCTCTTTTCAAGAAAGCACACACATCCACAATATCCTACTTAATCTGTAACACAACTCAAATTCTTTTCAATATGATCACAAACTTACAGAGAAGTGCTGTAACAATTCATCTTTCTCCTCCTCAATGAAGCCTCCAACTGTCAGTGCTTTGGGCCGATGATCGACCACCATGTGATTCAACACGCCTCTTCCTCTCCCACCGCGACCCCATCCTCGGCCTCTTCCTTGGACAGGCGCTGCCTTTCCCCGACCAACAGGCAAGATGCCCAAACGCGCGGCCTGTTCGGAAGAAGTGACTTAAAAATCCATCCTCTCAGCAAAAACACAGCATAAACATGAAAGCATCAATCCAAACAAATTCACCTCTACTTGTAACTGATTTAGCTTTTTTCGCAATTCAGTTGTGTCTTCTCCAGAAGAGAGTCTTTTATGAAAGTCCAGTTCTGCATCTAAAAGTTCCTTTTGTGCCTTAAAGAAAAAGATGTATAGATAGAAAATAGAGGTGGAAAAGCTGAATATTAATATATTTTTTAATATATTCCAATTATTTAGCAATAAATTTGTGCAAATTATATTGCTAAATCACGATAACATACTCATACTTTTCTTTAAATTCAATTGACCATGCTTCTATTTATTTAATTAAAAGTCTCTCCTTGCCAAGAACCAAAATCCAGTTCTGATTTGAAGTATCCAGATTTCTTTCTTTTAGAACTGTAATAGGAACTTGAATGATCTATATGGAAAGTTAAGTCACCTGAGTTCCTTAAATTGTTACTTGCTTATCCATAGTTATCGCACACAAACTCAAAACACTGTTTGAGAATGTATTTTGACCTGAAGTTGCTACATGCTTAGGATGTAACATTAGAAAAATGCCCAGAAACCAGATAGGCTAGTGTCTTGCACAGTAAATACCTCCGTCTTGGACTTTAATTTTGATGGAGTAGAGGATGGGGTAGAGGATGTAGACGAAGTTTTTAATTCATCCTTTAACTGAGATATTTTTCCTGATAGTTCTTTTAAGGTCTTCATTATTTCTGCTCTCTCTTCTGGTTTCATGGTCTTATTCTTCTCTAGCTTGGATATCAACATCTGTGTATTAGAAAAAGAGCAGGAACATAAAATTACAGCAAAAATATCACTGAATAGACAGATATCTACAAAAAAATCAAGATGTATATACTAGAACACATTCCAGGCCTACCTTCTGGCATTCTATTTGCTTTTCTAACATCTCTTGCTTCTTTTTCCTCATGTCCTGTTGGAGTTTCATTGCCTCCTATACGAGGATAAAATCCATTAAAACAGAAAAAATAATGATTAAAAAGTACATATTTGAATATATTATACGCCACTAAAATTTAAAACAACATTTGTTTTCATCATGTAGAAGTTGCATAAAGAAGCAGACTGCAGTAGACAGGTAGACCATTTTTTGCCACTATTTAATACAGAGAAGACAGGTCAGTAAAAAGTAGAATAGCACTTTACATGTGCGCATATGTTGTATTTTCTTATTCAAACTATGCAAATGGAGTCCATAGCAGCAATAACTATACTGCAAAAGTTAGATCCGATAAGGAAAACAGCATAAAGCTGCCACTTCCAGTTGTGATATACTTTATTGAACTTTGGAAGAAACAAATCCCACATTGGCACTACATTGTCCTACACTGTAGGCATCTCACACCTATAGAGATGAATACCAAAAAATGCTCAAATGCCATCTTTGCAAGACAGTTTTGAGGATAGTTACAGGGCTACGTAGACCAAGGGGAGAGCTACACAGTAATACTTGAGGTTGCCTCATCAATCCTTTCCTTATAAGGTACTTGGACTGTTAAGCTGTTGGTCAAACAACATATATAGAAAAGCACCTGTTTCTTTTTAAGAGCTTCTTGCACATCATGAGGTTTAGACCCTGCACCAGGCTTCATAGATGTTTTTAAGTTTGAAGAACTGTAAACCATTTTTGAGTGGGTTGTAGAAGTAGGAAATGACTGAAATAGAACAAATAAATATTAACAGCTTAACATGAACACAATACATGACCAACAACTTTTAGAGTAATGTATTTAAACATGCACACATACTTCTGAATTTGTTTGATGAGGAAAAGAAAGCAATGAATCAGAACACATAGCTTCTTCCTATGGCAAACAGGTCAAAGCTTTAAGTACATGTATGACAATGGTTGTTTTTTTTTACACACATACCTGGGAATCCTCTGTTACAGCCCCAGCCTGGCTTAAGTCAGGCTGGTTTCCACCTGTTGCTCCAAGACGACGTTTCATTGGGACTTTATTAAGGACGTAGGCACCAGATGCCATCGGCTTACTCATCACCTATGTATCAATTGATATTAAAAGAAAAAGATTGTATACTCTGCATTTTAAGAAAAGCAGTCACTCAAACGGCGATAACGTTTTATGCGCGATCGCTAATTTAAAGCAGCAAGCCCTTCCCCCGGGATGAGAGCACAGTACCTTGGACATATTGCTGTGCACCGTTACAGCCGGAGCGGAGGCCAGGCCTGGCTGCTGCAGGTGCAGCTGGTGGTGAAGAGGCTGTGAGGGTGACGGCTGCTGCTGCTGCTGCTGCAGCAACGGGGGCTGCTGTTCATTTTCTCTGTGCCACAGTACCCTTATAAACCGATTATTCAAAACTGCCTTTGTGCTGGAAATAGCCTTCCTAGCCTCATCGTTAGTTAAGTACTGAATTAAAGCAGCTTCAGGATCATTCTGGAAAGCAACCTAGAACACAAGTTTATTGTAATACATTATTTCAAGATAGACCTTTAACAAACCAACCTACAAATAAGCTGCCCTGAGAAGGAATTAGATATTCAATGCTATTAAGAGCTTAACATAAAGCTGACACATTCTATGTCCATTTTTACAAGTTTTACATTAATTTCAGCAAAGTATATATGCAGTAAAAGGCTAAGGATGTTCCATGCGAAGATTCAGCATATTCTCCAAGCAGGATCATCTAATTATCATGATTACTTTTCTCTAAAACTAATTACCGCAGATATAAAAACACATTTGGGACATCCTAGTACAATACAATTGAGCTACCATCTTAAGACGTAAAGTTGTGAGCTCAAGGAACAGGGAGGTTTCATAGATGCCCTCCATATTCAGACCCTTCATCAAGAAGTTGCTCACTCCTCTAACAATTCATGTTCTGCTTACATAGCTCTATTCTACTTTCTATAACATAGGGTGCATCACCAGACTGGAAACATTTTATGATGCAAAACGTAGTAAAGTAGTAAACTGATGCATAAGACTCCTGTAGTATCTCTGACAAAATTCTCATTAGGAAATACTGTTCATAATGCAAGACAGAAATTGTTACATCTCTTAAAAAAACAAAAAACAAAAACCCCACCCAAGCTGCTTAAGGGCCTGACGTGTTTTAGACGTACTGTTAACCCTGCTTGACTGCCAAATTTAACAAGAAGTCACAAAGGCAGAAGGGAACAAATATTTTTTACAGAATGAAGATGCGAGTGGAGCAAGGAAAGATTTCTTTAGATTTGGTTACGTGCCGCCTTGTCCCACATAGTTTCTGCTAAAAACAGCAACATAAACTAGCCAAGACAGTACCTAAGTTTTCAAGGGAAATAGCAATTTTCAAGTAAATATGTGGGTTTCTTTTTACCTGAATGTTTACAATAGTTCCAAATTTACTGAAATGTTCATTGAGCTGTGTAATGTTGTTCAATTCTGGTGGAATTTTTCGAACTTCTAACTTTGTGTTAGTATATTGATTCTTCTTCAAAAATCCTGGCTTATTCTGGCTATTATTGGCTTGCCTAGAAGAAAAAAATGACAGTAAATAATTCAGAGAGACTTACATACGTCCAAGTCAGTAGTTATCATGCACACTCATTTTCTTGTAAACAGAATAAATTCTAAAGAGTAACACAAAAAGAGATTTCCCTCCCGCTAGTTCATATTTTTTGGTCAGAGATATTGGCTGGCACAGCCAGGTCAGACAACATGGATTAGTGACCTGTTTTATAGACAAAATAAACAATAAATACATTCCTATTAGTCAAATACAGTTTTTAATTCTTACTTTCCCATCCAAGGCTTCTTTAACGACGGACATTCCATGCTACTTGGAGATCTTTTCCGGCTGTCTGGTTCAAGCACGACTCTAGTCACATTGCTGCTGTTATTTGTAATGGGAATGGGAGGTTCAGTCTGGATGATAATATTGGCAGCTACAGAAAACGAGAGAGGCCCAGATTATTTACCACATCTCAATGCAGACAAAAAAACACTTCAGTTTAAACAGCAAAATAATACCAAGTTAAAAACAGCAAAATAGGAACATATTATCAAATTGGTCAGTTTTGTTTACAAAATTGCTTTAGAGATCAATGGGTCACTTGCAGTCTAACCAATCTACCTGCGGACACCAAACATTAGTCCACTCATTAGGGAATAGATTTTGTCCTTTAATATTAACATCAGCTTTAAAAAACTAAGCTAAAATTTCATCTTTCAGTTGAGAGTTTGCAGACCAAAAAACCAAACCACCAAAAACCAACAACAAAAAACCCTCACACCCATGGGAGTAGGACCCAAGACTTCAGACTACAATACGGCATGAGCTGAATAAACAACTCTGTGCTACCCCTTGAAGATGAAAAACAAATGAAAAACAGCGAGAGCAAGACCCTCTTCCTCCCACTGCTATTCCCTTTCCATTCCTCCATCCAGTTTCAATAACTGCAAGTTGTTAATTAAATAAAGCTATGCAATGACATTATATTCTCAGAAACAATACTTTTGTCACTTAAAGCTTGAATGATCTGTACTTATAAAGCTGAAGCACCAGATAATGAATTTCCAAGTATTTATTTACAACCTGTTTAAAATGATGCTATTACAATTAGTCTCTTGTGTTCACTAAATATCCAACTCTTAAAAAGAAGTCTGAGTTGTAAATTTTTTGTGGCTTTTATATGCACCAGAGCTCTGCTGCCTACACAATGAGGACAAAGACTAAGTTTTAATAGGGAAACAGCTTCAGTTTTATTAGGCTGCATGAATTTAGAATAACCCTTTCACACCACAGACGAAGACAACAAAACAAGTTGTCTAAAGTGCCTTCACCACTCAGCCTTATACTTGGAGGGAGTTCTCAGAATCTGAGGGCAAGTGATAAAGTCCCAATCCTGCCTTTATGATGTTACAACTCATTAAGATGGAAACAGTAATATTTTTCTGCAGTAATAGGTAACTATGTTCTGCATAGGATGAGCCACTGGAAGAAAACACTGGAAAAAACACCCCTATCTGCTAAGTAAGAAATACTGCAGTGTAACAGAAAACACTGAATTTTAATTATTTTTTCCTTTAAGGATGGTGGGCAAAGGCAGGAGGGAGAAAGAAAGTTGTATTAACAGAACAAAAAAAATAAAAAGCTTTAACTTGTTCTGACCCCTAAAGGCATCTAATACATGTGGTCATTAAGAGAGCACACACACTTTCATCCAGTCAATGATCCAGAATCACTCGGAGCTAAGATTTCCATGGACTAGGAACATTAGAATTCTAGAATGCAATAGTCATTTTAAGACAACAAAAGGCCAATGAAGTCAGACTATCAAGTCCAAACAGCTGTTATGATGGTTTCCCTCATCACTGCCATCACAGCAGCTGGGGCAAGTGCTGTGGATAATGACCTCTATGGCCCGGCTCCTAAATGTATCTGTAACAAAATAATAAGCCATCCTGCTGAAAGCCCTCTTTTTCGCACTGCTTTGCTTTTCTGAGGCACTCAGCAAGTGCCTTGGTAGGTTAAAGAGAAAAAACAAATCCAAACAAAAAATAAAATCAACCACCCCCGTAGTAGTGATTAAAAACAACCGCTTGCCTAAGAATAAGGCTGCTTTGAGTTTAATATAGTCATATTACCCTTTTTTTTCATGTAGAGATGTCTGAAAATTGCTTTGAAATATTAGATCAATGAACAAAATTTGCTTTCAGCCTGAAAAAGGGAAAAATAAGTGTTGACGGTCTTGGACAAAAATAGTAACAGCAGTGACTAGAAACCCTTCCTACCTCTTGGATTTGTATCCATCTCCCCAGATGTTAGGCCAATTAGATTTGGACGCTGCGTTTGTGCTCTTGTAAAGAACTGTCGATACTGAGATCTACCAGCACTGGTAATACTAGGAGCTTCAGGGTTATAGCCATCTGGCTCATATGTATCTATAAAAAAAGGAGAGAAATGAAAGGATTTTTTCAAATGATTTTAAGACTCGTAGATTAATTTTCCCTTAAGGAATACATGGATGTCCAAGAACCAGAAGCTGCTTTGGATGAAGAAAAGAGAAAAGAGGTTGTACAACTGATGTGTGCAGCCATTTAAACTCCTCAACTGAGCTTCATGCCCAAGTCCATTTCGGCATAATCTCTTTTAAATCTACTTCTTACTTTCTGCCAAAAGTGCACAGGTTACAAAAATGGAGTATTGCTGATGAACTACCGGAAAAATAAATGAGATTTCTGTAATGACAACACTACTAATAACAGTGTTTCACAGGGTGCAACCAAAAAAAGAAGTTTGAACATCTACTCTTCAGGGGCTAAGATGAAAATAAATCTTTATTCTTTGTTGCCCAACAGCCTAGTTTCTTTCAGAAAAAGACTTTTTTGGGAAGCAAGTACTTAATTTTGAAAGAAACTGAGAAATCAGTAATCTGACCAATACTTACCTGTTAAATTTTCACAATTCATTCATGAGAGAGACTACCTGCCTAACTCTAGTAAGGTATTAATGATTATTTTAATCAAAAGAGGTAATGACGTGAAAACACAAGGTGACAGAACCGACTCATATTGTTCCTCCAGCGCAAAGGCTGGATCAAAGATGATTAATTCTTCCAAGCATAAGAAAGAAAAGTGATACAAGAAGCAAAATGAGTAAAACCTACGAAAAGCCTTCACAGAAGCACAATACATCCACCCTGGAACACCAGTGGACACCTACCCAGGGTGAAGCATTCTGAATGTCAGCTTTGTTATTCCAAAGCAGCAATGAAGACTTTACAATTAAAAACAGATCCCTCACAACTGCTATACCACCTATGTATTCTCCTGCAGTTCAGTTTCTGCCAAGAACTTCCATTATCCTCGCCTGAGGTTCCTCCTCCAAGACTTTGGGTATGATTGCAAGAAGGCAACCAGCAATTGGTACTGAAACTACATAAGAATATGACATGAAAACTCCAAGGTGCTTTTGGAGAACATAATTACACAGTGTCACTAAGGCCAAAGACGTGCTGTGATTTGAGGCACACAGAATTGCCATTAAAAGAAGTCCTGAAGCTGAAAGAATCAGATAAGAAGGCCTGATAGCGTTTGGCAACAACCAAACCGCACTTTTAATAAGATTTTGAGCAGTGAAAGTTCTGAAAAGCATGCAAGTCCCAAAGAAAGTGACAGGCATTGCAAGCTAAAGACTGCCTTGAATAAAATCCAAAGTGTTTATGTAAAACAAAACAAAAATAAAGACACCAGACAGGAGTATTAAAACAAACAGAAAAACCCTTAATATTAATTCACCTTATTCAGTTAGGTAAAATGTGGAAAGGCTATCATTCCTTTCATTATCAAAATATAAAATACTGTGGAATTCACACTGAACAATTTAGAGCTGCCCAGGTATTCCCTTCATGAAATATTACTTGTATGATAGTATGATATTTTAGCTGGGTAAGAAAGATGGACATGCCTACTGCAATCCATTCATATTAACTTAGGTAGAAAGGTAGAACAAGCAAATTCTGGAAAAAAAAGATAGAAAGCACTAATGTATGTGAAAAACAAAGACTATTTTGACATAAAGCTAAGCAGAAATTTCCCCTTGCCCTCCTTGGAAGCAGTAGCAGAGGAATAAAGACCGAGTAAAGTAACAGATTTGCTGATATATTACTTGCCTACTGATGCTCTGCTAAAGGACTTCAAGATGAAAGGATCCCTTCCTTAAGATATGTCCATATTGCTTTAGGCATATTGTTTTAAGCAAACAAAATCAAAATGAATCCCTCCATAAATGCGGTTTCCTCAGACAGTGTGAGGATGCTACTGTGTTTTACACAGAACAGCAGATGATGCACTGACTAGGAGAAAAGCCACCAGACTTCTTTTTAGATTTGTATGTAGTGGAGGAAGATAAAGGAAACATTTTTAATTATACATCAACAGAAACATTTTTAACTTTATAATCTTAGAAAGATTTTTTTTAAAAGAAGATATTTGCTTACGTTCTGATACTGTATACAGTAGGTTCTGGGGTAAAGGAGGAGGTAGCCTTGCTCCTACAGGTGCAAGGCTGGGCACTGCACTTGTCCCAGGCTGGTCACGATTGCTTATCAAACTCGCCTGCGTTAGAGGTGGTCCTACAATGACACCACAGAATAGATCAACAAAGCTTGTAACTCCACAGATAAGCATACAAACAATGCAGTGCAATTTCTAAGCCTGAGGGCTTTTATTGTCCCACTAAACTCTAAACAAGTTTCCTGTAGATAAGAGTATCTACTAAGGTGAGTTACTCTCTGCACTAAACCAAAGCACAAATCTTTAAGCTATACAAATACATTTCTTTCCCCAGAGGCTTATTATCGTTGCAGTTTGCATTAGCTGAAGTAGCAACTCCCTCAGCTCTGCCAAAGGGGCTAGGAGGAAATCAAGGCTTGCTCAGAGCAAGAGCTCTAGCAGCATTTAGATTCTAGTTCTGAAACAACAGCTACAGGGCAAAAGTCCTTCACAAGCTTGTCCAGTGATTTTTGCATTTGTTTGCACCACATATGATAAATACACTCCTCGATATTAATGGTCAAATTTGTACAATGACTTACTTGACTTATTAAGACATAACTACAACTGGAGTGCACTACTGGTTTGCTTAATAGCAATGTAAATCATTACTACAAAAATGCTCCTTAAAAGATTCACAGAAGATTTTCTGTTAGAAAATTAGAATTAGAAAAGCTTTTTTTTTTTTTTTGCTACAGTAAGGATCATTTACAATCACAGTCATTTTAAACTTTCACTACTAGAATTTGTGGTAAAAATAATTCAAGGTAAGAAATGTAGGTATAAAATTTGTCATGTGAAGTTAGATATAATACTCCAGTAATCTTTACAGAATTGATTAGTCGTGTAGTTTCACCAGAAATACCTTTGTTTTTGACAGGAAAAAGATCAAATAGCTACCCTCCTCAAAATTAAGGTTTTGCAAGCAATACATTCACTATTTCCTAAAAATATTTGTTAGAAGATTATATAACAATTATTCTTTAGCCTAAAGCAACTGCTATTTCATTGTCACAGCACCAGGTGCTACTGGAACACAGCACACCGAAACAGTACAACCACATATCCAGTATTCTAAGATTTTCCTTTCTGTCTTGCACATCACTCTCCTTTAAGATGCAAAGAGACAACAAAATAGCTACAGTTTCAGAGATCACTGCTAAATTAAAAGAGGTCTTTGATGTACTAAGTATTGGCTATGGAAAAGCCACACAATTATCACAAACAGAGAAATTTGTTATTGCTTTCAGGAGATTAGATCTCGATGTTTTCACATTAACAAAAAAAGACTATCCAGCCAATTGACATGCATCAAACTAAGTAACAAGACTCTTGGGTAATCTGAAAGATCTTAATTCCTGCATTTGTCTAATTTAATTTGGAGCACAGTGAATTTTAAAAGCTCATTTCACAAAACTTTCACTAACATGGCAAGTAGTACAGCACTAGCAAAGAAGCTTGAGGAACTCATTACTTTGAATACACACAGAACTCTTCCAGAAATATCTGTCCCAGATTGGATCATCTGTGACACTAAATAATGCAGAGCCGCACTTGAGCTTACTTGGTACAGGGAGCACAACGGGAGGTGGTGCCTGCGGGTGAGCCTGAGGAACGGGCATCCTCATATTGCGAGCTGGAGCTGGCATGGGGGGTAGAAGCATACCAGGAGGAGGAGGAAGGCCCAGAGGCGGTGGAGGAAAAGGGATCATGCTTGGCAAGGACACTTCATCCACTACTAATGGGTCATTTCCGTGATCAAACTGGCAAAGATCGCCAAGCACACAAAAACCTCGCTCTGCAAAACAAAACATTTATGTTTTTAAATAAAATCCAGAGAGGAAAAAAATGAATCCAAAACAACATTAAGGTTTCAGACTAGGTTTCAGTAAGGTTTCAGACTAAAATTAAAATTGGAACAACCTTCCATAATGGTATATAAACATACATACATTATAAAAGCTGGGGGGGTAATAGGGAGAACAGGAAGGGAAGAAAAACATACAGAAAGACCACAGCTTTAACAATAAACATATGAATTATAGTCTTTTTTTCAGATATGCAACTGTTGAAATATTTGCCAAAGCACATATGGAATTGTAACCAGTTCTATATTCTTACTCAGCAACAGTTAAATTATAAGTAAGTTACTTCTAGCAAGATTCCTTCTTTCCCAAGAACAACACAGGTCACACATGCGTTTTTACACACAAGATATTTACATGCTACTGCATTTTGGCTGCCTGCCTACACTTAGTGAAAATTTCAAGAAAAGCAAGTAGACAGAATATACCTGAAATCATATACACAATCAAAGACTAGAAAAAGATTACCGTCATAATCTCGACATCTTCTTTTAGGTGGAGGGTTTCTGCCGAATGACCCAGGAGTGCTGTGGTTGTTATAAAAATTGGACCAGCTCTCTGTTGTGTTTTCAAGATGGTGAGCAGGTGCAATTACAGTAACAGCACTGGGAATAGACTGTGCAGCAGAATACTGTTCAGTAGAGTTACTGGGAGACAAGGAAACTGGATTATAGGAGCCTTCATCATTTCTCTCAGTCTTGAATTTGGATCTCTCCCTATGCTCTGTTTAAAAAAGAAAAAGAGGGTGGTTGTGAGTGTAAAACTTCACCATTTGTTCCACATCAGAGCCCTGAAATACTGGAGACTATTATAAACATAACCTTAAATCTTCTGTGTAGTAAACTGTTTTTGAAAGTCTTATAAATGGGATGAGAACTAAATAAAACAGTGTTTTTACTTCAAAAATCAAAACATTTTCTTTGTAAAACGCTGATAATTCCTCTGATACTTATCTCTTCCTATATTACAATTTTCTCTTCCAAATGAGAAAGAGGAATGGAAAATTACATAATTAAAAAAAAACTCTTATTTTTCACCAGTTCTTTTGGAATCAGCCCTAGGAGAAACGTGCATCATATGGTAACAGCCTTCAGTTACAGACACCTTCTCTAAAAATATAATACAAAAAAAGTAGAAAACAGGAAAAAATTAAAAAGAGGTGTAACACTATTCCTCAAGAAATTAGCACATCTTTGAAAAAAATTTAGCAGCTCTATCAACACAGAACAAAAGTGAATCAGCTACAAACATTCACTGGTATACCCCTGTGGATAAATTAAGACATTAGTAAAGAAGAAAACAACCCCCTAATTATTCTACTCCAAAGAATAGTACTTTAATTAACTCCTTCAGCAACACAAAGTTCTCAAAATTGGCTTGAATGACTCAATGACACCTAGAGGCTGCTAACCTAGGCCACACGCACAGGCCATCACGTGTCCCCGACCTCGGGCAGCCACGTCGGGTGGCCTGGTACTCACCAGCACTTCTGCTCGCTTCATGGTCTTTGCTCCTGCCCCTGCTGCGGCTGCGACTGCGACTCAGCCCTCGGCTTTTACTGCGACTTTTACTCCTGCCTCGTCGCCATCCGGACTTCTCTCTGTATAAGTCACTCCTGTCATAGTATCTGTCATAGTCCCTCCATTTTCCATCATCTCTCTTTTTCTCTCTGGTTCTAGAAAACATACATATAAGCAATGTTTATGAGAGAGAAACCAAATTCTAAAACAAGCTGCTAGTAAGTGAAGATACTAATCATCCTCCCCCATCCAACTCAGGTAGTGTCTCACATTTGAGAAGGACGTTTCCAAATTATGAAAAAGAATAAAGAATGTCAAAGTTCAATTGCTCATTCACAGAGAGCAGAGAGGGGAGGATGAAGAAGAACAGGAAAGATGAGAAATAGTTATAGAAAACCAGAACAGAACAAACTTTGAAAATAGATGTTAACTCTGCAATCCTCCTCCTCCTGCTCCCCTCAAACAAACAACCTCCCCGCTCAACGCAAAACACAAACACACAAAGAAAAACTATTGAGGATCTAACGTATGCGATAAACACAGAAAAAGACAGCACATAAAGAATGGAAAAAATAGCACATTTTTAATGGAACCACTACCTGGGAGGTAAGAATACAGAGTTAAGTATAGCAATGCCAACAAAGAGCAAAGATCTTAGTATCTCAGTTCTGGAGTACCACTAACCTCTGCTCGCTGGAATCTGTACGGCTTCTCTGCGGGCTGGAATACTTCTTTTTCTTGCTTTCTCGCTCTTCTTCAAGTGGTTCTTGAAAATTCTGTTTAGAGACAACTACCTATTAAGCACGTTCGGTGCACTTTCCACAATACAACATAGTACAGTGCTGTTTCTGTTGACTGATTTTGACCTATGATTATTTGTCACTTTCATGACCTTCTGCCAGCTTTAATACTGGAGACAATAACCACCTCCAGCCTTATCTTTCCTTCATTTTATTTCATACTCAAACACAAAACTCACAAATCTGATTACCCAGAACATTTTTGCTTCTTCCCACTTAATGCACTTAAACTCTTCCAAATCACAACTAGCTGCACAGGGAACAAGAAAGATCACTAGTCACAATGAAGTGAACTTTGCTTTTGCACCTCTCCTCAAACTCAATTTGAGAATTGGAAGCAGGTAGACACAAAAATGGACGTTACCTCCTCCTTGACTTCTTCTTTCTCCTGAGCTGCAGGCTTCACTTCTGCTTTTGCTGGTTCAAGAGAAGGGATATAACTCTTTGTGTACAGACTTTCGAAGAGCTTATCTACAAAACCTGAAGTTTCTGGGGATACAGAACACAAGAGAACATCATTACATTTTGATTTAAGATATCACCAGGAATGGATTATCCAGAGAAGTCCCTGAAGCAAGCCACCTGGAAGAACTGGGTACAGCAGCAGCATTTTAAATTAATGAGCATTAATTCTATTTAAGGAAATGGAATTACATTTGTGGAATTTTAAGATTTTTATATAAACAAAAAATAATTGGGTGGGTCAGAGACAGGAACAGAAGCTTTTACTTCAATTGCACTTACAACCTGGAACTCTTCTAAGAGCCAGGTGTGAACTAAAGGTCAATAAACAACTTTAGAGTTGCTCCAATTGCTAAAATTAGCAGCGTCAGACTGCAATTGCAATGAGACCATGCATCATTCATATAATACTATCCATCAATTTCAAAGTAGATGCCAAATGAATACACAATAATTTGCCAACTCAGAGTCAGAATTTCAAGAGCTTAACACCTATAACCTGACCTGAATTGCAATGAGAAGCTCACCATATGCCTGGAAGGCCAACACGGGTCAAGTTTTCAAAACTTATCAAACACATCCCAGAGAAATTTCTGGCAGCATGACCAACATATAAAAATGAAATGAAGTGCTGGGTTAGGACATTTCTGAAAGGATATATCAACAATTGGAGATGGGGGGAGAAAGAAAGGGGAAAAAAAAGCTAACAAATTCATCACTTCATTTTGTGATCAAAAGGGTCTTAAAGATCCTTACTTCTTTACACTTTGTAAGAAATACTAATTTTAAGAAAAAAGGAAGTCTCTCAAAGGAAATGGAGGCGTATCACTCTTCTCTCCATCCTATGAAACACTCTGCAATGATAAAGCAGTTAACAGCACGGTACCTTTCTGCAGAAAGACATCCAGCTGATCAGCACAGAAAGCTTTGAGCTCCTTCTCTGGTTTGTCTTTCTTGACTAGCGCCACAACATAGTTGGCTAAGGCTGAGGGGTCTGCATCACATCTGGTGAGAGAAAGAATCATTCTTCACGATCACATAGCCTGGCTTGGCTGAAGAAGGCCAAAACCCACAGTATGTTGTTGCAGCATCGCGACTATGGAAGAGTCTCTAAAGAAACCCTGGCCATCCACGCTGGACGCTCCCCTGACATCCAGTACTACAGACAGCTGCACTGAGGGCGCTGGGGGGACAGCACCAAGAACTGCGCCTCAAATTGCAGCGAGACACTCTAAGTGCCCCACAACAATTACCTGTACACACACCCTGGCCCACAACAATCTCACTCTTTTGCTCCTTCCTAGGTTTTACTTATAAAGCTCCACCTTCCTTTATAAAAAGACCGCAATCCGGGCATTGAGCAAGTGCCACAGCGCAAAGCGCCACTTTCTCCAAGTGCAGCCCCCACGATGCTGTAAGGACAGCAGAGCAACCACCAGAAACCCACTACATAATTATTGCAAAGCAGAAACATCACTACATATGCTCGTTAAAACAGTATTACCATTAAAGCAGTTCAGAAAGATGCATCTCAAAAGCATATTTTAACTACACACAGAGATAGGTTCTGTACAGCTTAACTTACTACGCATAATTATTTAATTTTTCCCCAGAATGATTTCCTAGCCTACAGATAACACAATAATCCTCTAACTCCTCTGAAATGCTTGAAGAGATGCGACTACTAATATAGATTCATTTCACTCACTACTCAAGCCCTTATCTAGTTTCATGAAGTCCAAAGAGAGCCAATTCTGTTCAAACAGTTCTCCATTAATCTTTAAACTAGATATTGCTTTATATTCTATTATTCAGCCACTGGAAAAAAAATAAAAACAAAACTCCATACAAATTACGAACCAGACCAAAAGCATTAAAGCATTATTAAACAACAGTTCTTTGTGTTGCTACTCATTGAAAAGATGCAAACATGATGGTAGGTATGATCCAAAACCAATCTGATTAGAAGTATTGCGAATACCAACATTTAAAGAAGAAACTGTGTATTTAAAGAATGCTAACTACAGAACTGTAAAGAAATAGCACAAAAGTGGAGACCTCAAAGTAATTTCTAAGAAATAAAAAAGACACACAACTGGCTGAACAAAACAGCCTTCCAATCAAGCAGCTCTAAAGTATTTTGCTCACTTGCTTCTAACAGCTAACAGAAAACCACGTTAAATATGGCAATTAACTATAAAGAAACCACAAATTTACAGATTTTACAGTACACAAAAAACCTGTACTTATTATATCCTATACTAATAGTCACATGCAACTAAAACCCATAAAACCTCAATTTAAACTCCAAGACATGATCCATCACATATTAACATACTTATTAGTTGAAGCCGTCCCATTCATTCCTCCTCGTATTCATTTGTCCTGGGCATTTACACCACATTCTGGGACACGCACTTCTCCAAGGTGACCATTCCCCCACGTTCCCTCCTTAGCGCCAAACATGCAGCACCCACCAGGAAATCCTGTGACCGACGGGACCCCCCGTCTGCAGCTCCCCTCCAGCCACCAGAGCGATGCCAGAGCGCAGAGCGCCGGCGAAGGGGGACGAGCAGCAGCGGTGCCGAGCGGAAGCCGCACTCCTGTCCAGAGGCTCCTGTCCAGAGGCTCCTGTCCAGAGGAGCCTTTGGAGCCTTGGCTGAAGGCCGCAGACAACCGCTCTTTTAGACCAACCCAACCAACAATGCCACGAGACACCTGGCTAAGAGCGAAACCACTGCGTCCTTCCCCATTTTCTACCCCAAATCCACCCTCCCACCTCCGGGACCCTTTTTGTCTTTTTGGCTACTTCAGAACCTTTGTCTAATTCAAAGCTTCTCCTTAGATGTTTCTTGGGAAAAAAAGTGTGTGCCCAAAAACTACCTGAGACACTCAAACACTTTGTGTTTCTTACTCCATGCACGGGCAATATGAACTCAAGTAGCTTTAGCACTTTGTAGCTGTGACAAATGAACTACATTACATTGGGTAGGAACAACTGTAACTGCTGAAACGTTTTCACAGGGATGGGAATTGGCGGTCAGCAACGGAGCAGCTCTGCCCCGGAGCAAGTGGAGGGCGCGACGAGGGTCCCGAGGAGCAGCAGGGGCCCCGCGTGGGGAGGGGAGCCCCGGTTCTGAGCGGCTCCGGGGGCCCCGGGATGGCCCCGGTTCCCGAGCGGCTCCGCGGGGCGGGAGGGCCGGCGGCGGGGCCCGGACGGG
>JAUBOD010000276.1:71988-87801 GCA_032353885.1 Nothura maculosa | reverse complement strand
CCCGGCCCCCCTCGCACCGCTCCCGCAGGCCCGGCCCGGCCGCGGGGCTCCGCGCTCCGGGTGGCGGCGGCTCCGCGCCCTTGCCCCGCTCTGCCCCCGCCCTGCTCCCGGTGGCCGCCGTGGTGCCCGCCGGGGCGGTGCCGGTGCCGAGGGCGTTGTGCTCTGTTGGCTCTAGGAGACTGTCCGGGAGGCGCTTCCGCTGACGGGTTTTGAACTTACAGCAGTATCTTGGTGGCTTTTGCTTCCAGCCATTTCGGGGCTTGAGCAGCACCGCTCTGCTTTGCTGCTCTCTGTCCCTGTGCACTTGCACAGGGAGATGGGGAACGAGCGCTGCCCCACCTATCAGAGCTTGGATCTTGCCAAAAAAAACATTTTTGTGTGTTGTCAAGGCTTATGGATAGGATACCCATGGCATGTGTATTCCTTACACTTTAAGCATGATATACAATAAAGGAATAGGAAGAAGGAATTTTTGATGTTTAATGACGATGTTACTATGCTGATAGGTAAAAGAGTTAAGGATTAAAACTGCTGATTAAATACTAGTAAAATGTCAAGCTGACTCTCAAGGGCATGAGTGTACAGAACCTGTTAATGACGCTGTGCTGCGAGATGCTGCATCAAAGCCATGCAGCCTGGTTAAACGTTTGCCCTCAGCGGGGCTGGGAGGCAGTGACTAAATGAGCCCAAAAGAGGATGGTCACACTCTGTCATTGTGCTTTCATTAAGCTGTTTACTCAGACTTTTCTTCTTTGTGTGTTATTCCGTAGGAGCGTAAAGGGACAGCAAAAGTAGATTTCCTGAAGAAAATTGAAAAAGAGATTCAGCAAAAGTGGGATGATGAGCGAGTCTTTGAGATTAATGCTTCAGATGCAGCGCACCAGAAAAGGTATCACTCCTTTTTAACAGGTGTTCCCTCCACCTATTTGAAAGTTCTTTTGAAGTTTGTTTTCCCCTTCAAAACACAGAAACTGCCTCTCTTTTCACGTGGGCAGTGCCCTCGGGTGAAGCCGCTTGTGCGTGCGGGGTCCTGGCATCTCCGCGGCACGAAGCCCGCGAGCTGGCCCCGCTCCAGCCCTGCTGTTCCTTAGCAGCACCAGTATCCTCTGAGTGCCTAAAGACAGATGCTCTCTTGTGACTTCAGCTTTCTGGCATGGAGAGTATTTCTCAGCCTAAGAAATTGCTGCCTCTCGGTCAGCAGCCCCTTTGTGAGGGGCGGGCAATGAGTGCGGGTGAGCACTCGCCCGGCTTCGCGGAGCAGAGTCACCGAGTGGAGTCACCATGTGGAATAACCTGTTGTGCATCCCTGGAACGGGCTGAGCCCAAAGCTCGGGCGCTCGCCGCTGTTCACACAGGGGCTGCAAGGAGGTTCTGCCGGGGTTTGGATGTCTTGGGCATGAATAACTTCCCCACGGGCTTTTGTCCTCCCTTGCAGCTCCACGGGATTTAGTCCAGGAGTTGGGAGACTGAGTTAGTATTTAATGGCCAAAAGGGTTGGACAATTGAATGCTGAATTAGGAAGTATAACAAAAACATTTATTATGTAGGTTTTGGGTTCAAATTGTAGAAACTTCCTTAAAAGAAACTGCAGAAACTTTTAGTGTGACAGCTGCTACAAAGAAAAGACCGATGTTATTAATGGGGAAAGTATTATCACCTCGCAGAGACAATAAAAATAGCTTAACATATCAATTCATTTCAATTGAACGTATTCTAATTACATTAAATGTTTTAATTCCCCTTTGAATTTCTTCTTAGCAAAGGAAAGTATTTTGTCACTTTTCCTTATCCCTACATGAATGGCCGCCTTCACCTGGGACACACATTTTCTTTATCAAAATGTGAGGTAAAAATTTTCCTTTTATCTTTGTAACTACTTTTGTAAATCACATGCTAGTCTTGTAGTTGAATTTTGCATTAACAGAATGCTGTGGTGATTGCTTTATAGATTCATTGCCACATATTCTGGTTTTCTTGTAACTTCATCTGAAAAATGAATCTTACTTTTTGTGAAAGTTGAGAACTTGTTTTCTTCCTATCTGTGTTTCATGCTTTTTTGTTTTTTCACTTCATATAGTTTGCAGTTGGGTATCAGAGAATGAAAGGAAAGAATTGTTTGTTCCCATTTGGTCTGCACTGCACTGGGATGCCTATAAAGGTAAGATAGTTTGAATTAGTGAGGTGTTTTTTGTTCCTTTTCCATACTTAGGTCTGTGTAAGGAATTGCTCACTCTCTATCCAGAACATTATTTTAAATTATTTGACAATTCATCAAGACAGTGTGATTTATAATCATAGTGTATTGCCTTAAAATATGACATGTAACTGCACTGTACCTTTTAGAAAATAAAAGTTTGCACAGTTTATTTCTTTTCATTTGCAAGACAATTCTCATTCTAAACCTCTTCGTGCCTGTCCAGGCAGACACTGGTGATGCTAGAGGCTGTCCTAGAACTTGGTGTAACTTCCAGAAAAATGTTTACAGTGCTGTAGTGGAATACAAAGCATTAGCTGTAGCTGCAGGATTAAAATGAACATTTTTATTTGATTATTCTAAAGCAAATCAGCCCTTGGCAATTGCTTCAGTCATAGTTACTGAGGAGTGCTGATTGAATTTTTATTTAGGCATGTGCAGATAAGCTAAAAAGAGAAATGGAATTGTACGGCTGCCCTCCTGAATTCCCTGATGAGGAAGAGGAGGAGGAGGAAAATTCCACTAAAAAAGAAGAGGAGATTATCATCAAAGACAAAGCAAAGGGCAAAAAGGTAAACTTGTTACAAATCCAGAAGGACTTTGTCTGGCTGTTGAAGTTTTGAAGTTTGTATTACGAGTTTGGTTCCTACTCGCCCACTCCGCAGAGAGAAAACAGTGGCACAAATATTGAAATTGCTTTTCCAGATAGGAGAGATTTGGGAGGGAAAGTGGGGGAACGTCAACTACATGGTTTCAAAGATACTGTTCTAGTGCACAAAAACCTCTTGATGGTGAGTTGATATACAGTCAAACAGTTTCTGTAGGAAAAGTCAGATGATGCAGAACTTTACTGTGAGCATTTTGCTGCATTCACAAACTGTAGGAAAGAATCTGCTCTTTCAGCAGGATTGATTAGAGAACCTTCTACTCTGATTATTTTATCTTTGAAATATGGCTAGATATGCTAAGTGTAAATGTTAAAGCTCTTTGGGCTTATCAAACTTGATAGTTCCTGCTGCAGCTGCCTTTTCTGCAGCTCTGTTTTGATGGATCTCAGGCTGCAGTGGTTGGAAAGCGGATGTTTTGAAGTGCACACTCTTGAATATCAGCTAGGCAGAAGTGTCTGAAACTCCCCTCGCTGTTCACAAGTCACTGAGAAAAGACACTAGAATGTTTTTATCAGTTTGTGTTCCTGGAAATGGAAACCACTTTAATAGAGGGGATATTCTGTGGAACATTTAAGTAATGAATACAGGAGAATGCACTTTATTTTCTAATCATGATTTTTTCTTTAGAGTAAAGCTGCTGCCAAGACAGGATCCTCCAAATATCAGTGGGGGATCATGAAGTCTTTGGGTCTTCGCGATGAAGAAGTAGTCAGTTTTTCTGAAGCCGAGTACTGGTTAGATTATTTCCCTCCCCTTGCTGTACAGGACTTGAAAAGCATGGGATTGAAGGTATCTAGAAAATGTAAAATTTTACTATGCAAGTGACTATACCAGCTCCCGTTTCTTTGTTTTTGTTTGTTTTAGTGTGGGTTTTTTTTTTGCGCCTCTAAGAAGATATCTGAAAAATAGTCAGATTATGGAATCTTTTGTATTTATGATATTATTTAAACTTTCAATAGTCTCGATCATGAAGTGTTTTATTTTGTATAGAGATTATATCTTAGGCAGTGACTGCAATTCAAAACAAGAATCAGATCTATGAATTGTGCCTTGTACCTTTTGTTTGCATATTACATAGGCTGCTCTGTACTTGCTACTGACCGCAGCCTTGGAGGAGTAGTGATGCAGTACTGAAGTGCTGATCCCACTGGCAACGAGTTTGTAAAAATGCAGATATTGCAAAGTAATAATTGGGAGGTGATTAAAACTACCGTGAAATTTCTAGTCATTCAGCAGACAGGCCCTTGATTTTTTTTTTTTAAATCTCAGCTAGGAAGGACCATGCAAAAAGAGTCTTTATAGATTTTTGTGGATTTCTTTTGAAACCATTTACCCTTATTGTGATGCGAAGTGCATTGCATTTTTGGAGAAGAGTGGTTTTCTTCTCTCCAAGTTTTTAAATAAATATTTTTGCTGATGTGAGGTTATTTGAATTTCTTTATCCCATTTTCTTACTAGTAAATGGGATTTCTACATCTTTTCAGGTGGATTGGAGACGTTCTTTCATTACCACAGATGTTAACCCGTATTATGACTCCTTTGTCCGATGGCAATTCCTAACTTTAAGAGAAAGAAATAAGATTAAATTTGGGAAACGGTAAGCTTGCTGCTGGCCCTCCTGAAGAGTCTATCATGGATTTGGGTGAGCTCAGCTTTCAGAAGGAGGTAGACCTATTGCCCATCTCTAGAGCTTGCTTATGGCTAAAATCCTTTCCTTCCACATGCTCTACTAAACCGCCCTGGAGGGGGATTTTGTTCTTGCTTTTCTGAGAATTTTACAGTGGATATAAACTCTGAGCAAAGTTGGACCCATACTGAGAGCTTTTGTAGAAATTGACTCTGAACATCAATAGAAACCAGTTTAGTCACGAATTGAAAATATAATTTGGAGGTTTGCTTTTGATAAAGATTGTGTTTTTCTCCTGGTCTGTAGAATACTGCATTTATTGCTAAGTGAAACCCACCTCTTCCTAGGTATACAATTTATTCTCCGAAAGACGGACAGCCTTGCATGGATCATGACAGGCAAACAGGAGAGGTAATATATATTTTTTATGGTGCTTCTCATTGCAATTCTTTTCTGGGATTACTTTGCAGTTTGTGCAATCAGCATCGCTGCATTGTATGCACGTTGTAATTCTTCATCTGTTGAAACAAAAGCAATAAGCACTTACTGGTGTCTTTGTTGCTGGAGTAGTCACCGTTTCAGTTGATTTTTTGGACAGAGAGAAAGGCAGAATCTCTTTCAAATTTGTGTTCTAGCGAACAGTTGTTAATATCAACAGAAATGTGAAAATGTGATATATTTTAAAGAAAGCATCCTGCCATATGCCCATACCATAACTTGCTTTTGAGTTACTACAGAATAGAATTTTTCTTTACTGCCTCAAGTCAGCTTCATCTGTTGATTACTGCGCTGTGTATGTGAATTGTAGGGTGTTGGACCACAAGAATATACTCTAATAAAAATGAAGGTGCTGGAGCCTTATCCTGCAAAATTAAGGTAGGTCTTGAATTCTTAATTAGTGGCAGATAGACTTTGTCTTTTAAGGTCAGAGATGACTATTAAATTAACAGCTTAAATTTTCTTTTTGTTATTTCTGTCACTTCAGACACTTGGTCTCTGTATGGAAAACTACTTTGGAGTTACAAATCCCAAAAATTGAGAAATTTTCATTCTTTAGCAGATGTTACTTGTCATTTACATTAGCTTAAAAATGTTTAGTATTACCCTTAGTGTTTTTATTCCGGTAACTTATAAAGTACTTTTTTTCACTTGCAGTGGTCTAAGAGGAAAAAATATCTTCTTGGTGGCTGCTACACTCAGACCAGAGACCATGTTTGGACAGACTAACTGCTGGGTTCGACCAGATATGAAGTACATTGGCTTTGAAACGGGCAATGGAGATATTTTTATCTGTACTCAAAGAGCTGCCAGGAACATGTCCTACCAGGGCTTTACCAAGGACAATGGAGTCGTAGCTGTTGTCAAGGAGCTCATGGGAGAGGTAAGCACCTGCCACCTTGCTGGCCATGGTTGGATCTTCCTCTAAAGCTAATGCTTACAAAGGGGATGGTAAAAATGTACTTAAAAGCAAAGAATAAGTAGATACTAGGGCAAATATTTTGGAATGTTAAGTAACCAAATAAGCAAAAAAGAGAGTTTCCTTGGAAGCTAAGCTACAGTTGCTTCTGGGAGATTAAACTGGTTCAATAACCTGTACGCAAGTGCATTCCTATTGCCTTAGCTTTGCTTGATGAATATGTGATTTAAGTAATGTTCTGGAGATAGTGGCTTCTCTACAGAAAATGGAAAAGGGAGAAAAAGTAATAGGCAGAAAGTGTTACATGATAAAGTACTGTATCCTTATCAGGTGGCCTGAATAACAATATAGTGTCGTTTGTTCATTGTAGTACAGATGCTGTTTACATCATCCAATTTCCATCCACCAAAAGTTGTCTTTATTGGTCCTGCTCTGTATAAAGCAGAAAGTGATATAGTTTTTCTTCAGCCTTGCTCAGCTAGGAGGAATTGTTTTTGCTTATTCTAATGATAATATTCCTTTGTCTTGCCTAGGAGATTCTTGGTGCTGCACTTAGTGCACCTCTCGCCCTCTACAAAGTTGTGTATGCTCTTCCCATGCTCACAATTAAGGAAGATAAAGGTAATGCTGCAGTATCTTGCATTTTGCCTGAGCGCGTTTGCACTCGGTGCATTCAATACATGTTGGCTAATCTTTTTGTCTGTTGTATTTTGTTTTCTTTGGCAAGGAACTGGAGTGGTAACGAGTGTTCCCTCTGATTCACCTGATGATTTTGCAGCCTTGAGAGATTTGAAAAAAAAACAAGTTAGTCTGTTTTCTGAATTATTTCTGTTCCTATTTTCTCTCCAGAGCATGGAGAGACAAGAGTAGATATTCAGTGAGTAAAATCAAACTCTTTGTTTGGAGTTTTGTGATCTCTAACTTGAAATCAAGCTGGTTAAAAATAAATGAGGTTAAAATCATCACACCTGGATCCCCCTCACACCACCTATTACACTTCAGGATGGATTTTGGGCAAGAATCAAGTCACTTCTTCTGGAATTTAGCATAGAGAATTCTGTTAGTGCATTAGAAATGAATGCTTGTTGTGGATATGACTCCTGAAGATAAGATTAAGACCTTTATACTCATTTCAAATGAGGGTTAGAGTTGCTGTTGTAATTTCAAAAGTATATGTCTGAGCAACTACAACTGGCTATTGAATTTCTTTGTTATGCTCATTTTTAAGGTAGAACGATGATGTATTTTCCCCTCCTAGAAAAGTAGAAATTATGACAACCACCTAGAAACTATACAGGAACTAAACTCAGATCTGAGTGGTCAGCAGACAGGGAAGCAGTTGTTTGATTTATAGAGAAATACCGTGTACAAGGAAGCCTGAGAACTCTTCCACATTTAATAATCTGTCATGTTGTTTTTTCTAACTTTCAAAGGCTTTGAGGGCCAAGTATGGCATCAGGGATGAAATGGTTCTGCCATTTGAACCGGTAAGTCCACCGCAACGTGTGCCCCTTAGTACCCATGGCTTTGCAGGCACTGGTAGATGTACCTGCTTGTTCTAGAATTGCCTTTAAAGTTTTTCCAGGTGAAAGGACTGCAATTTTATGGAGCAACGTAAGATTTCATTGTAATTGTAAAAGTTGGTCTGCTAGGGGATGACACCAAAACTTGCTGCTGTATGCTGTTCTTGTAAGATAGTATTAAATTTTGTGGAAAATAATTTTTGGAGGTTATAGTACATTGCTTTACTGATAACCTTTTGTTTGGTTAAATCTTTCAGTAATAGTCTGGCCTGAAAGGCTGTGTTAACTATCTCTACATAGCTAAAGCCCCTTAGTGTTAATGCAAACTAACGTCTGAATCAATTTGCTAGCTAGAAACCACAGGTTACAGGTCAAGCCACTCCTGTATTCTGTGTTGCCCATCCTTTTGCACAGCAGCTTCAGCGTTTGGTGTCTTTCATGTCAGGAAATAAATGTGAATTGTTGCTTCTTGGGATCACCTTGGGGGCTATCAGGAACTCTCCATGGATGGAATTGAACTATTTGTCCCTGAAGTCCTGTCTTACTTGGTTAATAATGGCTAATGTGAAGCTGTGCACAGCAGAGTTCAGAATGAAGTTCTGCCATTGTACCAACACATGCACCTGCTGCGGCTCTCATGGGGATTGTTTGTTTTAACAGTGTATGCCAGATAGTTGGCTAAACTATTGCACAACACATTTTCCAATTATTCCTAATTCTTCCTGCATTCTTCTCTGGTTTGAACCTGTATGTCGAACTGTGGATTGCAAACTGAGAAAAATATACTTGGCTCTATTTTGTTCAGTGGGTATTTTTCAGTGACATTTGTCACAAAGAAGTGAAGTCTGTGAGCAGATTATCATGGAGTTTTTATTGCAGTCATGTAATTTGAAATGGATATCTGACATGATTTTCTTGATTGTTAGGTGCCCATCATTGAAATTCCAGGCTATGGCAACCTTTGTGCTCCATTTGTCTGCGACGAACTCAAAATCCAGAGTCAAAATGACAGAGAGAAACTTGCTGAGGCCAAGGAGAGAGTATATCTGAAAGGATTTTATGAGGGAGTAAGTAGCAAAAGAGATTTTGTGGAGAATATTTGCTTGCTGAATTTGGTTAAGAAGGCAAAAGGCAGAGAAGAAGACTACAAAACTCTTGTGGACTCTTTTATGTTTGTTTTTGTTTGCTTTAGCTTTTTATTTACATTTGCCCAGTCAGTTTATTTGTAGGGAGGTTTCCTGCAATCAGATTGTGCAGTTGGTAGAAGAATTATGTAGAAGAGTAGTAAAAAGATTGGAGAAGATTGTGATTGCAAGTTGAAGTTTGTAATTTGCTGTTTTAGAAAGTTGTATTCTGAAGAAATACCGTTTTGTTTCAAGTATTGATTTGGGACTTGATAGGAAACGATAGCAAAGTGATGCTTTTATCTGACCCCTGCTTGTGTGATGCTTAGTATTCCTTACCTTTCTCTTAAGCTGCACTAAACTCGAGCAATTTTGTGAGGTACCATTTTGCATTTCTGACTAGTGATTTGGGTTCTGTATATGTGTGTGTATGATGGAAAGTATACAGAATTACCCTGAGTGAAGAAGTAAGCTTCCTTTTTTTTTTGTATGTTAGAGATTGCCATAATGATTATTTCTTTGTTTTTAAAACCAATCTCTCATATGCTCCTTGCTTTACAGGTAATGTTGGTGGAGGGATTCAAAGGACAGAAAGTTCAAGATGTCAAGAAATTGATTCAGAAGAAGATGGTGGATAATGTATGTGGTTTCATGCATGACACTTGTAAATTACCCATTTTATCTTTTCACAAAAGCCAAAGAAACCTCACTGGTTTTGTTCTGCAACCCTTCTTATAGCCCTTAAGATAGCTGCAGAGTACAAAATACTGTTAAAATGAGACACTATGTTCTTGAATTAAGTGGATGGGGTGCTCAGAGATGCCTTATTCCCTGCCTCATGCTACCAATTTATGTAGCAAAGAACATTCTGATGCACTGATTTTCATTCTTGAAAATGTTGTGAAGATACTGAAAGCCAAAGATGTAAATTCTCAGTTAAGCCTGTCAATAAAGGTCTGATGTAGGCATTCCTGTCCTGGGGCTCTTTATGAAGAAAAGGCAGAGGAGTAATAGGAGAGCGAGTGTGTCATCTCTGCATCATCAGGCTTTCTGATGAGGCTGAGTAGTGGGTGAGGCTTCAGTTATTTAGTCAATACTTTCTGGTTATTGCAGCATTATTGCGTTCAGGGTATTCTACAACACTTCAGCTTCATCCTGTATGGTCTTATATGGAAATGTGATCTGTGGAGGTAGAGATAATTTCTTTTGCTGTCTTCTTTCTCCATCTCCCCCCATTTGCTCCCTTCAACCTGCCTGGGCCCAGCATTTTTCTAGCAACTGTGACAGTTGTGTAACATGTCTAGGTTTTATTGTGAATAACCTTTTTCACTTAAGGATAGCTTTATTTTATAGAGGCATAAATAGTATTTTGTGCTTCTTCCTCCTTCTCCTTTTTTTTTTTTTTTTTTTAAGAATATCTCCTTGCTTGATAACTAGGTGAATTGATACCTGTAAGAAATACATAGTCAAGTAATGGTCAGTTTAGTGAAGCAGATATTCAGGAGAGAGTCTGTTTGGTGACGAAGATGGATTAGAATGAAGTTGACTTTCAGTAGGATGGAAGGATTTTCAGGACTGTGTTTAAATACTTGTATCTTAGCTTTAGTGTTCTTTGTCAAGCTCTCTAACTGTGCCTTAGGATGAAGCCATGATTTACATGGAACCTGAGAAACAAGTTATATCGAGGTCTGCTGATGAATGTGTGGTGGCCCTTTGTGACCAGTGGTGAGTGAAGTAAAGCCCCAGTTAAAAAGCTTCTGCAAAGTTGCATCCTTCTTGTGGTTTTCTATATGCTCATAACTTTTCCTGATTATAGGTATTTAGATTATGGTGAAGTGAACTGGAAGAAGCAGGCATTGGAGTGCTTGAAGCATCTAGAGACGTAAGTTACAGAAAGCAGATGTGAAGGCAGTGATGTTTGCTGATTGGTGTTCTGAGAGGATTTTTTTTCCTTTTTTTCTCATAGGTTTTGTGAAGAGACTAGGAGAAATTTTGAAGCTACTTTTGACTGGCTGCAAGAGCATGCGTGCTCCAGGACATACGGCCTAGGTAGACAAAAGACTTCTTTTCTCACTCACCGCTTTATGACCTAGATCTTCATTACTTCATTTGGAAGGCTTCTTAATACTACACCAATTAGTCTTTTAAAATACATACTTTATCAGGATAACTTGTGGGATCAGGGGCTGTATTATTTCTGCAGTGGTTTTGTTGCAGCATCTTGTTGCCTTAGACATGAATCTGGAAGGGATCTTGTTGGAATGAACTAATACTGCTTCTTGGGTGTTCTCCTTAAACACTGAGTAGCCTTTTTCTTGTGTAGTTTGTAAGATGCCAAAGCAGGCACAGCTCTACATGCATAACAATTGCGTTGTAATTCATAGAAAGTGATAATATGGTGAAAAAGCTGAAATTTTCTGATATTTAAGAAATACGTTAAAAATAGCGAATGTGTTCTCTTGAATAAGACTTCCAAAATGCATAAGCCTGCTCAAAAAAATGTCGAGTGTAAGCATAAGTACTTGGCTGTGTATAGACTCCACTAAAGGTCATAAGATGCTAACATATGCTCAAATATTATGATTATTGGTCCTGTAAGTAATGATATTGACTATATCTTATAACTGACTTTCCTGTTCTCTAGGTACTCGTTTGCCTTGGGATGAGCAGTGGCTGATAGAATCTCTCTCTGACTCGACTATCTACATGGCTTATTACACAGTTGCTCATCTGCTACAGGGAGGGAACCTGAGGGGCCAGGGAGACTCTCCTCTAGGCATCAGGTAGGCACAGGGACTGCCCAGGTTTGCTGCTTTGCTTCTGCATGCTGTTGCCCTGTACTGCTCTGGGCCAGTCTGTAACCCAGTACTGGTTAAGTTATAGCAATAATGCAGGGGAGAAATAAGGAAGGAGAAAGGAGCATGGTGGGTGGAGAGAAGGCAGATCCCTAACAGCAGAACTATATGCAAGCAAACCAGCTTTTTCTCTACTTATTTCATTTACCTTGAGATAGTCCTTGCCAGGTGGTATCAGTGGCTGCTGAAGTGTCTCAGTATTGCTTGCTGAGGTTGTTTGGTGAATATGAGGAAATATAGTAAATCTTTTTTGTATGCTCACTTTAGAGTTCAAAGTGGACAACCTCACCAGTTTCTATCACTGCATTAGAAATTGGTAATTGCCTTAGAAGCTTAGACTTCCTTTTCATTCACAATTGGTATGTGGAAACAAATGATCTTTCAGGCTATTTTCACTCGCTATCCAGTAGATAAGTCACAGCACACAGTAATTTATAACATAACAGCAATAACTATTTGTGCTAAAACATTAAAATACTGCATGTAAGACTATGTTCTAGATTGATGAACAATTTGTCTGATTTGTACTGAGAGCAGTTTGAATCCACACTGCTTTTGATTTTTGTGTTGTGTAGGGTAAAGCACTTTAGACATATAAAAAATGGTGAACCTTAATTAGAACTTAATTATTTGGAATCAGTTTGAGATGTGTCTAGGCAGTATCTTATAGACTCCAGTGAACATACCTGTCCATATGTGTTTTACTGATCAAATGGAGTATGTTGTGAGAATGGTAAGCTGTAGTTTGCTTAAGCTATTTTGTTTTCAAATGTTGTGCAGTGGAAAAGTAATTTCTTAGTCTGTTTTACTGAGATGTCAGTAATTCTGTGCAGGCCACATCAAATGAGCAAAGAAGTTTGGGATTACATCTTCTTCAAGACAGCTCCATTTCCTAAGACAGATATTTCAAAAGAGAAACTGGACAAGCTGAAAGAAGAGTTTGAATTTTGGTATCCTGTGGATCTCCGAGTTTCCGGCAAGGATCTTGTCCCAAATCACCTCTCGTACTACCTCTATAATCACGTGGCTATGTGGTCAGAGAGGTAAGTGGGAAGTAATGCAGAGGTGCTTGCATACAAATTCTTCTTTGCTTATTTAGTAAAAGTGAGATTTTACTGTGCCAGGCAGATGGTACACTTAGAGGTAGTTTCTATATTTGAATCTCCTTGAGCCCCTCTTTATGAGAGTTTTATAGAAGTTTATATAGAAAAAGCTGTTTTCTCATGTAGGTAAATGTGGTCAGGGGAAATTTTATATCTACTTATAAAATGAGACCTAGCTCTATCAAATGCTGTTGGGCTCTAATCGTGACTTTTAATTTTAAATTATATTAAATTAAATGTCACTGAACAGAGAAGGAGACGGGGTAAATGTAATAAAATTGTAGACCCAGTGCTCCGCACTTTACATTTCAGCAGTGATTGTTGTAGTTAAGCCCTTACATTGTAGTTCCTCTTCAAAGACAAATTAAACTTCAAGACATTGTTCTAGTTGCTTTCTAAAGTTTCCACTTAAAATTATCCATCCCAAATTGTCCAAATTAAATGTTTCCTCTTTAAAGAAAAAAAATAACATCCAATGCTTTATATTTTGTCTTCAAATAGAGAAAAGTGGCCAGTAGCTGTGAGAGCAAATGGACATCTCCTTCTCAATTCTGAAAAGGTACAGTGAGTTTTCGTGGATGAGGTGGCTTTTATGGTTGTCACAGTAATTGCTCCCCAGACAGATTGGAATAAATTTTATAGGAAATTAAAAAGAAGAAATAGTGAAAATTCTATTTTTTTCATCATTGCCCTCATTTTTTTTCTCATTCATCAAAGTACAAGATCTGCCTTTTCTCCATTTCTCAGCATTTTTTTTCCTCTTAGCTTCTCTTAGCATAGCTTCATCAGGTAAATGAAATCTTGCTGGACTTTTCTCTTTTAGGGTAATTTATCTTGTGGAATTGTTTGGACTAATTTTTGACTTTAAGTTGTACATTGGAGTAGATATAATGAGAAGAGAAAGCTTGTGGTTAATATGTTCCTGCATATGAGCTATGAAATTGAATGTAAAAGTACCTGAAGCTGGAAATTGGATCTTGGAAACTGTCTAATGTGGAAACAAAACAGAAGTCCTTTTTGAAATCTGTGGAATGCACTAAAAATGCTGCTTTTGAAACAATTTTTAGTTTTCAGAAGTTTATTTTGGGTAATTTCTGGAGTGATATTTTGTGTGACAGATTGTGGGACAGTTTTCCTGCTTTTCAAAGCCAAATTCGGGGTAAACTTCCCCAAAAGAGCTATCATTTCCTTGCATTTGGTGTGTGTGTGTGGTAACAAACACTCAATAACAACTTGTCAAAGTTGCAAGACAAGTTCAGAATTCAGGAGCTGGATGAGCACGTACAAAATGTAGTGGGTTTCTTTGTGAGAGCTCGCTCGGGTTTTGTCAGTCTGGTGTTTTGCTGTGCTGCTGGAGATGCCTTCACAGCGCTTTGCCCAAATGGTTGCTGCACCTCTTGCTTATGACTTTGACAGCAGAATGGATGTTTAAGAAAACTCTAAGACTCCATTTCTTTCAGATGTCTAAATCTACAGGCAACTTTCTTACCCTGTCTCAAGCTGTTGACAAGTTTTCTGCAGATGGTAAGTGTGTTCTGACCTGCACTGGCTTTTATTAATGCTAAAGGAACTAAAATTCGTGCTTTGCTTTCAAATGAACAGTGGGTTTATTAGAATATCTTTTCCCAACAAATCTGCCAATTGTGAGCTGTTTCTGTTTAAAAAGCTGATGAACTTTATTTAGAAAACTGGCTTTGTGTCAACAGCACACTCATTTAAACCAGGAACTGTGCCTGATGTTGAGACCTCCGAGTTGTCTGTTTTGCTCTTCAAACTTCTACTTTAGAAATCAAAACATTATAAAGCAGATAATGTGTAGAACTTTGCTGTTCCTGATGCACACACCGGGGTGGAAGGAGGCAGAAGTGTATGGCCTATTGCATCCTTCATTTTTTGGGGATGTGTTTTTATTTTTGTGGAGGGGGTCAGAAGAGACCCCCTCCACTAACCCTGCAGAGAGGGTTGGTGATCATGCTGATCTCCTGGTTCTTTTCTCTCTGGTCTCTCTTCTCTCTCTCTGCTAGGCCAGGCAAAGCTTGTAATTTCGCTTTGTATTTTATTAACTTGCAATGGAAAGTTCATTATGGAGTTTGAATCCCTTGTCTGCTGTTGTCCACCAGCTGCTGGTGTGTCAGGCACATTAACCCAGGTAGTTTTTCAGGCATGCGCTTAGCGTTGGCTGATGCTGGAGATACTGTTGAAGATGCCAACTTTGTGGAAGCCATGGCGGATGCTGGGATTCTGCGTCTGCACACGTGGGTCGAGTGGGTGAAGGAGATAATTGCAAATAGAGACAGTTTAAGAAGTGGTCCTGCCAACACCTTCAATGATAGAGTCTTTGCCAGGTACTGTCACGTGAAGTTAACATAGTCTTTGTATCGTGTCATTCTTCCCCCAGCCCGCCCCAGTATTTATGAATTTCCTAAAACAAAACACTTGTAATTTGCTTTTAGACTGTCCTGTGATTGCGCTGCATTGGGGAACATTGACAATGTTGCTTTACAGAATGTTGCAGTTAAGTGAGATGGACTATGCAATGTTGATATTCTTATTTCTCTTCCCTCCTTAGCGAAATGAGTGCAGGTATAATGAAGACAGACCACAATTATGAGAAGATGATGTTTAAAGAAGCTCTGAAAACCGGCTTTTTTGAATTTCAGGTGAGGGGGTCTCTTTTCAGATAATAAGAAACTAATACTTCGCATTGCTTGCTTTGTGCGGATTTCTCTTGATCCTAATGTCTCTGAAGCTTAATTATAGAGCAGAAGTGGAAATCAGAATTGTACCAAGAGAACGAACTGTAGAGTTATAAATGTCTACTTACAGCATTTTACAAAGGTTCATAGAAAAAACACTGTGTTGCTATAAATAGAGTAGTATCTAATACTAGCAAATTCCTGTTTAAACAAAGTGCCTTATTTTTTATAGGGAGCACTGCATAAGAAATTCAGATAATAGATCATCCGCATGCAGCAGCGTATCTTTTGATTCAATCAGTGAAGTATGTCTCCAGAGTGTCTCCAGAACTGCCACTTCAGTTATTGAATTTCATTCATTAATGTGACTTGGTTGGTTTCCAGGAGTATGATTAGGAATTAAATGTATAATGGCAGATGATATTCATCATCTTTTTGTTCTACTTATTGATACATTTGTGCAGGCTATTCAGCATTACAGTAGCTGAAACACAGCTACCATTATTTGTGTATTGTGTCTCGTCCATAAACACTTTTCTTCCCCTGTCCCTGTGTGTTAATGGTTACATTGGGTGTGTTTCAGGCAGCAAAAGATAAGTACCGAGA
>JAUBOD010000276.1:23957-35259 GCA_032353885.1 Nothura maculosa | reverse complement strand
GGTTCCCAGCAGCGGCGCCGCTTCAGCGGAGAGGCCCTGGGAAAACCTAGGCCAGCGGAGGGCTCCCGGGCTGCAGCCTGGCTGGCACTTGTGCTCTCCAGTAAAGACCGCAAGAGCTTTAATGCTGCAGGTGGTCAGGGCTTTCATCTCCTGTTCATTTCGAAGCTAATTTCTAGTGGTCATGTCTCTAATGCAGGGCTGCGGCATTTTTGTAGCATGGACCTAGGGGGAAAAAAGTGACTCACCAGCTCTGTTTCTCTGTAGTGAGTTTAGTTAATTAAAACCCCAGCAACTACAGCCTCTGTTTCTGGACCTGGACTGGCAGGTAAGCTTCAAACTGTCTTTGCATTGCTTGTTTTCTGCTCCTGGTGGGGATCAGACTTGCCCTTCTCATAAAAATGAAGCTGATTGGAAATTATCAATCTGTTAAAATAATTTGGATAATCCAAAGCTTTGCAATCTGGAGTTTCTTTTCCTGGACTTGCTAGCATTCCCGATGAAACTTCCCCTGCGCATGGGGAGGTTATTTTCTTTGACCTCTCTCCATTCCCCACGGTACATAATGAGCAATCCCTTCAGAGCCTGTGCCAAAACTGCCTCCATATTTTCTTTGAATGTTTTCTAGCCAAGTACGAGTATGAAGGTGGTTCCAGGATTTAGTTGCTGGGTCTCCTACAGATATCTTGCAAACCTGTAAAAGTACAAGATTTCTGTCTCTTCTTAGCACCCTTTCTTCCTGCTCCCTCCCCAGCTTGGCCTGAGCGTGTCTTCTAGCTTGGGTTCGGCAATAGCTCTTCCATTTCCCTCCTGAAAGAGGGGAATTCCTTGTCAAGAGCATGTTCCTGAGATGATCTGTGGGTTAGGGACATGCTCTGCCATCCCGAGCCTTTCACACCCGATGGCAGCGTTACTGCCCCTTCCAACTGCCATCCCGCAGAGGGGCTGAAACTAGCGGCTCTTCGCCCCAAGGACCAAATTTGGACACAGTGCAAGCTAGGGACACGGCAGGGCCACAGAGTGCGCTCAGGACGCGGCTGGGATACGGTGGGTGGCCTGGCTGGCCAGAGAAGCAGGGCTTAGAGGCAGCTCCGTGCAGGAGGGAAGCTGCGGTGCAGGGTGTGCAGCCTGTGCCGGCAGTGTTCCTAGGTTTCCCAGCGGCTGCTCCTGGATTTCCCAGGGCTGCCGGGATGCTCCACTCGCAGCGT
Organism: Nothura maculosa; assembly: GCA_032353885.1. NCBI lineage: Eukaryota > Metazoa > Chordata > Aves > Tinamiformes > Tinamidae > Nothura > Nothura maculosa. The sequence continues at coordinate 34,054 of JAUBOD010000276.1, read as the reverse complement.
GTGTGGAACATGTTCCTCCCGCCCTAATTCACACTGACCCTGCAGCAGAGCCTGCCCGCTGCCCCGTGCTCCTCCTGCTCGTGCTGCTGCCCTGGCAGGGCCCTCCCTCCTCCTGCGCAGGGCAGGGCAGGGCGCCCGTGGCAGGCCCTGCAAGGCAGCTCTTCTCCAGCCCTTCTGCGTGGGGCTTCTTTCAAAGGCTGCTGCATGAACTAAGCCCTTCTTCGGCTAAACCTCTCCAGCTCTATGCGTTATGGAGCAACTCCCTAACAGCCAGTGAAATTGTTACCTGCTTTGCTCTCAACAATTATTCTGCCTGCCGTGCTTGGAAAGCCCTTTGGGGACACTGCTGTTCGCAGGTGGCTCTGGTGCATCGCGAGCGAGGATCCGTACTCATCACTGAGCGGAGCAGTGAGCGCAGGCTTGACACGTGCATGGACTGTGCTGAGCACTGCAACCCCGAGTGGGAACAGCCCGGCTGGAGCCTCGGCTCCATCTGCTGCACCAGATTTGTGACCACCCACCAGGAGCCCGGCCACTCGGCCTCGGAACACTCGCTCGCGGACACAGAAATGCACAGCACTAATTGAGGGTGCAGTTCAATCTGTGCAGCTGCCTCGTTTATATCGCTGCTCATAACAAACCCCCTGGTTTGATGCTCACACTCCAAGGCTGAATGTTCAGCACTGGCATTAGGTGCAAAATTGTTCATTATTTCTAAACCTTTTCTATCTTCCTTGGAGTAGTTTAAATCCAAGAAACACATCGCTGTTCCTCCAGATGGTGATGTGTGTATAAAATTGCCCTAATACAACCACGCTTTTGGAGATGCACTGCTATTTTTTCAGAATTCTGCTACTATCAGGGAAAAAAATGCACAAGAAGTTGACAAGCTCTGGGGAAGTAACCTTTGGAATTAACATCTGCCCTCATCTTTCCCATTACTTTACCATTGTTCTTGTATTCTTTATTCCTAGTCTTGAAATCTTTTTTCAGATCATTAAGGTTCCCTTATTAACGAATTTCCCATTGCAACTTTCAATCTGATTTATATTAGAAAAATTAGAAAGCAATATTAAAAATCAACATTGTCTAATGTGGCAGTTTGTGCCAAGACTTGCATAAAAATCTCAAATTTGCAGGTCAATCAAATTCAACAACTCAATGGAAAAGGGAAAACTGCATCCAGTGTGGCCATAAGAAGAGCAAATATATCCTCCTGGAGATCTCCAGGAGAACAAAATTAGCATATAGTAAAAAGGAAATTCAGAACCATTCTAATGCAACAAGTTAGCATTTTCACTCTGTTGCTTGTGTTGTTGACAACAGTTTGCGCTGAGACATTCTTGGTAAAACAATTTTGGGATCATGAGACAGGATAAATTTCAATTGGATTGTAGTTCTCTTGTAAGGCTTCATTTCCTCGCACATAAAGCAGGCTCTAATATCGAAGGCTCTTTGCAGGCTAATGCTAAGCACAAAATGCCTGCTGGGTTTTTATGGTGTGGAGACTGGAACTAGCAGGAGCTGGCTTATTGCTTTAGAAACCATTTAAAGCAAACTTGAATATGACAGATATCATATAATTCTACAAAAAAGCTACTTCTTCCCATTTGAAATGATCTGTAAAGATTCTGTATTGAGATTTCAGGTCAGAGTGTTAAGAAGAAATGAGACTTCTTGTCCTAAAATATGTTGAGAATATGGCCCCCAGGTCAGTGTGGCTCTGTGATCCCAGCCCCTCCCAGCAAGCTCTGGCTTGAGGCTCAGCTCGTAGCCAACCAAGACGGTGCGGTAACTGCAAGCTCGTGGTAGAAACCTTTCCTCTGGGGGTGGCTGGGTGCAGGTAGCAGACTGATAGGGCAAAGACCCTGCGTGCCTTTGAGAAGGGAGAAGCCTGCACAGGAGAAGCAGCAGGCTTGATGATTCCAGCAGGAGCTGTAGCGTGGCACATGGTTGTTTTTTGTGAGGAAGCTGGTTTGATTTCTGAGAAATAAATGATGGATTAGAATGTGGTCACGAAGCTGTGCGGTTTGGGATAGGATTTCCCATGCCAGAATATCCACACATGCCCTGCAAAGCGGCTGTGAAGCGCTGGCTCGCTGGGCTTCGTGCGGAGGTGCAGAGCAGCGGTGGAGGAGCCTGCACACGTGCAACCATGCAGAGCGTGCCCAGGAGAGCTGTGTGCAGGACCCTGAGCACACAGTGCACAGCGTGCCCAGGAGAGCTGTGTGCAGGACCCTGTGCACACACAGTGCAGAGCGTGCCCAGGAGAGCTGTGTGCAGGACCCTGTGCCCACACAGCAGCCTGCGGCAGCCTCACTGCAGAGGCACCTGCATTGGTGGGCTGAAGGTGCAGAGTCCTCCATGACTGTTCAGGGCCTTAGGTTCCACCTGCACAAAAATTCTAGGCAGAACTGAGGTTGCGTGTAAGGATTTCCAAAGATGTGATACCCTGCTTAGAGAGTTTTGTCTTTTTAGTAATAGTTTTTGGCGAGCTCCCTGTGTTCTGCAATTTTGCAGACACTGAGGCGGTCTGTCTTGGATCATTACTGTAATATTGCAAAATAAAGGTTTTCTTGTAGTGTGAATTCAGGCATGTACATTGGCATATGTATCTAAATAAGCCAAGGCCCAGATACATCCCAGAGAATTATGCTTTGTATTTATCTTTCTAAAATGAGAAATATTTTTTTTGTAAGTGAAGTTGTTCATTGTCTCATCTTCTGTCCCTGCAGCTTGCCGTCGTAGGAACAAAATCATAAAGGGAATGTGCTTTATCCAAGTTTAGTCACTTTGATAACTTAATCTGTCTTTTTATTCTCTTGGGTTTCTGAACTCTGAAGACAGATTCTTCTAATTCAGAAGGAAGGGAAAAGTGTTAGGCTGTTACAGGTGATGTGTTAAAGATGCTGTTACCAGGGATACTTTGTCTGTCTTAAACAATATGCAAGTCATAACAAATGATCCAAGATCAGTTAAGCTTTGGCATATTGTTTGCATCACCAGAAATAGAAATCCTTAAATGCCAGACTTAATCCTTCCTAAAGAGTTGTGTGAGGTTTTTGTTTTGTGGGTGTGTGCTTTAGCCCTTTGAATGTCTGTGCATGCAGCAAACATTGCTAGCTGGAGTTGACATTGGGGCGCTGTTGTTTGTGTCGTGTGGCTCCCGCTGCGCTCTTACCTGCACAGGCACGCCACAAGGCAGCTCCCCTTTCTCGCTGCTCTGGGTCACTACCGTGGGGTTGCTGGAGCTGATGAGCACAGGAGAGCTGATCTCCAGGGCCTGCCGCTCGGCGGGGGAATGCACCATCCTGTTGAGCGTGTTTAAGGCCGTTGTGATTGAGAATTGTCTCAGGCTCTTCCTTCTCGAGTCGGATGCCTTGTGGAAAGCTGGTGAATCTGCGCCTTTCGACTTGGGGGCTGCTGTTCGCGACGGTGACGCACATTTAAACTGCGGAGCCTGGTGTCCTTTGCTTGTCTGCAGGAGTTTTCTTGCAGTAGTGTTTGGCTGCAACAAAAAAAAGACAAAAACAAGGATGGAAAAAAACAAGGAACAAAACTACTTCCCAAGTTACACTCCTCACAGATTCAGCCCAATGGTTGTTCTTTTCTTTTCCCAATGTTTTTCTGTTTAAAAGCGCAATTGTGTTCAGTTTTGAGGTGACATCATAGATGATCTTTAAAAATTTGTGGCCTTTTATAATGTTACTCTTATGTTTTCTATGACAAATCCCAAATGCAAAGCTGATATTTTTACTGATACAAAGCTGACAGTCAAGTTAAAACGGGTTTGAAAGATGAGTTGCCCAGCCAATGTTACTGAGATTTGAATGGCTTCTCCCTGTGCCTGCCCTCCCCCTCCATCCTTGTGCTCTACAGAAAACTTTGCTTTTTATGAAAATCTTTTTATTGAAAAGCTTTGCAGAGGCATAAGAGGAGATGGCTGACCCTCCATCAGCCAGAGCGCTATAAGAAACTTAACTCTGAATTAGAAGGGATGTCTGGGCACATCTTCCTCTTACATTTTGTGTTAGCAAACTTGGGTGCGTATCACAACAGGGTGTTAAACCTCTGCAGTTATCTTTTATTTAGAGAAGTTCTCCCTGATAGTAAATAGTTCAGGAGCAGACTTAGATCCATACAATTAGATCTGTCTAGGCCAAAACATTCATAGCTTGATCCTGTTTTCATTGAAAAAAACCCAGCCTTTTAACCATTGTTTTTAATGAGAGGAGTCAGGCCCTAAATTTGCATAGAGGCAACATTTAAACAGTATTTCTTGGAAACTGCTGATCACTACAATATTAATAGGAAAGGGCATGTGGTGACAATGTTTTTTTTACCGCGATGACTGCCAAAGGAATTAATCATGATTTACTGCTGACATTAACAAATTGCAAAACTTTCAGATTCTCGCCCACTCATGTGAAGCAATATGCCTGGCTGCTGGGCTGAACAAGAATTACTCTTACACGGAATAGGTAGTTGTCTCAAGCATTTTCATTTTAAACTATGGATTGTTTTCATGTTTCCCTCCTCCTCACTTCTTAAATCAAGGTTTAAAAACCATAGTGTGCACATGTGTACACATATAAAGTAGCAATATTGTCACTTCTATACGTCACTAAACCTTAGTCTAAACCTAGTGCTTTGATTCAGCACCAGGCAACTGGATAAAATGAGGCACAAATGCAAGTGTCAAGGCCAATAGAGGTCTTGCATCTGCCAAACTTGACCTACCTTTGCCTTCTTCAATTCCTAGTGGCTTTATATGGTCCTAGTTAACTTATTTTTTGTTAATGTCAGATTCAAGTAAGTAATTACTGAATTTAAATGATTTCATTAAATTAAAAGACATTTTACAAAATATATTAGAACTTCAAATAAGATGTTTTACTAGTGTCCTTTTATAAAATAGTCATGAGGACATGCTTGCAGTAATTATGATGATTAAAATGAATTTTTTTTTCTAGGAATTCTTGTTGGTGCCATTTACACCCTGCATCTCAAGCTTAACTGTAGGAATACAATTAATGTCTAGACCAGCGTTAACAACAACAACAACAGAAATAGTTAGGGCAGGTGGTTTAAAGGGCTGTGGAGACGGCCACGACCATGACGCCGCCTCCGACGCTCTGGTTTGGCTTGGGCAGAGAGAGGCTGCCTGTGTCTTGAGGCCCTTGTGATCCAGAGCCAGTTGCTTGGACCAACGATATGTATCCTCAGCGAAGCATAGTTATTATACATAATTATAGCAGAACCAATTATAAATACTATTTTGATACTCTGCCAGAAATCGTCTGGGTATTTTTGACCCCCAATTCTGTCCATATTCAGCTGGTCCCTGTTTCAGTGAGGCAGAGGGAAAGCTGTGCTTGCTTTCTCCATGAGAGAGAGCCGGAGAGGTGCAAGGGGCCCCGCGCGGCGCGGCCGTCGCCGGCCGGCTCAGCCCCGGTGCTCGGCGTTGTGACGGATCCAACCCGGCTGAGAACAGACCGTACCTACCTCCACAAACAAGATGGGGAAGATCCCTACTTTGTCGCCTAACTTGCCCTCTGCCCAGTTCTCATCAACTCTGCTGATGACAGTGATGATATCACCCTGAAAGGCAGGAGTATATTGTTACCAACCGTCTCTTGTGGGAGAGGTGGATAGCAGGTGTGAAGAAGGATTCACCCTGTAATTTCACAAAGCAACCTTGTTAAATAGCCTCAGTGGTGTGTCCCCTATAAAGTCCTCTGTTCAGCAAAGCGTTCGGTATGTATTTATTCTGAAACACAGGCTTGTCTGTCCTTATTCAGCACAATGCTTAAACATGTTTTTAATTTAAAGGTGCAGGCCTGGCTGCACCAGGAGTGTGCACAAGAATCTAATGCAAACTGCACGAAAAGCACACATCACGTGGAGATTCTACAATCGCCATGCAACAAACTCATAATGAAAGCGGCATTTTTGCTGTATACCAATGTAAAAACCTGTGCAAGTATCTAGGTAAGTGGTGTCATGTTGCCAAGAAACTCAGATCACTTTTTTGAGTTGTAAAATTCTGGTATTATTGATGTGGAAATAGCTGTGGAAAAAAAAAAGCTAGTTTGTATTGACAGGTAGCTAAATTTCTTTGGAAAGACTTGCATTCTGAGCAACTCAGCAATAATTAAATCTTATGAAATTCTAATGTTAATTTCAGCTTTTTAAGGATATGTCAGGGATGTATGTATTGAAGAGAGTAAACAGTTTTACAGGAACAAATTGTTTTTCTCTCTTTCGAACTAACACACAAAGTTTGGGGCTAAAATTTTATTACCTCCAAGTGGCTCAGGAGGCTGGTTTCTGCTGGCCAAAATGCTTATGTTCACACAGGCTCCATTTGAATCGATAGAAGTTTTTTTATTAATCTTGCAGCGAGGTAAATGGCTCTGGAGGTTCAGCTAGGCAAATCAAGGCTATCTGCTATCTACTTCCTGAATGATAAGAGATTGCTACTTGACAGTGCACTGGAATCACTACATAAATTTCCAGGCAGGTTTGTTGCCAAGTTACTGTCAACTTATCCCAGAGGTGGAGGGCAAAGGTATGTGAAAATGGGGCAAACGGGGAGGATATTAAACAGAAAGAGGTATCTTGTCCAGATGTGAGAGGCGATGAGGCAGAGGGGCTCCCTGCAGAGCCAGGTGCAGCTTGAGAACAAGCAGCAAGAGCTGAGGGTTTGAAGGTGGGTTTGTGAAGGGGGCATGAGGCTGGCTGGGGTTTTTCTGTGTGTTTTTCTGTAGCCAGTTTAGAAGCCAGCTCTTATTTTTGAACAACTAGATGAAGTTGCTTCAAGCAATATTGGTCGTGGCATTTTCTTGAGCTTATTTCAGAAGGAAGTTACCAAAATAACTGCCCCAATCTTTCAACACTTCATACAGCAGCTGATCAGTGTGTTGCAAAGCACGGATAGAGGAGGATGTTCTTGCCTCTTTGAAGAAGCATCTGTTTCAGATGTGTGCTGACACCATGTGTGAACTTTGCTGTGGGAGTGGAGATGAGCACAGCCTCTTCAGACAAATAAATGGAATGAGTAAGCAGTGAAACAAAGACAAACCAAGTGGAAAAGAAAAAAACAAACCAAATGACAGAAAACTAAGGTGCCTGTTGTTAATAAGTAAATTGCAATGACGAAGGAAGGGTTGCTGCCTTTTACACTATATAGCGCCGCTGATGGTGTGATGCTGCTGAGAACTGTTTTTTTCTCCTTTGGTTCCTCACCTTCTTAGTCAGAAACCACAGCTGGCTCTTGGCTATTTGATTTTTCTTGTCTGCTGACCACCCCGCATTCAACTCGGACTCTTTAGAGATACCTGGCCTGCACCACAGCCTCCCTCTCATGCCTCTCTCCGTCAGGGAGAGCCAGAGGAACATCAGAGCTGTGTTGCCAGCTGGAAAGAAGAGGTGACTTTTCTGTTGGGAGACTGATGCCCGTAGGCACCGATTTCTCTGTTTTGCTCTCTGATGCCTCACCTCATTTTGATGCTGTGGGGAGAACAGACTTTGGGAGGTGCAGTTATTCAGAAAAACAGCTAATTGTAACAGAAAATATGTAAGCTCTGTAACCTTCAGGGAATAAAAAGATATAAGAAAAGCTTGGGTATTACTCTGAATGTAATAGACTTGCTGAATACGTTCAAGGTGTGTAAACAGTATATCCCCTGTCTCAGAAGCAATTTTCTTTAATATGTCATTAAGCATCTTTTAAAGATACCACTAGAGTGTTTTGGTACTGAAAGCAGACTGCAACTATCATCCATTCCTGAGTGACTAGAGGAGCCTTGCAGAGAAGCTCAAACAAGGGACTGCTTGTTTGCTATTCACCGATTGCATTTGCATCCCTCCTCATTCTTTAAGTATGCTCCTCATTCTTTAAGTATCAGCGCGTGTCCTTGTGGAAGTTACGTGTGAGATTTTTCAGCCACTTGACAAGAGTGGCTGATGTACTAGTGAGGCTAGGCAACCTTAGTGATTTTTGTACAGAGCTTTAGGATTTTGAAAAGAAGGATGCTATGGAGTCATGAAGGTGTATGATACGGTGCAATCTAGAGCAGAAAAACAGCCTAACCCATACTATCGAGCCGCTGGCTGCGGAAAGGGCGGTGTTACCTTATGAAATGTCAGGCAGTCTTTGTTTTCATTTTTGTCTCTGCTCCTTAGGTCGAAGTTGTAAAGTGCTCTACAGAGGGGAGGTGGCAGCGGCAGGTGCTTGATGACTTGTACGGAGCTGGCTGGAAAAACCCCGCTGATACCGTTGATCTCGCCCAAATACCAGTTTTCATCCAGCTGTCGGAGCAACATGATGATGTCTCCTTTATTGAATCTCAGCTCCCCAGGATTGTGCCCACGGTAGCTGTACAAGGCCTTGGCTCGTGGAACCTGTGGGAGGGATACGGAGGAACCTTTAGAATTCATCTGTGACAGTGATCTTTAATTAGGCCGAATGTCCCAAAACATTAGTAACTACTGGAAAAAAGTTAAGAGGTCTAATGCTTAAGCAAGCTTTGACTGTGATTAACTACCCACATCCTTTCTTCTCATCTTTTCTACTGAAGACAAGCTCCCAAGCCCTTATTCCAAATTTGTATCAGGATGAAAAGCAGGCTCAGCTTGTTTAAGAACATTAAGAAACAATTAATTCCTTAAGCTAGTCTTCCCATGGGATCTTATTGTCTGATGTAAGTTCTCCTATATTCAAATGTCTATTTTAATAAGCTAGGATATTTCTACTTTAGAATGATTTGTGGTCACACCAGTGGTCCAGCCAACCCACTTGCTGTCACTTGAAGTGGCCAGCAATGCCTGTTTCAGAAAAAGCCAGAAGAACAAGGTAAGGGCAGGCTCCTACTTTCCCAGGGTAATCTCTGTGTTAACACTGTGACCGTGACTTTATTTTTGCCTTTAATTTGGATTACAGGAAGAGCAACTTTCTTAGTTTTGTTGTTGCAGTATGGTATGATCCCCAGAGGTACAATTTGAGAGCAGGGTAGCACATATTTTTCCTAGGATATAAGTGCAGGTACGCTGATGTTTGCCACTCATTAGGTAGCTCTTCTGGATGTATGTGCACCGGGGCTCTGCACACAGGAAATCACAAAGATTGAAAGGCTTTCATCTTAAGAGCAATGGAAATATCTTGAGTGAGCGAGCAGATTTTCCGGATGAGAATGTGTTCCACAAAACTCCATCCTAAAACCAAATAAGCAATTGGTTTGTTGTCATTTTGCAACACCACGCTTTTACGTGAAATGAAAACCATTGGGAAAAGATGCTCAGCAGAGATCAGTTACACTCCGTCCTCCCAGTTCTGATGGAAATGGCTACCACTGTGTGTGTTTGAATGCTGTTGGGATGTGCGTTTTCCTCCCCAGGAACGGCTGCCAGCCACCCACTGTTCTGACTGCCTGCGATCCCTGCAGGAGTTAGAAGTAACAATCAGGAAAACAAATAGCCTTGTGCTTGCTTATAGGGCACTAACCATTTAATGATACAATTTTAGCATGTTTGTATATAATATAAGAATTTCTGTCATGCATCAGGCTGCTCCACTGTGCAGGCATGGCCAAGGCACCAGGCAGGTCTGCAGCCGCATGCCTCTGGGGGAAATCTCTTATCTCTTGAGGCAAATAGTGATTGTTTTTGGCATGAAGTAAGGCGATGAACACACATTCTAAACTATTTTGTGAGTTTTATAGCTGCAGATAGTGCTTGTTCTTGATGCATTCACCATTTTCTGTTTCAATAGTATTGTTGTGGGTTCGTTTTTCTTGCTCAAAAGGGATTAACTGCTCTGTCACTTGTGGCTGTGGTTGAGTGAAACAGTGAGCGGATCCATTTAGCGGCTCTGTCCCTTTCCCCATGTACGGTGGTGCCTCCTCCAGAGGCTTCCGTGGACCCCAAGGGGAAGGTCTCGCGTGGGGATGGATGAAGAGGAGCCAAATGCTGCCTACACAGTATGCTGCCGGCCAGCAGCACTACTTTCAGCTTGACTGCAGGGGCTTGGGCTGGTCTGAGCCCGAGCTCAGCTTCCTGCCTGTGAAATGGCGCAGCGGCGATGCCAGCGGCGTTTT
>JAUBOD010000276.1:11937-23857 GCA_032353885.1 Nothura maculosa | reverse complement strand
AGGGGCTTGGGCTGGTCTGAGCCCGAGCTCAGCTTCCTGCCTGTGAAATGGCGCAGCGGCGATGCCAGCGGCGTTTTGCCTGTAGAAGATGGAGAATTGGTTCAGAAGCTGGCTCTCCGCAGCGAGATGCAGCTTTGAATCCCCCCGGGCTGACAGCCGTCTAGAACGTTCCCGAGTGCGCTAACGTGCGCGGGGCGCCTGGCGCCGCTTCCCCGCCGCCTCAGGCCGCGCCGACATGGCTGCCGCCACCTGAGGGCCGCGGCCCCTTCCCGCATGGGCCTTTCTGAGGCTTGGCTCTCCTCTGCAGCCATGCTGGCCGCTCGGAGGCCGGGCTTGCCCCGAGGCTGCCATGTGTGTTGAGAGGAGCTGCATGGTGGGGTGAGGCGCCCACCGGGACTCAGCGCCCAACAAACCCACCGTGCTCAGAGGCGCTCGGCCGCCCGCCACCACGGCCGCCACTGCGTCCTGCAAGGGATCTCCGGCTTCACGTGTGGGGAAGATGGCAGGGAAGGCTCTTCCAGTGCTTCCACAGCCATCAGTGGCCGGGAAGAGGAGCCAAAGGCTGGAAACTCTGAGTGCAGCACTGCCTTCAAAGCGTTTGAAATGGGAAATGATTAATTGAATGCTCAGTCCTAATTAAGCTGCCCTGCCTGTTAACTTGCGCGGATAGCAAAAACATGCACTTGGCTTAATCGCATTGAAGGCACAGCTCCGGCACAAAGGAAAATCACGGGTACAGGAAAGGAAGAGCACACGGGGATGAAGAGGGAATGGCTGTGGTGCAAAACACAGCAGAGTATAAAAGACACCGAGAACGAGTTATGGAAATACACTAAAAACAGGAGGAACTACAAAGTAAAATGCATATCTACTGCTACCTGGGGAAAGGTGAGCAGCCAGCAAGATGCTGAAGAGCCTGCAATATTTTTCATAACCTTTGACTGGGGGAGGAAAAAAAAAAAAAGGGGGATCAGGTGCTTCATGAGCTGATTTTAAGGAGATGGGAGCGCAGGGCAGCACATGCGGCCAGAGATGCGCAGCACCCCGAGCTGCCGGCCGAGTGTGCCGGGTTCCGAGCCCACGTCTGCCTCCCTTATCCCTGCAAAGATCCTGCGGGCTCCCAAGCCTCCTTTATCCCTGCAAAGTGTCCTGGCAAGCTCCTGAGCCCGCATCTCCCTCCTATATCCCTGCAAAGTAGCCTCCTTTGGGGCCTAGAAAAAAATCATTCCACAAAGAATCACCGCATAAACCTGCACAATGGCACTAGTACTACCCAGAAACTACATGCTGAATTTCAATTCCAGTCTTGGCTTGCAGCAATTTTTTAAAAATTGCTAAGTTCTCCTTTGAAATTCAGCTTTGAGGGTAATGCACAATATTTGGGTAACATATTATTTGCCTGTAGGTGCATAACCTCAGGCTGGCACCTGCTCTGATCTGCTTTAAGAGTGAGTTCTATGTAAGCAAGATGAAGCTCCGTTGTCTCATCTGTAACTTGAAGGGTAGAGCAGGATATTCAGACTCTCTGTGTCCCTCCAGGTGATCCCCGCAGCGTGAGGACGAGAGGTTCCCCTGACGGGACGCGAGTGCCGGGCCGTGAGAGGGCTGCTCAGGTGGGTGCTGCTCGGAGCGGCGCGGGCGCTGTGCGTGGCGGGACGGCGCAGCATCCCGCAGGCCGGGGGTGTCTGTCGGAATGCGCGGCCCCCTCGGTAGGCCTGGTTTGTGTGCGGGGGGATCGGATGGGGCTGAGCTGCGCGGGATGGAGCCCCGTGCTGCCGGCGTTGGCGCGGGCTGCGGCTCCAAGCCAGCGGCCCTGGGCACTGCTCCGCAGAGCACAGCCCGCAGCTCTCAGCCTGTGCAGCAGGACACGGACATGGAGATGCTTGTGGTTCCACACTGGGACGAGGTGGGAGAAACAAGCCTGGTCAGCTGCTGCATTCCCGGCTTCCCCAGGGCAGCCGTGCGGGAAGGCGCCGGGGGGCTGATGGAGTTGCTGATGTGCTTGTGGCTGCCTCCAGAAGGCTTTTCTGGTACTGACTGCCATTTCCCATGGGCTGAGAAACCTCCAGGCCTGCTTCTGGGTGCAGGCTTTCCCAGGCTCTTCCCACAAGCAGGAATGTGGCACAGCTGATGCAGCGGCTTCCCGCAGCTCTGAGCAGGTTAAGGATGAGGAGCAACCTTTAGCCTTTTCCTTTCCTTCTGTGTCACTTCTGCTTCTTTCCTTTCCTTTCTTCTTTCTTATATCTCTCTGTGCTTCCCAGTCCTATACTCTATCCAAAGTGCAATTTAGGAACTTTCTTCTCATACTGTCCCCCTGAAATCCTCCAAGTAGTTTTCTCCCTCCTTCCAGATTAGGCTGAGTCTATTCACCACGGGAGGTCTTTGCAGTCTCAGTTGAACATCAATCTCTGCCATTTCTTCCTACACCGCCTCTTGTGCCCCCTCATCTGCAGCCACCCCTCAGTTCTCAGAGCTTCCTTCCTCTCCTCCTACTCACTTCTTGCCTCTCCTTCACACAGGTTTTTTCCTGCGCCTGGCAGAGCCGCTGTCTAATTCTGTTGCTCAGCAGCCCCACACACTACATTTTCTCTTCTGCACTTCTATTAGCATTTCTACCTTCCCCTCCAGCCCTACAACTCCTCCATGAGCCAGCAGGTTGAGCCTGGGCATGTGAGACACAGACCTAACCTTGCCTGTGACTTTGCTCTTGCTCTTGTCAGCTCTAGCCCACTCTTGTCTGCTCTGACAGTGAGCCAGAAAAAAACTAGACAACACAAAAAAACCCCCATTGATTTCTCTACTTGATTTGGGATATACTACAAGCCTTTATCTACCCAGACGGAGCCACCTGCGAAGTGTGCCCTCCGCAAGGTGCTTTCCTCCTTCAGAGGACTTCTACGAGGTCTGTTTCCAACTGAAGTGTTCAGAAACATGCACATCAGGGTCACCATTTTTTCAGCATGTTCAGAAAACATCTAAAAGACAGAGGGAAGTAACTAAACCAACCTGCACTAACCAGCCTCTGCCCACGCTGGGGAGGCCAGGAGAAGCCCTCTACAGACATCTCCCCTCCTACCAGTCTTTACGGTGCTGAAATGCAGTGGAGCTCGTAGCTCATCTAAAACCTGATTCCTGGCTCAGGCTTTCACTGATTTCTGTCCACTCTTAGACTTGCACTAGATTCTCTACGAGAAATCTGTTTAGCCTTATTTAAAGTAGGTTAATTGCACTGGCAGAGACCAGAGTGCTAATTAAACTCAGCGATAACGAGCAGGTGTGTGTGTGTAGGTAGCATGGGGCTGTGCGTGTTTCCAGCCTGTTCCTGGGCTTGAAATATGCCCAAGTTCCTCAGTCAGACGTGGTGTCCTTGTATTTAATGTTATGATGGATTTTTCTCTTGTTAATGTGTCCCATTACTTTTTATTAATCCAAGGCAGTGTTTTATTCGCAGGAATTGGCAGTGGCAGCAAGATGTTCAGCCCAAATATTGCCCAAACACTGACTTGGGATCCCTTTTTAAATTCAGTGGGAAAAAAATCTACAAAAACCTCCATGTAAAGTTTAGTTTAAAACTGTTGCAATTGTGCAGAATAAACCTCTGGTTTATGTAAGAATGAAAAAATAATAGGCACAGCAGAAGAAAAAGACTTTTCTTTTGTGAGGGCATGCAGTACTGCACTTACAGTAGCACTGCATTAAGAGGTGGGTCTTTCACATGTGAAAGTTTAAAAAGTAGTGGAAGTTGAGTGGAAAAGGGGAATAATTTAGTGCATTAAAGCATTCAGAGTTATTTTTCATGGTATCAAGCAGAAATAGATCAATGCCATGTTTTGCAAATATTGCAAGATATTTGGGACTTGTCCAGCTAGATTTCATAAACCCCAATTTGTGTGTGTTTCAGGACTGAAGAAACACAATTTTCCTAGCTAGTGGAAATGTGTGCCTTTGAATACTGTAGAGAAAATTAACCTCTCCCCAAAAAGCCTTTTTCTGTCTCCATGGTTTGTGGTTAGTCATAACTTTTTTGGCTGCCTGCTTCTTATTCCACTTCATTTTTCTACTGTTTATGTCTTTTTTATTTTTTTTTGTCATGCCCAAGTGAGGGATGAATTATTCGTTACCTGATGGAGCCCATTGGGAGGTATTGCAAGTGTCCTGAGTGGTTGCAAAACAAACTTGCCCTCCTGTGCTGTGCACAGGGTCAGTGGTGAGGGCTGGTGAATGCCCGGGAGGGTATGTGCAGAACAGATTGGAGGCCAGAAAATGCTGCAAATGAACTGCAGGCTTAAGAAACCCCCGTCATGTCGCTGCAACGTGGGGCACCATCTCTGTGCAAGGTATTTTGCTCTCCTTGGCCACTGCACCAATAGAGGTGATGGCAGCAGATGTGCCTCTTGTGCTTTCCCAAAAGGCTTTTGTGACTGATAGAGGGGGAAAAAAGTTTTATTATTACTACTATCATTCCCAGCATTTGGCATCCATACTGCTAGGGCAATTATCCAACACGTGTGACTTTCCCTCCATACAAAACAAAGCAGCAAATTAAAAATCTGTATGTGTGTGTAAGGAAGCAATTGAAGCCATCTCTTCATAGCTGGGGGAAATGCACACTATAATTACCTTAAATGAACTAGTTGTAACTGCCTTGTTAGTGACACTGGATTATTATAAGGTCACACGATGACAGCTCTGGTACAAGGGGGATGACCAGAGAGACACACCAAACTAGCCAGGAAGGAAAGGAGGATAGTTAGGAAGAACAAAGAAGCAAAGGGATTTCTGACTAACACTGTGAGTGTTTGGAAACCTCGTCTGGGGCGATCCCATTAAAACCCCTGTGCCGAGCGGTGTGACCGGCTCGTGACGCTCTCCCTTTTCGTGACCAGACCGATGGAGATGAGCGTGAGAAGGAGGCCGCAAAGCTCTGCAGCCGGGAGCCAATTGCTCTTTCATCCCATTTCCAAGCAGGGCTCACGGCAAATAAATTCAGTCAGACCAAGCTAAGGATGTCAGAGCGGATTCCTCCGGTCTTCTAAACAGTCTGACTGCAGTTATGTCAACAATGCAGGTCAGCATACGGAACAAATGACAGATTATTTCTTTGAAGAGCCTGCTGCTCGTTTTTAGGTGTGCTCTCCGGCCATTTCTATGGGCCTAGGCCAATGCTAGAAGAGAACTGGAGGTGTTGTAGAAAGCTGGTGCTGCCCTTGTGAAGGTCATTTCTTCACCGGCTGTTGCTGCAGGTCATTTCTTCCTCTGCTATAAACTCTCATTCCAGCTCTAACAGTGTGAAAGGACCTTTGGTGAGCTAAAAATCAGGCCACGGGGCTGTGTTTTGCAAGTGGGAGGGAAAAAACTGCGCAAATACTTTGCTTATCCTGAATTGCTTTCTTCCAAAGGGGAAGAAGATATGTTTCAGTAGGAATGAGCCTTAGGAATACTGTTATTGTGTTTTTGTTTGTTGTTTATGTATTCTTGCTTCAGCAGCAATGAATGTCCCTTGGTTTGACAGCAACGTTTCGAGTGCCCGTGCACGTGACCCTCGTCGGGCTCACTGCTGACGTGAGCGGCGGAGACGGCTCCGCGGGGCCGAAGGGGCTCGCGGCAGGTTTGAGGGGGGCTCCGCAACCTGGGGCTGGCACCCAGGAGGTTTTCCTCACTCTGATTGTAGCGGTGCTGCAGAGGGAATGCCCTGGCCTTGCCCTTCCCTAGAGTACAGAGAGGCTTTGGAGCCTGCGGTGTCTTCCCCGCCTGACAGTGTCCTTGCACTAAATAATAAGGGCCTGATTCTGATCTCAGTTTCATGGGTGTAGCTTCACTTGCAGGAAAGCAATCATTCCCAGGGGTCTTGTGTGTGAGGAAACCGATTCGTGTGCTAAGTGTCTGTGGAGCATTGACTTCAGAAGGACAGAAATTTTAGCAGTGCTGCTTGGAGAACTGTCCCACGCAGAGTGCTTAGGAATCGGGCTTCACTCACATGCTGGGAATAGAACAACAGCTGGCCAGAAATAGGACTGGAAGGTTGCGGATGAGCTGTGAAAAGCAAGGCTGGGCCCTGGTGTGTCACCCAAGATGTTTGGCAGGACGCTGAGAAGCAGAGATGCTGCTGCAGAGTGGAGATGTGGTCACTCTTTGCATGGTCCTGAGCCAAAAGGGAAGGTGGCACAGGCCCAAGCGGTGCTTGCAACACCGCATTCTGCTCCAGCGCTGCATTATGTGTGCCAAGGAGTTAATATCACGTTGTGCAGAGACAGTGATATTGCTGTAGATGCATGATTTCTGTAACACACAACAGCCTCCTTGAGAAGAACAATTTATTTCTAGAAGGGTGCTAATCATTGCCAGGAGGAAAAGAAATCCAACCCTGGATGTCTTCCAGTTTAATTTCTCTCCCACTAGACACTCTGAGTTAAATTTGCAAGTGTTTTTTGATTGTTTATTTTGGAGCCATTTGGAGCTTTTCTAATCAGTTAGAGGTGACCAAGATCCAGCTACACGGAGCACTCAGCCCAGGGGGCTGCTCAGAGTCACCTTTAGGAGACGCCTGTGGAGTCGGAGCCTGCTCCCTGCCCCATACTGGCTGTGCCTGCGAAGCAGAGGTCCCGCTAGGCTTTAAATGTGAAACTCTGCTGTGTTTGCAAGACCCCAAAGCTCCCTAGGAGTAGAGAAAAAGCACCGACATCAAAGGATGGCAGGAGCTCTTCCTACTTAATGTTTCTGTTTGCACTGAAGACTTCCCCCATGCTCCAAAGGTGGTAGGTGAAAGCACCTTTCAGTGCCCGGGATGCTGCAGCTGAGCACTGGAGCACCCAAGGGGGCCTGTGCGAGTGCAGAACACGTTCGCTGCCCACTGCAGGGGTCTGGAGCAGCAGGGAGCAGGGCAGCCCGGTGGAGCATCCACTGAGACCCACGAGGACGGGCTGCAGAGCAGGGCGTTTTGCTGAGGACGAGGACAGGCTGTAGAGAAGGGCATTCTTTTTAGGGCTAATTCTCACATAATTGGTGTTTGCTCTCCGCAATACGTAGCAATGCTGTTAAAAGCAGATGTTGGCCGGGTGTTGATGATGGGTCTGTGCTCATGCCCGTGCTGGGGACGAGCGGCAGCCTGTGTTTGCGTAGCAGCCGCTGCTCAGCTGGGGCACCTGCCCTCTGCCTGCATGGGGGTTTGCTCTGCAGGGACCTGGCGCCGTGGGACAGGCTGCTTCCCCGCGCAAAGGGAAATCCCAGGACACGTGAGGTGGGAAACGTGTGTGGTGATGCAGCGCGTGGCCGGCAGAGCTCGCGACGGGAGCTCTGCGGCCATTCTGCTCTGCTGCTACCTGCAGGTCAGCACTGAGCTCCCACCGCACTAGGCACTGTGCAAGCAACACAGCAGGCAGCTCTTGCCCTGCAGAGCAAGGAGTCTGAAAGGACAGCACGCGTGAAGGGTGGCGAGAGGGAAATATCATCCCTGCTCTGTGTTTGGGGAGTATTGGCAGGCAGAGTTTAAATGACTTGCCCAAAGGCAAACAGTCCAGAGCAGATCTGAGAGCAATATCCAGGCCATATTCACGAGGAATAGTGATTTAATTACTGTAAATGAAGAGCTAGTAATTGTTTACATAGTGACTCGCAAGGAAGAAGTCTTTTTGGCAAGGAAGGGTAATCTGTGACACTGCCCTTCATTTGGATTGCTAACTGCAGCAGCCCTTAATGACCTGCTAAAGACTGACTGCATTTGAGAAGGGACAAATGAGCCCTCCATGCGTTTCCTTCATGTGTTCAGGTAGCATAGCACAGTTTTTAGGGCTTTTGGGATCTAGTTGGATTGAAAGAGCTATTTGAATGTAAATTGATTGCCATTACAATTCTGTTTTTCTGCTTTTCAGCAGAGGAGATAACTTCAGCCTTGTCACATAGAACAAAACCATCAGAAATGAATTTGTCATTTCCATCTTTTCCTATAATGCCATTGTGGGGATTGAGGCACTGGGTGTTTTCCATGTCCTCTGAGTCCCAAGGAAGCCGCTGGCAGCTCCAAGCCACACGGGGCGCGCGCAGCAGGAGGCGAGGCAGGGCAGGCGGGTGGACGTGCCCTCGTGCAGCTCCGTGCCGGCCCCAGCGCTGCTGCTGCCCCGGCCAGAGCCCGCGGGCCCGGGAGAGCTGCCCGCCCCAGCAAGCTGCGCACACGCATCGCCTGGCTTAGCCGCCTGTGGAAGCAGTGTCCTCAGCCACAGCTGTAAGTGGGTGCCATTCACAGGCCAAAGAGATGAAAAGCAACCGAAGGATTATGGAAAAGCCAGCGCTAGAGCCCGTCACTGCAGCTTAGGGGGCTCATTTCTTGGTTGCTCCACTTGTGCACCTCCACATTGTTTAGAGTGTGACATCAGTGGCAAATGGGAGCACTTATATAATTTTCTAACTAATATGCTTTTGATATGCAACCACATCAAACTCACGTCACTTCTGACCTTTGCTGTTGTCATTCTGTCTCTGTACCATGGAGGTGAAGCAGAAAAGAGTGGAGAAAACGCAGAGGAGCTTCTACCACAGAGGGTGAGATGGGTGGGTGACCCGTCGCGCAGCGTGGCTGCTGCCCCCATGCCCCACAGTTAGTGCCAGGGTTTGTGCAGTGCACACGCTGCTCCTGGCCTTGCCTTCGCGCCCTCGTGCACCCAGCATTGCTAGGCCAAGGCCAGGCAGCCAGGGCCCAACAAGTGCTCTCTCCTCGGGACGTTGGGGAAAGGACGTGTGTACCGCGGAGCCACCGCAGCCCGCTGGCTGTGTCTGCAGCAGCCGCGTCTGAGCGCCGCTGTCTGCATGAAACTTTTTACGCCTCTTCCATTCATGCTTATTGCTATCAGATTTGTTTGTCTCTGCTGCTGTCAGCAATCTGGGATAGTGGTTAAATTGTGTGTCATGGTTTTAAGCCGCATGGAAAACAAAATGCGTCAGCCCTCAGCATGCCTGGTCATGATGCTTTGTGCCTCAGAATCACAGTTCTTGGCAAGGGCTGCTTGAAATACAAGTGGGAAATCTGTATTTTATTTCTTTTCCTAGACATGAGCTACAGTGTTCCTGCTGCTGATTTCACTAGTCTCTTTTTGCTAGAAAAAGGGAAATCCGCCAACTTCTACCTGAGGCCCGCAAAGGGCAGGGGCAGCAGCGCTCACTTCTCCCTGGGTGTCTGCGGTGCTTGGAGCGGGACACGATAGACTCTCCCATGCGGCTGCGCTGCCACCGGCCTTGCGAGCTCCCGGCTCGCACGAGGGCCTGTCCTGCGCCCCCTTCTCAGCGCTGCTACAAGCTGACAGAGCCTGGCACATTCTGCTTGCCCTTCAAGCACAGATCTTGTTTTCACATAGTTTCAGAGAAGTGCCTAATGATGGGACAGGTTTCTATTGCTCTGCATCCTTTCCTTACCAGGCATCTTGGTGGTAAATTGATGTTCACCATGAACCTGGGGCCCTGCATCCCTGGGCCTTGCATTGACATTAGCTGCAGGGTAAAGAGCAACTTGTCTGCAGGGTCTCGCGAGCGTTGGCTCCTGTGCAGACCCGGGGTCAGAGGAGGAAGCCAGACTTCTCCTTTGCCCATTTCCATTCCTGAGGTGAGACAGATCCTAGGATTGGGGTATGCAAGATCCAAGCAAACATGGTTTCCTCCAGACAGACTTGTTTTTTCTTCTCTGCAAGGCTAATGCATTCTGAATACAGCATTTGTCTGGGACCCAAAGCAAAGCCTCTTGAAATCATCTGATTTCCAAAGGATAAATATTTATTTCTTTTAAAACCAGAGCACTAAATTGCATCTTCATCCTGTCATCAAAACAAAATGGAGGTTCCCCAAATCCAGTGCAGATAGTTCAAATATCCACTTTCCTAAACAGAGTTTGACTACCTGAAAATACCGGCAGCCCCAACTGCAGCAGTGAGGAGCAAGCACTCACTGTTGCTCGTACAAAGAGCACGGAAGCGAAGGGCAGGAGCAGACCGGGACTGGGAGCCGTGGGTCCCCGTTGCTGTGTCCAAGCCCAGCCCCGCACGCCCCTCCTGCTGTCGCCTCCCTCCAGGACCCCAGGTAGCGGCTCAGCCCGGGCGGCTGCAGCTCTACGGCCCTCGAGCCGCCCGGGGCTGAGCACGGAGCGCGGCACGAGGAGGCGCAGGCCTCGCGCCTGGCAAGAGGTGAGCGCGGCCCTGCAGCCCTGCACTTCTATTCCTGACTTGCCATCTGAGCATGACTCATTGCCTTGGTAACAAATTAAAACACTTGTATGTGTTTGCAGTTCAGTGCCTAATTTTGTAAAACCAGGGAACCTGGTTCCTGATATTTACAGCGGAGGTCATCCTGTTGCTCCTGGCATGCAGTATGGCCTTGGAGCAGCCCTTTTCCATGCGTATTCCTGGTTCGCACAGACAGGAATCTTGCTGTCCTGTGGAGCTGTGTCAGAGGCACAGAGAGGGGTTCAGGACAGAACCTATGGACAGTGCTGAACAGACAGGGAATGGCCATTAGGAACTGCAGGCAGCACAGTGCACTGCTAGGGAGAGCTGAGTGCGGTGCCGTGGCGGGAGGGTAAAGAGCCCGGGGCTGGCGCGGTGCTGCTGGCGAGGACAACGGGGCATTTCGGTGCCCCTCGCTAACGGCCACGAGCTGGGAGCCTCGTTCGGCCCGTGACAGCTCCAGGAGCGTTTGCCAGGAGCCGCTGCCCCCCGGCCAGGCCCGTGGGCAGGAGCGGGGTCCCTAGCAAGCAGCGTTGTGTCCCTCCCTCGTGCGAGCTGCGGGGATTGACAGTGTCTCCCAGGGCGCCGCGGGAACCACTGTCTCCTTGTGGCAGGTGCAATATTCTAAAGCTATGTGCAGAAGGGAAAAAGAAACAGTGATGAATCTGTAGAAGTTGCACGCTGGCTGTGGGAGCCAACTAGTCAAAGAGCTTAACTTTTTTTGGAATATGACAAATTCTGATAGTTATGGAGAAAACATGGGGTAGCTCCTTTCCTCTTGGGGGTCTCGGGGCTCAGAGCTTGCTGTGGCGGGTGGCCCCACGGAAGGAGCCCCAGGGCTGGGGCAGCTGCCCGGGCAGGAGGCGCCGCTCTGCACTTGCTGGCTGTCCAGGCTGTCCTGCGAACCATGCGGTCTGGCTGGGGCTGCTTTGGGAAGGGCTGTGGCGCAGCGAGGGGGCCCACAGCCTGTCCCCTCGAGGGCTGTGCCCTTGCAAAGGGATTTCAGAAAGATCCCGCAACCTAGATCCGCTTTGTCAAACTGGAAGAGGAGCTGGAGATGTTTCTGGAGGAGAAGAAAATACCAAGGCACAGTGGCTATTTATAGATGTCTGTGTGAAGGTGGCAACGTTGGAGTGCAGCGTATTTTTATCCCAATAGAGGAGGTATCTGTCTATCTCTCACAAAATGCTGGAGGGGGTTGTTACAACACTCAGTTTTTGCAAAGAGAAAATAGCCTTAGTTGCGGTTTAATTTGTATGTCCTGCGTTCTCCAAGGGCAAACTTTCTTACTCTGTGTTCTCCCCTGGCCCTCAGCCCCTGCATGTGTCGCAGCACCAGAGCCGCCATCCCCATCACTGTCCCACGGCCCGGTGGGGTCCTTGCCCAGGGCAGGGAGCCTCTCAGGGCGGCTGCTCCCAGCAGCCTGGCAGGCCTGGCTCAGCTCTAGCTCTAGTGATCCAGGCCCTGCTCAGCTCCAGCCCCGGCGGGCCGGGCTCTGCCCAGCTCCAGCCCCGGCGGGCCGGGCTCTGCCCAGCTCCAGCCCCGGCGGGCCGGGCTCTGCTCAGCTCCAGCTCCGGCGGGCCGGGCTCTGCTCAGCTCCAGCCCCGGCGGGCCGGGCTCTGCCCAGCTCCAGCTCCAGCTCCGGCGGGCCGGGCTCTGCCCAGCTCCAGCCCCGGCGGGCCGGGCTCTGCTCAGCTCCAGCTCCGGCGGGCCGGGCT
>JAUBOD010000275.1:485380-502469 GCA_032353885.1 Nothura maculosa | reverse complement strand
TTTCCATATTTCTCTTATATGCCTTTTTTCCCCCCCCCCCCCCCCCACACCAAGAACGGGGTTCGCTTCCCGGATGGGAGGCGTCCCAAAGCGCAGTAGGTGAGCCACATCCCACCCCCCCCCGGACTTTTAAAGGTGTTTTCTTGTTGCGATTGCGCAATCGAGCTAACAATCAGTGCATGCGCCCTGATCTTTTTATGCCGACCTTGTTCTGCGCATGTGCACGGATTTTTTTTTTTTTTTTTTTGGGCGCATGCGCACTGTTACTTCAATGCCGCACATGCGCTTTTCCCCCAGCTGAATTTGGCGCATGCGTTCTCGCCGTCCTTGAGCGCTAGAGCCAATCAGTCGGGCGCATGCGTACTGAGTGGCGATTGTGCACGTGCGCAGTGTAGTCCCAGCCCTGCGCAGGCGCGAGGCAGACTAATGACAGCGCATGCGCCCAATTTTTTTTTTTTTTTTTTTTTTTTTTTTTTTTTATTGTACATGCGTACTGACAGCGCAGCAGCCGACTGTATTGCGCATGAGCAGGACAACATGCGTGGCACACACGCGCTTTGCGCGGTCTATGTTGCGCATGCGTATTGTTATGTCAAAGCTGCGCATGCGTTACTCGCAGCCAAATTTCACGCATGCGTTCTCGCCTCTCCTCTGGTGCATGCGCAATAGTGACAGGACAAGCGCATGCGCACTGAGTGGCGATTTTGGCGCATGTGCAATAGCGTCACTTTTTTTAACATGCGCCCTCCTGACTTAAAAGAGGGCGCATGCGCTCTCCTCAAGCAGTCTTGCACATGCGCAATACCAGGACAGCAGCCGACTCTATTGCACATGTGCACTATAGTGTTGGTAGAGCGCATGCGTTTTTAAGCGAACTACATTGCGCATGCGTATTGTCACCTGGAAGTGCCGCATGCGCTCTTCACGGCTAAATTGGGCGCATGCGTACTCTCCGCACACTCTGGCGCATGCGCATGACCAACAAGGCGGCACATGCGTACTGCGTAGCGATTTGGGGCGTGCGCAGTGGCGCCACCACGCCGCTCACGCGCATTCCTGGCTTTAAAGACAGCGCATGTGCTCTCATCGTGAGTGTCAGGCACATGCGCAATATCAGGATAGCAGCGGATTCTATTGCGCATGTGCGCTATAGTGTTGGTGGTGCGCATGCGTTTCGAAGGGAACTACATGGCGCGTGCGTATTGTCGCCTCGAAGTGGCGCATGCGCTTTTCGAGGTCAAATTTGACGCATGCGTATTCACCGCATTCCTTGGCGCATGCGTATTATTAACAAGGCTGGCGCATGCGTAGTGCGTGGCTATTCTGGGCGTGTGCAGTGCAAGCGGAGAGCTTATTGCTTCGCGCATGCGCACTCCTAGCTTTAAATATAGGGCATGCGTTCTCATCATGTAAGCTTGTTGGTACGCACGCGTTCTGGGTTGTGGGTTTTCATGTGGGCGCGGTTGGAAAGAATCAGGGGTATGGATGCGCTGTAGGCCTCCTCCTTGTGCACGCACGGTCGCTTGGGTCTCAGTGATGGTTTCAGTTGAGGGATGTGCTTTGGCTTTCCACCATTCAGCTGCTGCTGCATGTTCGTTCTGTATTGCTTTAATGTCTGTGGCGCGTATGTACGATCTCCATTCTCTCCCTGGTCCCAATGTGCCCCTTTGCTAGCCGCCAATGTTTCGTAAACATATACATGCCCCCACCTTTCATGAATGGGCTGTTCTCTTCAAATCGGGCCGCAATTTACATTGGTCTGTGCTCAGAGAAGCTGCCAGTCCCGCGGGCTTATTATGTATGACGCCTCTTTATGATGGTACCTGGAAAAATAGCAACCACGGTTCATTTGCACTACTGTCTTTTGTATACCCGAAGGACTCACTGAGCCTGGCGAGCCCCGGAGTTCATGTGCCGCTCCTTACCGTTGCAGTACCGACTTTCTGTCACCGGAGGGCGGCGGTGAGCACGGCGGAGCTCACCGCACAGGTATGTGCACCTCGCCCTTTGCAATACACCTTTTTGGACACACGATGGCAGCAGAGCGCTGGAGCGCTCTGCGCATGCGCCTCCTGTCATGTTGCACTGCGCTCTTTTGGCCACCTGAGGGCAAGAGAGGTCACGGCAATCCGTAATACGCACGCGCCGTCTGTTACACCTCTGCGCGTGCGCAGGGCCGGAGAGTTGGACGCATGAGCTGACTGGGGGCGGGGGGGGGGAGGAATGCGCATGCGCGTTGAGGATCCCGCCTGGCGCGTGCGTGGACGCCTCACCTTCAGCTTGGGCGAACTCGAGGGGTGCCGGCCGTCACCGGGAATAGTTGTAGTTTTGTGAATGGCTATCGCGCCTAACCCCCCCCCCTTCCCCATTACGGTCTGAAAGAAACACAAATGTGTCGAGGCTGCGTTTTAATAAGATATAGGTATACACATATATCTGTGCCGTTGCTGGAGTACAGCAAGCCCCTTCTCCCAGCCCATCGACCAGAAACTTGTGCCGCCCGCTGCACCCCTGCTCTCGTTAGGAGTTTTCCGCGGGCCGACGATGCGCCGCTGCACGTGCGCTCTGCTTCCGTTGCAGTACCGAGGTTTCCAGAGCGCAACGCAGCACCGAGCGCTGCTCTCGCTTGGCGCTGAAGTACGCGCCTTCCGCCAGGCAGAGGGCAGTGGCATACGAACCGAGGCGCGGGCGCCTGAGAACACTGCTGCGCGCATTCGTACTGCCATTTCCATTTGGCGCACGCGCCCCCGGGGTCCCCTTGCCGTGCATGCGCGCCGCCACCCCACCGGGTGTGGCCACCCCTGGCCACGACGCCTGGTTTCCAGCGGCTCCGGCGTCTTTCTGTCTTAAATCCCGCTCAGAGCCTGCTCGCCGTTGGCGTGTGCTGCCAACACACGTGCTTGCCCTGCCTTTCACGGAGGCGGGCTGCTCAAGGCTGCACACAGCAAACATTGAACATTGGGAAATACAGCCCCAAATTATTTATAAAATCAACCAAATCAACTACTCAATCCGACCAAATAAATACAATAAATAATGCTGCTGGTGCCCGGCAGCTCTCGACCTTGAGCTCGTGCACTGTAAATCCTTGCACCTAGGTATTTCTGAGAAAAACAGCTCATCATAGCTACACCGTGGTCACAGCTCCCGCTTTCTTGGAAGCCGGAGCATCTGTCCTTACATGCTGGTAGACAGGAAGTGAGACTTGAGCTAAGGTTTGCAACTTCCTGGTCATTTAATAATTTAATAGGTTCAGCCATTACACAGCAATGGAATTCTTCTGAAACACTTAGAGAGGTGCTGAATTTCATTCATTTAGCCTGTACTTAAGTTTGCCTTTTAAATTCTCGGCTCATAAGAAGCTAAACAGTGCCTATCCTTTTGTCTAAACATTCTGGGGTTAAAAGAACCCACCCCGGGAGCGGGCATCCAGTACAAAAGAGCACACACGTGAGGAGCGTGGGTATTTGGTCCCGTACCTGTACGAATGAGGAAGGGTGCGGAAGAGCAGTCATGCCTGTCAAGGGAGCTGTGGTACCGCAAAGACACAAGCACCTTTTCCATTTCCGGCTGCCACTGAGGGTATTACTCCAATCGTGATCCGAGGCGGAGCAATTTGCGGCACAGGGCACGAGCCTCCAACGCACACCAACAGCAGCCACCCCGCACTGCTCCGACAGCTGCCCCGAAACCTCCTCTCCAGAGGCTCAGTGAAGAAGGGACCGACAGTCGTTCTCTTCCACAGCAGTGCTGCTAAAGACATAAAGGTGATCCAGACCTTTCACATGCGGCCATTTCCCAACTTTTAACTCTGTCATGTGGGGGGTCGTGCCCCTTTCCAGGAGGGCTCCGATGATGCTAAGCGTGAGGTGCTTCTGCAGCTCCGTGCACCCGCGAGCCCTTTAGCAGGCCAGCTGCATCTCTCGAGGGAGCACCGGGGTCGCAACCATCAAAGACCGCGGGGAGCAACCTAAGCCCCAGCTCCTCCAGACCTTGCTGCCCGCACAGTGTGATGAACTGGGCAGTCTTCTCTCGACCAATGCTGGCACAAACTGGACTGTAGGTCATGGACACCGTGGAGTGGGAAGACAAGAGACGAGAAAAGTGTTTCTGCGCAGTCTTTCGGCCTGGCTTCTCTCTCCTTCAGTTCTCACCTGGTGGCGTGCTGTCACCAGCTTTAGACTTGGCTTTCGACTTAAAGGAGAAGCGCTTGATGAGGCGGCGGGAGAAGCTGCCGGCTTTTGTCCTCGGGGCAGAGCTGGTGCTGACGTTTGACAGGTCATCATGCGAGTGGCTCAGGCCCGCTTCCTTCTGCTTGCTCCTTCTTCGGAAGATAAGCTTGGTACCGCTCCGAAGAAAGCTAACTGCAGCGACAGAGGAGGCAGAAGGTCAGGCAATGAGCGACGCAAAGTTCCACAATCTCGGAGCACGCTGCAAGCGCCAGGGCTGCAAGCCAAGACACGCAAGGCGTGCGGCCTGCCTAAGTGACAGCTGCTAGCACAGACAGTCTAGAGCGGGACCTCAAGCGGGACACGGTGGCTCCGCTGCTTACGGGGAGAACGAGCAGGGACGTCCTACGGCCTTGCGAGGGCCAGAGGGGCTGGCTACTGCGATGCTAACAAAGGCCGCAGTGAAGAGAAAGGGCGGGCGCTTAGGCCTGCACCATCCACTTTGTTCAACAGCCTGTTCTGTGCCTGGGCAGCATAATTCAGGAGTGAGGGGAGTCCTTCTTTCAAGATAGGAGCATATGCACTCGTTGGGCACAGCAGAGGCCCGAGAGTTGAAATAGCCTCTTGGGAACATGCAAGCTGTTACAAGCCCCCATTCGACGGCGCACAGAACCCTTCAGAGCCTCAGGTCAGTGGACACCCTCAAATAGAGATGTCTGACACCATTCCTAAGAGCGAGAAGAGCTCCTCTTGGGCTCTGCTGCACGCCACCGTAACCGAGCCAAACAGCAGTAGAAGACCCACACTTCGGCAGCCCACGCGGCCAGCGTCTCATCCTCGAGCAGAGCACGATAGGCTGACGAGCGTTACCACCCAACAGCTCCTCCTCACCTTTGTGATCTTTCAAGCTCCTGGTCTCGAGAGCTCCCGTGGAGCCCGTTTCCGACTCAACATCTTCCACCGATGGCCTCTCGGAGATGTCGGATCGCGTCGTCTCGTCCAGCTCCTGGCTGGCCCTTTGTCCTGACGGCGATGCCTCCGACAGCTGGGACGATTCGGTAGGAGCATGTCCCTGGTCGGCCATGCCTGCTGCTGCGGGATCCCCATATGCTGCGGCCTCCAGAGAGGCAGCATAACCCAGAGAAAGAGCCATTTCATCTTGGGCAATGGGTACCTGGAAGGGGGTTAAGGGCAAACAAAAGGAAGTCAGGGCCTCAAGGAGGAAATTCACCCACTTTTTTTTCCAGCCACACCTACAGAGGGATGGTCCCGTGCGGCTCCTTGGGGCTAAAAAGTACGAAGGCAGAATCTCTGCTATTGCGCGGAACCGTCCCGGAACATACTCGACTCCACCGTATTGCGCACCTGCTCCCTCGCTCCCGTAGACGAGCCTCATAAGAACGCTCTGCGGCTGGACCGCAGAAGTGCCGAGCAACCTTGGCTCCCTGCCGGGAAGCGGCAAAACGCTTCTGCAGAGCAAGTCTTCCGGGCTGCGGCATGGCCACCCAAGGCTGCTCCCGACAGGAGGGGCTGCTTTTGCCAGCACATCCTTAGAAACAAGGGCCCAGACCTGAGATGGAGCTCCTGCAGTGCCAGTTACCTTGGAAACTCCCGAAATGATCAGCGTGCTCCGTTTCGTTGGGGTCTTCTTGGCGGGCTTGTTATTTGCCTCGGTCAGCTGCCGGATCGCCGTCTCAGCCACTGGATCCAGGCCGTTGGGCACGTGGCCGTCCCCTGAGCACAAGACGGATACAAACAGCACCCTTCAGCAGCAGCGGAGCTCACTTGCCAAGCGCAGGGCTTTTAATGGGCAGCCACCTGTGCTAGACCTTGGAGAATCGTACTCCTAGACTCAGGGCAACTAACAGAAAGAAGGAAGCTCCGCAAAGTGCTCAGCTCTTCCAAGCGTATCGTGGCTATGCACCCTGCCCCAGACTCGGAAAGACCTCCCAGACGTTAGGCAGCGCTTGCTGCAAAAAGTCGAAGCAGCCACAGCACTGTGCCTGAGAGACGGTCAGCGAGCCAAGCGCACGGCTAGCAAAGCTCGCTGCCTCCAGATGCCTCACGGATCTTCTTGGCAAGCGACGGAACGTCCCGAGTCAGGCCCTGGAGAGCCACGGGGGAACGTAACACCCCTCTCCCCTCTGCGCTCAGGCCCTGGGACATTCTCTTCCACAGCAACTGCAGATGAGGTAGTTGACCCACACAGAGACCTTGGAGACTTGCCTTACCAACCCCATTAGCAAGAAAGAAAGGCCAAGGAATATCACTTCTCCAGGAAAACCCTCAGGCCTCCAAGCACTTACAGCTACCACTGGATACGGCGCTGCGAGGACAGCTGCTCTCCAAAAGCACCGTTGTCTTCTTCTCTGTCACTTCCACTTTGGATGGTGACCTTGATGGTGAATCTGCTCGCAGGAAGAGACAGAGATTCTACATTAGTAGGAGGCAGACACCAAGCCTGGGTAAGGTCAGCACCTTATAAAGTGAAATGCACGCTGCCTTGGGCACATGCAGCGAGCCTGCAGTGCCCGACTCCACGTGCTTCGCTCGTGGCGAGGAAAAAGCAAGGCGGCTAGTGGAACGGGCCACGTGGAGCGCCTCCGGCACGAGGCCCTCTTTGTGCTGCTCTCGGACCTATCCTACAGAGCAGCCAGCACCACATCTACCAGACTCTTGGACTGTGAGCACCAACAACCATAATTCAGTAGCCTCAGCAAGCTTTCACTCCCGCCGTCAGTAGGCAGAGCGCCAGCGCCTCAGAGCATTAAGCACGTGGAGTAAGAGCAGCACAGCAGTAGATGCGACGTGCCAACCCAGAAGGCAATAGTACTGTCCACCCAAGCCTTGCTTAAGAGGCCCATCAGCAGCAATCGCACCACGTGAAGGCGATGCGGTCTGGCAACTGCCAGGGCGAGGAGTCTCGGGCAATCCCCAGACGGTTTGGTGCCGCCCATAGGCAGCACTTGGGCACGAGGCCTTTTCTAGGGCAGCCTTACCCAGTTTGCAGTCTGCCTTGGGCCGGGACTGAATTGTGGTGACAGTAGTCACGATGGTGCCATCAGGCATGACGGTCCGGTCCATCTCGACCTTCTTGGTGGGAGTGATGCTGGTACGCAGAGATGAAGCATGCTGAGCAGTCAGAGATGCGGAAGACTCCTGGTACAGCAGCTGCAAAGAGTAAAACAAAGGCCGCATGAGGATCTCTCCTCCTCCCAGGAGGAAAGGCAGGCAGGATGGACAGCAAGAGTTGCTGCTCAGGACTGTCGATACTCCCACAAGCCACGACGCATCTCGGTCTCAACCTACTAAGCCTGCCCTTTCCGAAGGCCGGAGAAAGCCTCAAAGCCGTGGCGGCAAAGACTCCGGTGAGCAGTCGCACCGGAGTGGCGCTGCGGGCCTGGACAGGCCACGTGCTCAGGCAGGAAGATTCTTGCAGCCCTTTCTCCCGCCAGTGAGGCCAGGCCCCAGAAGCCATACTCACTGGGATGTCCCTTGAATGGAGGGACACACAGGAACCCAAAGTGAGGCACGATGTGACTCGGGACACCCTCCTCGGCCTAGGACAGCCGGTCCTCCGCAGCACGCCCAGGCGTGTGTTGGCAGAGCCTGTACAAGCGGCGCCTCACCTCCAGCACAATCCTCGCCTCAGCTGCCAGTGACTGCCCGGCTCTCGGCACCAGCGAGCAGACTTGTCTCCCAGACGGCCTTTTGCCCGAGGAGTCCAGGAAGAGCGTAGTGTGTGCCAACAGCACATCTGCAAGAGGGAAAGGGAAAGGAGAACACACCGCACCTCAGCCCCTCTGCCAAAGTCCCCTTGCCCTTGGGAGGTAGCCCTGCGGGCCAACACTGCACATCTGCAAGAGTCCAGCCGTCCCACGTTCTGCAGGGGCCCCTCTGCTTTACTGCATTGCACATCATCTCACTTAAGAGACGCTTCTGTGTTGTGGCTTACTTCAAGAAGAGGAGGCACGGCCACTACCCAACTGAGTGCCAATGAATAGAATTACAAGCCCTCTGCCAAACACAGGGGAAAAGCCCTTTGTCCTTCTCCCTGCTTTGAGGTGGAAAATTATGGGCAGTAGGAGCCCTCGAGGTACCAGAAAGACCCGGAACAGCGGGCAGCTACCAAGGGATCCCAGAGCTTTTTGGCACGCTAGTCAACAGCTCGTGCGGCAGAGGAGTCTGACCCTGCTTCATAGAGTTCACAGCACATCACCTCGAGACAAAAGACCCCGCAGACTCCCCGCAAAAAATCCCTCGGCCTCCTTGCCCCCAGTAAGAAAATCCCTTTTATGGCTGCCCGTACTCACTGTCCCCTCCGCTACTGCTCCCCAGCACTCGCAGCTTCAGCTCTTTACTTCTAGGCCCCAACTCCCTGTAGAAACAGAAACACACAGGCCGGCTTTGCACAACTGCCGCAGAGTAAGTGATCCCTTTGAGGTATTTTCTCTCCCTCAAACCCACATGCCTTGGGCATGCTGCAAAGAGGAGGCCTCAAGCTTGTGTCCAGTGCAGCACAGCACAAACTGCCTCGGGAAGCAGAAAAAGGCTGCGTGGAAGGCCGTGAGCTGCAGCCCTTTGCCTCGACGCTCCCCCACGCTCCCGTGATCAGGGCTGCTGCCCCCACAGTGAGAATATGCAGCCTCCAGGACAGCGAGGCCTGGATACACGGCCTCGAGCTGATCGGGCCAAGTGCCGGGCAGCGCCAATGCTCGGGCAGCGCGGCACAGGGGGCACTGGCCTGCGGTGCAGCCCATAGCTCTACGGTGTCTGCCCTCGTGTCCACGTGGTGGGAATGATAGCCCGAAAGAGTGTCAGCCCACCCCTGCTGCACCACTTACAGAAGGAGCTCTTCGTTCCACTGCATCTCTGCTGCAGCTCCCCCGCCGTCTGCTTTCAGTGGCTTTGTGCATTTCTGCTGCGGAGGGCTGTCAAGCTCCACCACACAGTGTATTTCGCTGACTCCTGCCATGAGAAAAGAAAGAGCACATGTGCACGTGGCAACAAACACAAGGCACGTCCTTCCTGTTCAACCCGGCCACAAGTTCCGCACTTGCGGCCTCAAAGCGCCTCTGCCTGTCCTGCTGAAGGGCTGGCGGTGCCTTCGTGCCTACCTGCCTTCCCGGTGCAGCCCAGGTTTAGCATCTGCAGATTCCGGAGCAGCAGCTTCGACCCCAGAGGGGCTGCCCCGCCGCAGGGTCCTTCTCGCATCACCGGAGTGCTGGGCACCTGAGGAAGCGACGAGAGCGAGACTGACGCTGCAGACGCCAGCGAGACGCAGGGCATTAGCTGTGTCTGTGTACTGTGCAGCTCTCTGCGCCAACGCACAGGAACACCTCGGGTATTTCTGGAGCTGTTAACCAGCAGCAGGCCCATTATTTTTTCCCAAATGATAAAGCACACAGAGATAGAGAGAATCAAGGACCAGCTTTCAGGCCGCCAGAAAGGCAAGTGAAGATGATTAACAGTCTCAGCTCAGTAAAGACTGTCCTGCTGAGGAGATCTCCTGTACTCACTGGCATTTGCTCCTGACCTCTCAGTCCCAATTCCCTCTCTCGCTCCTCTTAAGCCAGCATCTGGACTCTTCCCTGCTTGTAAATACTGCCCCGGAGCCCCAGTGTTCAGAGAAACTGCCAAAGCACAGATTTCTCCCTGGGACTCTGCCTTCCCTGCTAAGGGAAGCGGCTGGCACTCAAAGCTCAGAAGCCAGGCGCAAACAGCACGTGCTCTTCAGAGCACCGCTAATTCTTCCTACCCTGTCCTCAGGGGCGCATACCCCAATCCTGCAGCAGTACAGTCAAGGATGAGGCTGCTGCCCGTCTTGCCCTGAGGCAAGATTCAGGCCTCCACTTCCCGCCTAAGCCCTCGGAAGGACAGCGGAAAGACAAGGAGAGCCTTACCACAGCGGCGCCGGCAGCGCAGGCCTTCAGGTTCACCATCACGGCCGGCTGCGTGCTGACAATGGTATCCTCTATCAGATCCTTTATGGTGCTCAGATCCACTCCTTCATTCTTCTCTCCGTAAATGAGAAGAAAATGCAGCAAAGCCATAAACAAACAGACACAATTTCTCCTTACACGGTTTCATTCCCATTCGATGCCTCTCAAAGCCACCAAGGCACTGCACAGCCTCTTGGCCAGGGTCACGCTCTTCCTGTCTCGCGCTATCCTCTGTGCAGCAGCTTTAAGCAAAGAGAAGCTGCCTACCCAGGACAAAGTAGGCCTTTACATCTGTAGTCTAACTCACAGCAAGTGTGGACAAAACAGCCTTTACAGTTGGCCGCATCCCTCAAAAAATGGGGAGATGCCACTGCTGCACTTTTAGGATAGCGATCCAATTCCTTCGCCTATTCTGACCAGGCAGCAAAGGTGCCAATAAAAACAGCCTTTTGGATCGGGCGGCCCAAAGGGAACGTGCTACGGAAGCGCAAGCACCTGTACAGGCAGCTTGTTAAACCACCAGCACTCAAGGGCTCTGCACACACTAACATGAGCAATAAGTAAGTAAATAAGCGCAAGCAACTCTAGCTACAATAATGGGAATCCCTACGTAAGAGGAAAGCAATCAGGATTACGCACGCTCCCATTCAGATACTACATAAACCTTGGACAACAAGCATGGGCACTGCCCTGGCTCTGCCGAGGCCGCACGCTCTCGGTGCAATGGAGGCTGGGTCGGTACGGCCTGCAGGAATCCCCCTCCTTGCCCATAGGAGCCACAACAGGAGGCTGCCACCTACCCCGTAGAGGCCTCCTGCTCAGCGCAGCGCCGTTTCTGCCCCTCCCGACCGTCCCACGTTTGAGCCTGGCCCCCTCCTGTCGGCTCACCTTATGAGGCAGAAGTCTCGGAACGACCGAGAGATTGAGGTCAGGTCTGTCCTTGAACGCCCACGACACCAGGAGACCCTCATTCTGCATCTCCTGCAAGTGGATCTCCACCTGGGCCAAAACAAGCAGGCACCTCAGGAACACTCGCGACTTTCAGTTTCATGTTTTTCAAATTCCAACTTGAGCACTGAAAGGGGCCCACAAAAGAGTGGCAGGAAGAGTCAGAAAGACAGAACGCAAGCAGCCCGGGGGCTACGGGCAGAAGCAGTTGCAGAAGCCACGCAGCGCCACGGCAAGACCCGACCTCCTCGCTGCCTTTGCAGGCACTGCGTCCATCAGAGAGAAGGCAGAAAATGTTATTTCTCTGGCTGTGGGAAAAGCCTGAGGGACACTGAAAGACAGAACACTAGGTACTACCGGGGAACATGTGCTGAGCGAGAGCCATCAACTGCTGCCAAGCCCGAGCACATTTCTGAGGTAGCTATACTTCTCTAAGAAAGCAATTTTCGCACCAAAAATTCATCCGGGTCACCAAGCAGCTTGCAACAACAAAGCAAATTCGATTTGATCCTGTGATTCCAGTGAAAAATCCCTTTCCCGTTCATCATTAATACAAGAGTCAGCAATAGGACTACACAGGAAGAACTTCTGCCCCGGTGTCTGTATAATGACAGCAGGCTGCCGCTTAGAGAAATCAAGATTAACAGCCACAACATTTTCCATGACCGTAGAAACTCCCAAGGTGAAAGCGGCAGCCTGGGGACATGGCAGCCAGATAGGTTAGGCAAGCAGAGTGCATTAAAAAAAAAAAAAAAAAAAAAAAAAGAGAGAGAGACATATTACTGTGTCCTAGAGAGCTCTCTACAGAAGCTTTCTCAGCATTTAAAAAGGCAGCACAAAGCCAACGCTCAGAATACCACATGCAATTCCCCGCAAGAAGGACCAGCCCAAATCTTCAGCAGATGCCCACATGGAAATCTAGAAAATTCCAGCATATCAGAGGTACAGTCTGACAAGAGGTATCAAGAAAGATCACCTGGATTCTACAGAGCAAGCAAAGATGAGCGGGGGCTGCAACTCCCAGCTGCAAAAACATGAGATAAACGCCAAGGAGAGAGAGGAGCTTTCTAAATAAAGGTGGAACTATGAGAGCAAACAGATCCGAGGGAAACCTTCCAACTGTAACAGCCGCAGAAGCTTGGCCTTTACAACTCCCAAAGCTACTTCTAACCCTTCTGCCTCTTCCGCATCCCGCAGGAGGCAGTCTCCCAGCAAGATGCCACTTCAAGCATCAAATCCTTCTTATTGAGGTTACTGAGGTGAAAACGAAAGTCTAGAAAAGCCTACCCAGCTGGACAGCAAGCACAGAGGGAGTGCCCACTGCAATCTCACAGAGCATATTTTCTGCAGAAAGCATTTCCCATATTCCAAGTGAAAAACATAATGACACTCCCAGGAAGGTGCTGAGGAGAGCATTGTCAAGCAGACAGTTTCACTCTCTGAATTCCTTTTTCACTCCAACAGCAATACAAGCGCGTGACAGGTGCTGTGGGTTGAACTGTGTGACTGATGCCTCAACTCTCTCCAGTCTTGGATTTTGTGACATCTCTATTTATTATGCAGGCAAGATCTGCGGGAAAGCACCCAGAAAACCCACCTCGGGGCACAGATAGGAATATCTGCCACCCTGCAGAGTAAGAGGGACAGAACGCTTCTCGTTCTGGCACAACAAGGCCTTCACGTGCACTAAGCCCTCCTCGCCGAGCCAGAGTAGGAGCGGCAAAAAGAAGAAGTTGAGCAACGAATTTTTTTACAACTGTTACCTGAGCCTGCAGCAGAGCCAAGGTGACATGATAGGTATCCACGGAAACAGCGGCCGGGGACTGCTGAGCAACAGAGACGGGGAACTTCACAGCTTCAGCCGACAGACCGCAGCGTAGCACCTAGGAAGCAAAGGAGACACGAGTTTATCGACTCGCCGAAACACAGACACGCGGTGGCAAAGCCTGTAAAAACAACGTCTTGACCCACCGCGGCAAGGAAAGAATGGCAGGCTTACGGCCAGGCCGTTGTGCGCCGAGAATCTGCCGTTTCGCAGCTCTGCCGCTGAGGCAGTAACGATGCACCAGGGACACAAAAACCTGTCTCGTCTCCTGTGCAGAACCCTGCCGTTCGGGCCCAGCACCGTACACCTCAGCCCTGTGAGCACTCCCCTCGCAGCAGTGTCCCGGGGCTCGCCCGTTCAACGCTACCCTTGTGCCCAAACCTCACAGGTCTGCTGCTAGGCCTCCGACCTGAACCAGAGCCTGGGCCTAATCTTGGCCCAGCCGCGTGGCAGCCACCGGGCCGGGGCAAGCCCTGTGGAGCGCACCGCTGATTCCTAGGGCAACGGCGCCACCTTACCATGCTGTGCTCGGACTGGCCCTCGCACCTCACGTCGCTTATACTGGCTGCTCGCGGTAGCTGAGCTCCCTCTTCGAACGTGATCTGCACGGAACTCTGCAGAAGGAGAACTCCGTTAGGCCCCGGGGTGTCCCAGGTACTTTAAGGGAGAAAGAACCGCTCCCAGCTCTCACAGGGTCCCAGAGCCATTCCGAGGAAGCTCGGTGCGCCCGACCACGCCCCGGGCTGCCGGCACCATAGCAACACCCAGCCGAGCCGCTGCACCCAGGGAAGGGAAATGGGCTCTGCTCACGCTCGTGAAGGCTACGAGTCATTGCGGATCGGTGCCCTGAGTTAGAACGCAAAGTGATTCTGGGTAGCAGTCAACTATGAGACAAGTACGTTAACTCCTAACCACAGAAGCCCCGAAGTTTCCTTTCTGTCTTCTGTCCTCCATTCGACTAATCCTTCTCCAGGTCATAAAAAAAAGGAAAGAAAAACCAGCAACAAAGCATCCTTATCATACAATACAGCAGCTGCTGCGTTTGACTTGTCACCTTTCCCCATCCTCTCCTGACTTATTAATCTCCAGCTCCACCGTCCCGCTGCTTTGCTCGTTGAGTTTCCCAACAAAACAGTAATAGTTCTCCAGGTGGGACCCTGCTCGTGAAATATAAGGCCAAGGTAAGAACCCAGAGCATCCCTGCAAGAGACCCAGCCCCCAAAGATTCCTTTTGCTCACAGAGCGTGGAGAGAGGTAGAGACACGCTTCCCTTCGGCAGGAAAGGCCCGCCGGGCACGAGGAGGCGACCGCCCGCCTCGCTGCTTGCGTTTCAGGGCCGAGGTCGTTGCGGGGCGGAGAGGCGTGCGGGAAACCTCGCTGCCCTCTGGCATGTGAATGACCCTGTGCCAGTACTGCCACCTACGTGCAACATACAGACCCAAGCGCCGGCCGGAACGGGACCCCCCACCCTGACAGGTGCACGCTATGAAGAGTCGAGTCCACGCTCTGAAGGAGGCTCTGAAGTACTTGGGACCATCCACTCCACCACAGTAATTCTAACACTAAACTCAGCCTTGGAGAGCTGCGTTTCCTTGTGGCTTTTCCTCAGCTGAGGAAAAGAGAATGCGACAGCAGAAGGCGTGGAAAATAAGGCTGCCTGAGGGGCAATGAGATCTCTTGCTTTTAGCGTAAATCTTTTCCCAGATTCTCTTGGGATATCAAAAGAAGAGCAGGGATGAAGTTGGACTGGGCATAGTGAAGGAGACGCTGCCACCTGCAAAGAGCAATATCCAGCCCTATGCGCTTTCCCTGTGCCAGAAACAGAAAGGCATGGAGAGGGTGATGAGGAAACTTCTTTCCGCACGGTTAAGGTATTTTCAGCAGCAGAAAATTACTTTGAGGCACAAAAGAAAGAGCTGGCTTTGAGGAAACGTCACCAGCAGCCTCGGCGGGTCTTCAGTTGCCAAGCAAGAAACCAGCCGAGCGCGCCCTGACGTTCTGAACTTTCCCGCAATGGAAGAGACCCCTCTCTTTCAGGCCGTGGATCTCAGGCAAGGAAGGACAGGTAACGAATCTGCCTCTGTGCACGACACGGGGAAGCCTTCAGGAGGGAGGAGCCTGAAGGAAAGGAAGCAGAAGCAGAAGGAAGAGCTTCATCAGCTGACATGCCACACACCAGACTGGGCGTCCCCTATCTTCCTGTACCTCATGTCGTTATCACGGGCAGAACTTTATAGCACGTAACCTACTCTTGCTCAGGCGCAGCCAGGAGACTCGAATCCAACAGCCTGCCACACGTAGGGGCACAACAGCTTTCCCCAGCACCGTTCCTTTGGTCTTCTTGTGCCTCAGCGTGCATGATCGATAGCACCATCCGCCTAGCGCTCCCTAGGCTACGGCTCGCACTCAGTTGACTCTGCGCTCCGGACTGTTCCTGCACTTGCTACGTATAAAGCGCTATTCTGTAGCTCCCCTAGACTATGAAGAAGGCTACTGACCTCATACTGAGCAAGCAGTACGTGAATGGGACGGGCATAGCAACGAGGCCCGTTAAATTTGCTTGCATTAAATCTTCTTCCCCTCTTTGAAAGGAGCCCGTTACCACGCTCTCTGCAGTCAACCAAGAAGTACAAGCAACCAACAGCATTAGGAGACAAAAAGCCTCGGCGGACAAGGACCGGCTGGATTCAGACGAACAGGTGGCATGTGTTTGCTTTGCTGCCTGGCCTTGATCTATGCCTCACGTCCGGAGGGTTAAATGCACCTTTGCGAAAAGGCCCATTTTGGGGCAAGCGTCTTGAGAGCAGAGCACTTGCCCCCCTGAAAATCACACCGAGGATACTTACCCAAAAAGCAAGGAAGAGCTCTGAATGCTCTCCCCTTTCACACCATGAGAAATTGGACTAGAATATAAACATCCATTCCTATTTTCTAATGCCAGCCAAAAACACATAAGGCAGAGGAGTCAAAAGTCGTTGTGTTTCACTGCTGAAAAGCACAACTGCACTTGCAAAAGAAAACAAAGATTGAAAAAGCACATCAACCTTTCCCAAGGCAACTGCAGCCCTGAGCGTGTGTTTGTGGAGAATATAGATGCCAATAAAGAAGAAAAAAAGCAATTAGTTGACATCAAAAAGGACTCATACCCTCTTATTTCTATAGATTTTTAAACCTCAGCATTTACAGCAGAGCAAAAGTAAACGTAAAACAAACAAAAAAAAAACTAGGCCAAAAGTAATGCACCCAACGCTTGCGTATTTCACTGAAATTGCAAGAAAAAGTCTTTTAAATTTTGTACTCTTTATCCATTTGCTCTTATTGCACGGATGCAACGTTAAGCTGTTTATCGTACTGCCTCGGGGGGGAGGAAAAAGGTGGAAAAAACAGAATCCTCGGGGCTCTGCACTCGATCCTGGGACAGCGGCTACTCTTCCTTCCGCTTTACGAACCCACTAAGAAATTTAATCTGCTTGTGAAAACGCAGCTTTGTGCAACTGGAAAGGACTTCTCTGGAGGGCCGAGCACTGCACCTTGGGTGGGACACGGCACGACACGTGGTCCTTTCTGCGCTGTACTGGATTTGACAGTTCTAGTGTTACAACCAGCTCGCCTTCCTCGACTGTCCCTCTCCCTAATTTCAGGAAAGGAAAACACAGCAGAAGGAACACACAGCGTGCTGGAAAAACTACCATTTGAACAACCAGCAAGGAGTTACTGAGGTGGTTTGACTTGAGCAGGCAGAAGGCATCAACATCCTTAACAGCAATTACGAGCGCAGGGAACGAGTAACAGTTTCTCCTTCCTGCCCTTTCCCTGCAACCCTCCGCAGGTTTCACATTCCCAGACAGCACTTTTCTGCCTTGCCTCTAGGCCAGGATTTAACTCATTTTGCCAAAACGGGGTGGTCCATCCCATTTCCGAACAAGCACGATTTCACGTAACGTTCCCCACGACAAGAGCTCGATCCCTTTCTGCTAAAGCTCGGCTGCCTCGCCCGACCTTTCGGCGCTCCCGGGTCTCCCGGTCGCCGATCCCAACGGGCCCCTTCCCGGAGCAGCCGCCGGAAGGGGTAGCCCGGCCCCAAGCGCGGCCCTCGCACCTCGCAGGCCGCCCGAGCCGCCGCGGGGCCTCCCCGCTCCGCGCCACGGCGCCGGGCGCAGCCCCCTGCACGCGGCGCTCACGGCAGACAACGTCAACGCGATGGC